>JADRCH010007456.1:1655250-2000507 GCA_019843965.1 Rhynchomys soricoides | reverse complement strand
AGTCTCTGGTGAGAAGTCTGGTGTAATTCTGATAGGTCTGCCTTTATGTTACTTGCCCTTTTTCCCTTACTGCTTTTAATATTCTTTCCTTGTTTTGTGTATTTGGTGTTTTGACTATAATGTGACAGGAGGGATCTCTTCTGGTTCAATCTATTTGGAGTTCCATAGGCTTCTTGAATGTTTATGTTCATCTCTTTCTTTAGGTTAGGGAAGTTTTCTTCTATAATTTTGTTAAAGATATTTACTGGCCCTTTAAGTTGGGAATCTTCACTGTCTTCTATATCTATTATTCTTACGTTTGGTCTTCTCATTGTGTTCGGGATTTTCTAGATGTTTTGGGTTAGGAGCTTTTTGCATTTTGCATTTTCTTTGGCTGTTGTATCAATGTTTTCTATGGTTCTTCTGCACCTGAGATTCTCTCTTCTATCTATGACTCCTGATCTCTTTCCTAGGGTTTCTATCTCCAGGGGTATCTCCCTTTGTAATTTCTTTATTGTTTCTGTTTCCATTTTTAGATCCTGGATGGTTTTGTTCAGCTCCTTCACCTGTTTGGTTGTTTTTTCCTGTAATTCTTTAAGGGATTTTTGTGTTTCCCCTTTAAGGGCTTCTAGCTGTTTACCTTTGTTCTCCTGTATTTCTTTAAGGGAGTTATTTATGTCCTTTTTAATGTCCTCTATCATCATCATGGGAAGTGATTTTAGATCTGATTCTTGCTTTTTCTGTGTGATGGTGTATCCAGGATTTGCTATGGTGGGAGAACTGGGTTCTGATGATGCCAGGTAACCTTGGTTTCTGTTGCTTATGTTCTTGCGCTTGCCTCCTGCCATCTGGTTATCTCTAGTGCTACCTGACCTCCCTTTATCTGACTGGATCTTGTCCTTCCTGTGATCTGTTTTGTGTCAGAACTCCTCAGAGACCAGCTGTCTCTGGGATCCTGTGGTCCTCTGGGTGTGACAGAGCTCCTGGGAGTCAAGATGCCTCTGCAACCCTGAGATCCTGGTGTGACCAAGCTCCTGGGATTCTGTGATCCTGTACGTGTTAGAACGCCTGGGAGTTGAGCTTCCTCTGGGTGTTGTGGGACTGGCTGAGGAGTTCACTCCCAAGGTCTGCTCAGGGCACTGGCACATATGGGAAGGAACCCATGCCACTGGTCAGGCGGGGTTCCTGGGTCCCTGGATCTCGCTGGTCCCAGTTACTCCTGTTGTTGGGATAGATGTTGAGTCCTTCTCACCTCTGGTCCTATGATCTTCGGCTTGTTAGAGCACCTGGGAGTGGAGCTCTGGGTGATATAGGACTGGCTGAGAAGTTCAACCAGGTCTGCTCAGGGCACAGTGGTTAGTAATTTTTTACTGTGCTTAATTAAGCTTTGTCATGGGTATATATGCATAGGAAAAACATGGCTCATGTAAAGTTTCGTAGCATCTACAATTTTCATTTATCCACTGTGGGTTGTAGAACATTCCTGCCACAGATAAGCGGACAATACTTTGTGTGTGAGCATAGTATAGAATCCAAACAGTATCTAATTACCTAAAGCTTAATGTCAAAGCCAAACATGTTCTGCTCTCAAAACCACTGCTCCCTTCTTTTTTACGAGCTGTGAAATACTAGTAATTGGAACTTTAAAATACATGAATGTATAAAAGACAATAACTTATATTTTGACTGAAAAGATTATCCTTGATATTTTCACTGGAATAAATCTCTATCACAGTCTACTAAATGTTTTCACCGAATTAAAAAAAAAATCCTTTGTAAGATATTATTACCATGTGGAAAATGGAAATAATGAGTTTATGCACAGTTGAGCTACTATTAGCCAGATTATAATAAACAATAGTATCATTAAAGCAAATTTGTTAAGGAGAATGTATATAGGTTGTAGAAATGCTTTATTCTGGTGTTGCTTTATCTTAAGCCAGGCATGTCTTTTTTTTATTCTGGTTTTTCAAGACAGAGTCCTTTGTAGTCACTTCAAGCTGGCCTCAAACATGTATAGTTGAGGATAGTCCTGAATATCCAGTCACCTTGTCTCTATTTCCAATGGGGCTTGGATTATAACTTCTAGCTCAGAAATATTTTAAAGATTATGTCTTAACTTTTTTTGTGTGTCTTTTCCCAGTGAGACAACATGGAATTCATTGCATATAGCAGTAATTTTTGTCTTCTTGTTATGCAGGGTGGTTATTTTGGCCAGATCAGAAACACTAAAAAATCTTCTCAGAGATTAAAGGATGCACTACTGGACCATGATCTTGCTCTTCCTCTTTGTTTGCTTATGGCACAACAGAGGAATGGGGTAATTTTTCAGGAGGGTGGAGAGAAACACTTGAAACTTGTGGGGAAGCTCTATGACCAGGTGAGTGAAAGAAACTTGGGTGTTGAGGAAGACTTCTTTTTTTAATCCCAATAGAGATTGTGATGTCATTTGAAACATATCATTTGTACACATCATGTGAATGTCAGACACCTCTAATGTCAAATAGGCTTTCCTTCAATAGGGACTCTATTTCTATGTAAACTATGCTATGTACAGATGGGTGTAGGAGATGTTATATATAAGGTTTTCAGTTAATTAGACATTCCATCATGAAAGGCCATTATCAGATTGTTTGCCTTCTTTTTGATCTCTGGAAATTTGTAATTTTCATTGCACCACAGTAGACACTATCTCTTATTTCTTGGTAATAAGATTGCTACTACTTAAACCCATTTTGTTGGCTAATAATGTTTTTGTGCTTAATATTTTTTAAACAACGACAAAGTCATTGACTTCTCATTGCATATACATATTGTTTTATAGGATTTTAGGTAAGTGTTTTGAGAGTCTTTTGGACTGTGCTTGGCTAGCAGCTCAAAAGGTGGCGTTTCAGCCTAGTGTTAGGTTTCTGTTTGCTAATCTATGGCTTTTAGGAGAGTGTTGTCAACGCAGATGGGAAAATTTCATTCACACTGTATATTTAAGCACTGACGTATATGTATTATGAGTATCATTATGGAGTTAACTGGTAGTAAGATTCCTTATGACTTTTTTGACATCTTCACTGTTATTTTACCTTCCTCCCCTCTTCTGTATTTCCCTTCCTCTGTACTCCTGTATTAAAGATCCCCTTGTTTTCTCCATTGCCCCTTCAAGTCAGCTGTCTCCTCTTATTTCTCCCACCACCATCGTAGTCCCTTTGTGCTTTCCTGGTTTCTGTAATTACTACAGTTTTTATACTCGTAGCTGAAGATATAGTAGTAGGTTATAGATATGTATCACTGTGCCTAGAACTCACATGTTCTCTCTCTTCATTTGGAGGCCATATAGAAAAATATATCTGACTGATTATAAATATGTGAATATGTAATCTTTGTTTTAATTTAGAATTTTTGATACTTAGTAATTGTGCGTGTTTATAGGGTACATTGTCATAATTCAGTGCATGTATATAATGTATAAATTATAAAACTGGTAATTCCTATTTTCATCTTTTTAAACATTTACCATTCCTGTTGAAAAATATTGGGCTCCTTTCTTCTAGCTCTTTATATGTCATAAATTGCTCTATGCTGTAGCCAGTCTCTGTTGGCTGTGTATCACTAGAGCTTACTTCCCCTATGTAAATGTGCTGTTGGTACTCCAGCTCCTACAGCTCTCTACCCCTTTTTAGTAACACTCTTAGCCTCTAGTATCTACTTTATGTACAAGTGGGAATATGTGAAAATTATCTCTCTACTCCTTGTTTATTTCACTGAACATACTGTCCTTCATTTCTGTCTCTGCCTATATAGTTGAAATTTGGATTCTTAATTGTCAATTAAAATTTGTTAAAATAACATATCTTAATTATTTGAAAAAGGTTAATGTTGGTTTTGGGAAATGTTAACTTTTTTTTTTTGTCTTATTTTTAATTTAGTGTCATGATACCCTAGTACAGTTTGGTGGTTTTTTAGCATCCAATCTAAGTACAGAAGATTATATAAAACGAGTGCCTTCAATTGATGTGCTCTGTAATGAATTTCATACACCTCACGATGCAGCATTTTTTCTGTCTAGGCCAATGTATGCACACCATATTTCGGTAAGTATGAATGTCTTCATTGGCGTTCGAGAGTAATTCCGAATGGTTTACACAAATATTTGATAATAATAATAATAATAATAATAATAATAATAATAATTATTATTATTATTATTATTATTGGTTTTTTGAGACAGGGTTTCTCTGTGTAGCCCTGGCTGTCCTGGAACTCACTCTGTAGACCAAGCTGGCCTCGAACTCAGAAATCCTCCTGCCTCTGCCTCCTGAGTGCTGGGATTAAAGGCATGCGCCACCACTGCCCTGCTAAATACTTGATTTTTAAATACACCGTAATTTGATAAATAGAGATTACTGTGATTTCCTATTACTATTCTTGTCTCAGCAGTAAACAATGAACTACTATTTTAAAGAACAGGTCTTCTTATTACTGTCCCCACAGGGCCATAGTCAATTCATAGAGACCCAGCATAGTCTCCATTTTGTTAATTTGGATTCTGGCCCTTTTGTTCTTTGTTTTGTTTAGTTTAGTTTTTTTAATTCTGTACTATTTGTGAGTTTCCGTCCAATTTGTAGGGTGAAATGGTTTAATTCTATACTGTATGTAGTATTCACTCCAGTCATTGGTCCACTTCTCTTAAATTAAGATTTCCTCTTTATTTCCTATAAAATTTCTGTTACACAGTGTGTAGCTGAAGTATATAGACAGACGCTAGGGAAAGTTTTGATGTTCATTTGGTCATGTAATTGAGAAGACTCTGTTAGTGTTCACATATGAACAACTGCTATAGTCTTACTTGATTTAATGACCACTTCACTGGCGTTATGCAGCAATTCCTTTCCTGTATATTCTAGAGGGTTAATGGGAACAACAATGCCTTTTGAACTCCTTTAAAATCTCTCATTCCAGAGAGTTCACTGCCATATGTAGTTAATGTCTTAAATACTCACCCTAACCACATCAAAAAGTCTCATACATAGAAACATAGGACCTGATTTGTTGAAGAACCTAGGTGAAAGAAATGTTTTATCTCAGGAATTTCATGTCATATTTTACTACTTTGAGAACTGGATACTCTATCAGTAATGAATCCTATCAAACAAATACCTGGTTGTCTGAGATATTCCTGGTCAAAACATGGAACAGGTCATTCATACCAGTGACAAGTCTTTTGTGGGGCATGAAAGTATTTTCTTTTAAGAGATATACAATCTAATGAAAGAAATGGCATTTCCTTCTGAGAGTTTAGGAAGAAAGAAATATATCATGACATTTATATACCCCAGGCAATAATAAAGTGTCCCCCAACCCACCTCATATAGGCCACATGCCTCTTTGGAAAGGGAATTCCTCAGCAACCTAGGATGCAATTGGATGGGCATCCACACTGCTCTAACTTTGCTGCTTAGGCGAAGTCCTCAGTGAGCCTTTGATGAATAAGGGAGAATGTATAAGAAACTGATGAGAGGGCTAGAGGTATGGTTTACAGAGGATGCTGTTCTCAACATGGTTCTCAACACCTGTGTGGGAAGAGTCACAACATTATTTACCATTCCAGGGGATCAGGTATCCTATGGCTTCCACAGGTACCCATATACAACACACACACAGAGAGAGAGAGAGAGAGAGAGAGAGAGAGAGAGAGAGGGAGGGAGGGAGAGAGAGGGGGGGGGGGGGGGGGGGGGGGGGGGGGGGGGAGAGGGAGAGGGAGAGAGAATGAGAATGACCCTCAGGAAATTGGGCTACCACAGGACCTCAACCAAACACTGCTCAGATTCTTGGCCTGACAAAAGCTTTTTGGACATAAATCAGTGGTACTATACTATTTGCTGTTAAACTTAAGGGCTAGAGAGATGGCTCAGCGGTTAAGAGCACTGACTGCTCTTCCAGAGGTCCTGAGTTCAATTCCCAGCAACCACATGGTGGCTCACAACCATTGTGGTAATGGGATCTGATGCCTTCTTCTGGTATGTCTGAAGACAACAACAGTGTACTCATATAAATTAAATAGTTAAATCTTTTTTAAAAAATTTAAAAAGGTATAAATTTAAGTATTAATTTAATTTTAGATAAGGAAAATTAGCATTGTAGATGGAAGTATAACCATCTTTTTGATTAGCTTAGTTTTCTGACTAGATAATAGTAGCAGGCCTGCTACTAGATTCACAGATTCAAGAGCAGAGATTTGGGAAGATTGGTGTCATTGGTGTTATTACTCAGTTTTCTCATAACTATAAGTTAATTTTCACATTTAATTATTGAGACTCATATTGAAGCAGTTGTGAAAGGAAGGTTTTTCTTGCCCTAGCTGTTCTAGACTTTTCCCATTCAGGTAGTCAGCTTGTCATATGCAGGTAGTTTGAGCACTGTTTTATCTCATGTCTGGTAGAGCCTTAGCAGATGTCATTCCACTCATCTAGATTCATATTAGTTACCTTCAGCAAAATCTATCTTCTAAATTTAAAATCCTTTTAGCCTTAGTTCTTAGTCTCTGATATAATTGGTATGCTTTCCTGTAGCTAATGTTTTTGTAGCTTTATCAATTCTGTAGTTTCAGGAGTTATTAGCATGCTTTCTAACATGGGTATCAAAATAAATAAATAGTCCTACTTCTAGAATAATTACAAGATTCCTGGATTTGGCTTGATATACCATTGACTATAATAGATTGTACACTGTTAGTTTAGTCAGCCTGGATGAAGTGCAGTCAGTCCCAAGGCATCTGAGACTATTACCAGTCAGTGCAGAACTCAGAACCTTTGATGATCATCTGGTTATATACTTAGCATAAATTGAATTATTTTATTGCTTTTTCTAATCCAAAGAAGCTTCTGGTTGCAGGACTTCTTAGATTCACCTTAAGGATCATGCTTGTTTTCTTGGCAAGAGATATTTCATCATAAAATGGCTAGAAGACATAAGACAGTGTATTAATTTTCTTTTCTGCATTTGGTATATATCCTAGGGAATAATTATGTCACTATCTCTGCACTAATAGATTCGTTTTTACCTTATGTAACAGAAAGTATAGTCTTCCAGTTCTCTTCCTACTTAGGACAAGCCAGTCAACAAACTAGCATCAGTTCTATCATGGTTTCAATTTAATTAACTGCAAATACTTATGTAAACTTCGATTCCCCGTATTGGCAGGGGGAGGGCAGAGGGAATGGGGAGGTTCCAAAGGGGAGATCTGAAACATTTGAAATGTAAATAAAATATGAAAATAAAAAAAAAATTCGATTTGACTTATCAGTAGACTAAAGTAGCTGATTGCTCTGTCTGGATGGAATGTTGTCATTTTCAGCATTAAAGTCTTGCATTCTGGGAAACCTCTAAGTCTGTGGCAAAACTGGACCTTTAGTTTTTGAGGTAGTAGTCTTAGTGACTTTTTATAACCTTTCTTAGTGGCAGTCCAGCTTATTGTCACATGCCCTATTGGAGATAGTAAGTCAAATTTTATTGGAAAAAAAAAAACAAACCAAAACTAGTTAAGAACATGAAACTAAGGATTGGAACAGATTTCGGAGGTAATTTATCTTGGAATAAGTGCTTTTGGTAAGAAACTAGAATTGCCATGATTGTTTTGTACAAATATATATGATATGTTTTAACTTTTTATCTCCAGTCAAAATACGATGAACTTAAGAAATCAGAAAAGGGAAGTAAACAGCAACATAAAGTCCATAAATACATTACATCATGTGAGATGGTGATGGCGCCTGTCCATGAAGCAGTGGTCTCCTTACATGTTTCCAAAGTCTGGGATGATATCAGCCCTCAGTTCTATGCTACATTTTGGTCATTGACAATGTATGACCTTGCAGTTCCACATACCAGCTATGAAAGAGAAGTCAATAAACTGAAAGTCCAGATGAAAGCGATTGATGATAATCAGGAAATGGTAGGTTTTGATGTAGCAATGGAAATATAGTTATGACATTTATGCAGTATTATTCTTACTTTGTAATTAGTTTGAGATTCTTGATGCTTCAATCTTGTTCCTCTATAATATTTTCAGTAGATTTAATGGTAACATCTCAATGGTTGGGGCAGGATCTTAGGAAATGGTTGGAAATCATAATTAAGGAATGAAAGACATGCATGTCTTTTCTACTGAACACTGTCATAGCAACCTAATGTTATTTGTATGGCTCCTATTTCAAGAGCAGTAGGAATTCCGAATGGATTATTATCATCATCCATAATGTGTATGTGTATGTATAATCCAGCAAACGGGGAGTAGTATGGGGTAAGGAGATGTCCTGTACTTGATGTAAAAGTCAGATTGGTCAGAAGTTCGGAAGGCACTGGCAGTTGGGTGGAAGAGTAAATGTGATGTAATTGAGAGCTAACTTAGATACTTTAGCTGGGAAAGAACAGATAGAAGATTATGAGAGTAATATGAAGAGTGATTTTGATGAGGGGATACTTAGGCTGAGGTTAGAGACCAGCTAGCTGTGTATCTTTTAGAGTACTTAGAATATAGGCTATGCTAGAGATAGTGGCAGTACATAGGACTTGTAAACAAGTGGGCTGTACGACCGAAGGAAAGCTAAAGATGACTTAAGCATTGCCTCAGATGGATGCTACCACAGTTAGGAGGGCAACTGCTCGGAAGGTGTGTGAAGACTGTGATACTGATTAGGATGTGCTGAATGAGAAGAAAAGCAATTCATTCAGGCATACCTACTGTACAATCAGGCTGCAATAATCATAAAGTATAATCTCTTTTCTCATGAAAGGAGGCAATGTAGATACAGTTACAAAAGTATCTGACTTGACTTTGTAGCCTCCTAATAAGAAGAAAAAAGAAAAGGAGCGTTGCACAGCTCTTCAGGACAAGCTACTGGAAGAAGAAAAGAAGCAGATGGAACATGTTCAGAGAGTACTTCAGAGACTGAAACTAGAAAAAGACAACTGGCTTTTAGCAAGTATGTTCTTGGGATTGATATTCCTGCTGCAGCTAAACTGCAAAAGCAAACATTTCTAACTTTGGCAGTGTTCAAGTGATTCTGCACATATTCTGCTCTGTTCACTGTTCTTTTTAGTTACTCATTACCACAGAATCAATCTCACATGCTCACTGAAGTGGCTGATGGCAGTTTGTTAGTGAAATAAAATTAGTTTGTAAAGATAATACTGATAGCTTAGTATTAAATTTTCCGTACAGAATCACAGTATAGATATTATATATCTATAGTATTGACATTATAGATAAATGTCCACAGAGTAAAAGTGATAGGAATCTTTATTACCTCATTTGTGGTTTTATAACACTGTGTATACTACAGTTAAAATGTTGTCATGTTTGGTAGCCTTCAGGCACTTGAGGAAGAAGATAACTGCTTAATACTTTCTTCTTTTATTTTTAGAGTCTACCAAAAATGAGACCATCACAAAATTTTTACAGCTGTGTATATTTCCTCGATGCATTTTTTCAGCAATTGATGCTGTTTATTGTGCTCGTTTTGTCGAATTGGTACATCAACAGAAAACTCCAAATTTTTCCACTCTTCTTTGCTATGATCGAGTAAGTTCTTATTGCAACCTTTAAGAAACATTCACATAAGCACAGCTAAATATTATAAACTCTAGAGGCATTATGTATACAGTGAATAACATGATCTTAAAAGCCAAGTTTGTGACCTTGAGTCTTACCTCGACTTCTTTCAAACTGGGTGTCTTAGTTAGGGTTCTACTGCTGTGAACAGACACCATGACCAAGGCAACTCTTACAAGGATGACATTTAATTGGGGCTGGCTTACAGGTTCAGAGGTTCAGTCCATTATCAAGGCAGGAGCATGGCATCATGTAGGCAGGTGTAGTGCAGGAGGAGCTGAGAGTTCTACATCTTCATCTGAAGGCTGCTAAGAGAAGACTGTCTTCTAGGAAGCTAGGAAGAAGGTCTCAAAGCCCACACCCACAGTGGCATACTTCCCCCAACAAGGCCACACATAATCCAAAAAGGCCATATCTCCTATTAGTGCCACTCCCTGGGCCAAGCATATTCAAACCACCATACTATATCTTTCACAAGGTATTTAACTCTCTGTACTCCAGTTTTCTTATCTATAGAAAGGGACTTGCTTTGTAAGAGTGATCTGAAGGTTAAATGTGTTACTATATATAAGAACTCCATGAAATGATATCTGTTGCATTCAAGGTTAATCTGTTCACTCAGGATTTGAAGTTAATAATCTTGTACCTTCATAAGTGGGGCCTTTCTATATTCTTTAACTTTTACTACTCAAAATAAAACTAAAGAAAACAACCTTCTACCCAAATAAAAGCCACACCACATGAAAGCAGGAAAGTCCTTTAGTGTCATGTTCATGGATTGATTTTCCATCTTGCATTTTTTCTTACATTCTTGTTACTTGTGGGTTTAAAAATATGTGTGTTATAGTATGTCTGCTACATATTTCTAAATTTTATCACCTTTGCCTACTATCTATTCAGTCTCAGTCATGAATTACTAAGTTTCCAAGAAGCATTATGAAATAAAATGATAATAATAGCTTTTTCTTTTATTATTATAAATTAGATTTCTTCATAAAAATATACTTGGATACTTTATGATTACTATTTTTTATTACAGAATCTAGAGTTGGCAAAAAAAACCCTCTGAAGGTGTGAATATAATAGGAGAGAGTGTATTTGTTACTAAATTTATCTGTATATTGTGATATCCTTTGATATAGTTTTTAATATTTTCATTTAGTTTGATTTTTTTCGAAAATTTTTCTTCTAGGTTTTTTCTGATATAATTTACACAGTTGCAAGCTGCACTGAAAATGAAGCTAGTCGGTATGGGAGATTTCTTTGCTGTATGTTAGAGACAGTGACCAGGTGGCATAGTGATAGAGCAACATATGAAAAGGTATATAATTAATAAATATGTTTATATTTTGCTTGTGTGTATAATTATTGCTTCAGATTGGTCATTTTTAAAATACTGTAAGATTCAGCTACAAAGTGATGCTTAAAATCACAATATATTATAAAAAGTATCTTTTATTCTATTTCAAGTTGACATTTCAAATTAATATCATTGGGTAAGCTGAACCTTCTTTTACATAAGAGTCATTGATCTGGTCTTATTCTCTCCTATTTTGTTGGGATGAATTTTACCTCTAAAAATGAGAAACTTATTTTTCTTAGGAATGTGGAAACTATCCAGGATTCCTTACCATATTACGGGCAACTGGATTTGATGGTGGAAATAAAGCTGATCAGTTAGATTATGAAAATTTTCGACACGTTGTCCACAAATGGCATTACAAACTAACCAAGGTAAAATATAGGGAATATTTTTCTAAGATTTTTTTCCTCTTCAAACCTATATTATATGATAATAGTTCTTTAAACATCTGTTATAGGCATCGGTACATTGCCTTGAGACAGGCGAATATACTCACATCAGGAATATATTGATTGTGCTAACAAAAATACTTCCCTGGTACCCAAAAGTTTTGAATCTGGGTCAGGCTTTGGAAAGAAGAGTGAATAAAATATGCCAAGAAGAAAAAGAGAAGAGGCCAGATCTTTATGCATTGGCTATGGGGTAACACAATTATATTTTAATGTGATTTATGAGACTAGATTACAGAAGGATTCTGAAGATGTGAAAATGTTTTACAGTGTTGAAGTCTTATCTTCTGCTTTACTTCAGGAGATTATGGGAGATTATGCGATCATGTTCCCACAGGCTGGTGAGAGTTGTCACTTCTGATTATAAACTTCCGGTCTATACTGGATGATAGTTTCAAAGAAATATATTTCTTGAATGGGGGAGATATGATTTTTAATAGTTCTCACATCTTGAGGAGCAACAAGAAAAAGGCTCTCTAGTTAAAGAATTAGTTTAATTTGAAAGAATGACTACGTTTTTAGAACACTCTAAAGACCTTGAAGAATGTACTGAAAAGTAGTACTTTATTTTCTAGAACCAAGTAACAGAGTGAACAATTTGCAAATTTTATTTGACTAAACCCCATACTTATGTTTTTTATTTGTGTATGTGTATTTAAACACTTTGTGCGACTTTCAGCTACTCGGGGCAGTTGAAAAGTAGAAAGTCACACATGATACCTGAAAATGAATTTCATCACAAGGATCCTCCTCCAAGGAATGCTGTTGCCAGTGTACAAAATGGGCCTGGTGGTGGGACTTCATCATCATCTATAGGAAGTGCATCTAAATCAGATGAAAGTGGTGCTGAGGAGACTGGTATGCTTGTTTGGAGACACTTCTAAATAGTGGATTGAAATATTTTATCACATGATAATTACAATGCTAGCCTCTTATTGCATTTTATTCCCTGGTTATGAGTATGTAATTATTAAGAATTAATCAACCTCCTGGGCCTTCCTAATTTATCCACTAATCATTTTGCTGTGAAGTCAGAGTTTGTATTTAGAGTTTGCTAACAAAAACCTTGTTTTTATTTCAGATAAATCAAGGGAGAGATCTCAGTGTGGCACAAAAGCTGTTAATAAGGCTTCTAGTACCACACCAAAAGGGAATTCAAGCAATGGAAATAGTGGCTCTAACAGGTAGGAGCACTGTGCTGTATGTTACAATTCTAAACCCTTCTCGTGTGTGTGTGTGTGTGTGTGTGTGTGTGTGTGTGTGTGCGCGCGCGCGCGCGCTCGCCATGGGTGTGTATGCACATTCATGTATATATAAGTGGTTGTGCATGCTTGCCACAATGTTTGTGGAGGTCTAACATCAGATGTTATTTCATACCTTGTACCTTGTTTGAAATTGCATCCTCTTTGCTGCATATACTAGGCCAGCTAGCCTGTAGGCTTTCAAAGGTTCTCTTTTCTCTGCCTTCCATTCTACCATAAAAGCACTGAGATTACAAATGAGGACTATTGTGCTTGTCTTTATGTGGGTTCTGAGAAGTTGAGCTTGCTTTCTTATGCTGGCATGGCAAGCAGTTTACAAACATAGCTATGTTCCTAACTCCAGAGTTCTCTCCTTTAAAAAATTATCTTACAGATGTTAGCATATAGAGTAATTGTGGCATTTCCATATGTATGTCTCATAATACTTGATTCTAATCTTCCCTTACCCCCGAGATCTCCCTTGCTCCCACTGTCTCTTGCTAGTCTCGTTCTTTTTTTCCAAATAATCTCCCTTCTGTTCGTAAATGACACATGCATTCTTTTATCTTCCTTTCTGCCTCTTGTTCCTCCCTTATGAGAACTGTTATTCTACTTTCAGAATGTATATGATATTTACATACTTACACACAGGTTCTGCATATGAAAGAAGACATGATATTTGCCCTTTTGAGCCTTTCTAATTTCAAGTACCATAAAGATTTCCAGGTGAATCCATTTCCAGAAAATGCCATCATTTTGGTTTTCAGTTTGGTTTAATTTCATTTTTTATTTATCCCATACTTTCTTTATCCACGAATCTGTTAATAGACAAGTAGTCTTGCCCCATTTATTGTGAATAGTGCCACAATAAACAAAAATGTCTCCACGTTATGATGAATTAGAGACCTTTGGGTGTATACCCAGGAATGGAACAGCTGAGGTATTCTATTCTTAGTTTTTGAAAATCCTGTACGCACACCGACTTCTATAGTGGCTGCATGAGTTAACATTTCCACTAGCAAGTTATAAGTGTAATGTTTTACCCACGTTCTCATCAACTTTTTTTCTTGTTCTCTTGATGAGAGCCATTCTGACTGGTTCAAAGCAGTTTTAATTTTTATTTCTCAGATGGCTAAGATGTTGAGCACTTTTAAAAGTATTTGTTGGCCATTTATATTCATTTGATGAGCTATTTATGAGTTACTAGCCTGTTTATTATGTGAATTTGGGGGAATTTATTTGTAGTTCTTATTTCTAAATATCACTTTCCTGTCTGAGACATAATTTGCAAAGCGTTCCCTCTCAGTTTTCGTGCTGTCTATTCACTCTGATGATTGTTTCCTTAGCTATGCAGAAGCTTAATTTCAACTCTAACATCAAGGTGTTTGATCTTTGAACTTATTTTGAGCAGAATAAGTACTAGAGATCTAGTTTCACTCTTTTACATAGTTTCCCCAGTACTAGCTGTTGGAGATACTGTACTTTTTCCAATCTATGTTTCGATACTTCTGTTGAAAATTAGGTGAGTATAGCTGTGCACATTCATTTCTTGCTTCTATATTCTGTTCAAATGATTTCCACTTATCCATGTTTGTTCCTGTTCCACTCCCATGCTGTCTTTGTCCCTATGGATCTTTAGTATAATTTGGGATCAGGTATTGAGATACCTCCAGCATTACCTTTTCTGCTGAGTGTTGTTTTAATCATTCCAGGTCTTTTGTATTCCTTTTTCAGGTGTGTGCATGCTTGTATGCCTGTGTGCATGCATGCATGCATGCCTCGTGTGTGTGTGTGTGTGTGTGTGTGTGTGTGTGTGTGTGTGTGTAATTCTGTAATGAACAATTTCATTTGAATATTATAGGGGGTTATGTTGAATATACAGATCACATTGGGTAATAGAGCCATTTTCACACTATTGATTCTCCTAATCCATAAGCATGGGATTTCATTTTCTTTTTTCCTTTTTTTTATTTTTTTATTTTTTTTTATTTTCATGGTCCAGTCAGTTTTGCTGTTTAAAATTTACTTGTTTAGTATTGGAAATAGATTTTTTTCCATACAATATATTCTGATTATGATTTCCCCTACCCCAACTCCTCCTAGTTCCTCTTCACCTCCCAACCACCCAAATCTACATCCTTTTTTACTTATTAGAAAACAAATAGGCATCTAAAAAATTAATAATGTTAAGATAAAATTAAAGCAATGTAAGCTGAATAGGACAGTATCTTCTTCAGTTTGTCTCTTTTTATTTCTCAGTTTATTAGTCTTTTATTTCCTCAGGATAATTCCTAAGTATTTTGTTTTCTGTAAAGTTATTGTGGATGATTTCTTCCTCAACAATTTAATCCTTAGTAAATAGAGCTTTTAATTTTTATGTTACTTTGTAGCCTGTTAATTTGTTCAATGTGTGTATTAGATATAAGGATTTTTTGGTGTAGCCTTCTGGGTCTTTTAAGGATAGGATTGTGTCACATTTTAAATAGAGATGGTTTGAAGTTTTTCTTTCCTATTATCTCTTTCACTTCATTTTTATGTTTATTGCTTTAGCTAAGATTTTGAGCACTATATTAAATGAGTTGACTTTGATTTTGTCTAAAGTGCTTTTGAAGGTTTGTTATATGGTCCCTGTATTACTAGTTTCATTAGGGCTTTTTTTTCATGGAAGGATGTTTTTATCAAAGTGTTTCTCTGCGGTTATTGGTATAATCTTGTGATTTCTAACCCTGAGTCTGTCTATCTGCTGTATCATATTTCTTGAATCATTCTTACATCCCTGGAATGAATTGAGTTTGGTCATGGTGCATGATTTTAATGTATTCTTGAATTCTGTTTACAAGATTTTAAGAATGTTTGCATATTGAGCTGGAGAAATGGCTTAGCAAGGTTAAGAACACTGGCTGCTCTTCCCAGGCTCAATTCCCAGAACCCACATGGCAGCTAACAATCATTTGTAACTCTAGTTCTAGGGGATCTGGTACCTTCTTCTGGCCTCTGTGGGCATCAGGCATTTATGTCATACACAGACATACATGGCATTGAACATACATGCAAGGAAAACATACATTCACATAAAATAAACGAACAAAACATGAACTATTTTTTTAAATTTATTAGATGAATTGTCCATAGTTTTGTTCTTTTATTTATTGTGTATTTATTCAAGTTGGATGTAAGGATAATATTGACTTTGTAGAATGAGTTTCGTAGTTGTCTTAGGGTTTTACTTCTGTGAACAGACACCATGACCAGGGCAACTCTTGCAAGGACAACATTTTTTGGGGGGGGGGGGTTATTTTCTTTATTTACATTTCAATTGTTTTCCCCTTTCCAGGTCTCCCCTTTGGAAACCTCCCTATTCCATTCCCCCTCCCCCTGCCTCTATGGGGGTGCTCCCCCACCCACCCACTCCCATCTTCCTGCCCTGGCATTTCCCTACACTAGGGTATCGAAAACCCTCAGGCCCAAGGGCTGTTCCTCCTACTGATGTCCAACAAAGCCATCCTCTGCCACATATACGGCCAGCGCCATGAGTACTCTTTGATTGTTGGTCCAGTCCCCAGGAGCTTCAGGGGGTCTGGCCAGTTGACACTGTTGCTCCCCATTATGGGGCTGCAAACCCCCTCAGCTGCTTCAGTCCCTTCTCCAATTCCTCCATTCGGGACCCCACACTCAGTCCAATGGTTTGCTTCCGACATTTGCCTCTGTATCCACCTCTCTACCTATTTACCTCTCTATCCACCGCTATATCTGCCTCTCTGTATCTGCCTCTCGAGAGCCAGCCATTATCAGGCTTCCATCAGCAAGCACTTCGCAGCGTCCACAATAGCATCCAGGTTTGGTGACTGTATATGGAATGGATCCCCAAGTGGGGCAGTCAACATTTAATTGGGGCTGGCCTACAGGTTCACAGGTTCAGTCCATTATCATCAAGGCGGGAACATGGCGTCATCCAGGCAGGCATGGTGCAGGAGGAGCTGAGAGTTCTACATCTTCATCTGAAGGTTGCTAGAAAACTGTCTTCCAGGCAGCTAGGGTGAGGGTCTTATAGTCCATGCCCACAGTGACACACTTTTTCCAACAAGGCCACACCTACTCCAACAAGCCACACTTCCTAATAGTGCCACTCCCTAGGCCAAGCATATGCAAACCACCACTGTAGTGTTTCTTTACTTTCTATTTTATGGAACACTATGAGGATCTTTGCCATTGGCACTTTTATAAAGATTTGGTAGGATTTATTAGGCAATCTGAATGACCCTGGCCTTCTCTTCTATCTCATTGCTTGTTATGGATTGATTTAAGTTGCTTGTATTCCCTTGATTTAATTTTGATTAATTGTGTGTGTGTGTGTGTGTGTGTGTGTGTGTGTGTGTGTGTATGTATATGGAAAAATTTTACCCATTTTTTTCTAGATTTTTGAGTTGTCTTCCTTGATAATACTGGATATCATTGGAATTAACAGTAAACTCACCCTTTTCATCTCTAATGTTTATTAACTTGAATCTTCTGTTTTGATTAGTTTGGCTAGACCTTTACTAACTTTTTTTTCAAAGAACAAAGTCTCTGATTGGTTGATTCTTTATATTGTTCTTTTAGTCTCTATTTAAGTAACTTTTTTCTTGACCTCAATTATTTCTTGTTACTGGCTGCTTTGTGATTTGCTTTGTTCTTGGTTTTTTTTTTTTTTAATTCCTTTTTCTTGATACTTTATTTACATTTCAAATGTTTTCCCCTTTTCCAGATCTCCCCTTTGGAACCTCCCTATACCCTCCCCCCTCTCCCTGCCTCTATGGTGGCATTCCCCCACCCACCCACCCACCCACTCTCATCTTTCCCTCCTTGGCATTCTCCTATACTGGGGGATCTAACACCCTCAGGCCCAAAAGGGCCTCTCCTCCCCCTGATGGCTAACAAGACCCTCCTCTGCAGCATATGTGGTCAGCACATGGGTCCATCCACATGTATTCTTTGGTTGGTGATCCAGTCTCCGGGAGCATTGAAGGGTCAGGCCAATTGCCACTGTTGCTCCCTCCATGGGGCTGCAAACTCCCTCAGCTCCTTCAATCCCTTTTCCAAGTCCTCCATCTGGGACCTCTCACTCAGCCCTACGGTTGCTGCGAAGTGTCTCTTGGGTATTTCAAATTTTTGGGCTAATAACCACTTATCAGTGAGTACATACTGTTTTCATTCTTTTGTGATTGTATTACCTCGCTCAGGATGATATTTTCAAGTTCCATCCATTTGCCTGTGAATTTCATGAAGTCATTCTTTTTAATAGCTGAGTAGTATTCCATTGTGTAAATGTACCACATTTTCTGTATCCATTCCTCTGTTATGGGACATCTAGGTCGTTTCCAGCTTCTGGCTATTATAAATATGGCTGCTATGAACATAGTGGAGCATGTGTCTTTATTACATGTTGGAGCATCTTCTGGGTATATGCCCAGGAGTGGAAAACTGAATCCTCAGGTAGTATTATGTTCATTTTTCTGAGGGTCCACCAAACTGATTTCCAGAGTGGTTGTATGAATCCCACCAGCAATGGAGGAGTGTTCCTCTTTCTCCACATCCTCGACACCTGAGTTTTTTTTATCTTAGCCAATCTGGCTGCTGTGAGGTGGAATCTCAGGGTTGTTTTGATTTGCGTTTCCCTGATGACTAAGGATGTTGAACATTTCTTTAGGTGCTTCTCAGCCATTCAAGTTTCCTCACTTGAGAATTCTCTGTTTAGCTCTCTTTCCCATTTTTTGATAGGGTTATTTGGATCTCTGGAGTCTAGCTTCTTGAGTTCTTTGTATACTTTGGATATTAGCCCTCTATCAGATGTAGGATTGGTAAAGATCTTTTCCCAATCTGTAGGTTGCCGTTTTCTCTTATTTACAGTGTCCATTGCCTTACAGAAGCTTTGTAATTTTATGAGGTCCCATCAGTCAATTCTTGATCTTAGAGCACAAGCCATTCGTGTTCTGTTCAAGAACATTTCCCCTGTGCCCAAGTGTTCGAGACTTTTCCCCACTTTCACTTCTATTAGATTCATTGTATCTGGTTTTATGTGGAGGTCCTTGATCCACTTGGCCTTGAGCTTTGTACAGGGAGATAGGAATGGATAAATTTGCAATCTTCTACATCTAGACCACCAGCTGAACCAGCACCATTTGTTGAAAATGCTGTCTTTTTTCCACTGGATGGTTTTAGCTCTATTGTCAAAGATCAAGTGACCATAAGTGTGTGAGTTCATTTCTGGGTCTTCAATTCTATTCTATCGATCTACCTGCCTGTCACTGTACAAGTACCATGAAGTTTTTATCACTACTGCTCTGTAGTACAGCTTGAGGTCAGGGAGGCCGATTCCCCCAGAAGTCTTTTTATTGTTGAGAATAGTTTTTGCTATCCTGGGTTTTTTGTTATTCCATATGAATTTGAGAATTGCTCTTTTTAAGTCTATGAAGAACTGAATTGGAATTTTGATGGGTATTGCATTGAATCTGTATATTGCTTTCAGCAGGAAGACCATTTTAGCTATATTAATCCTGCCATTCCATGAGCATGGGAAATCTTTCCATCTTCTGAGGTCTTCTTCGATTTCTTTCTTCAGAGACTTGAAGTTCTTGTCATACAGATCTTTCAGTTGTTTGGTTAGAGTCACACCAAGATACTTTGTATTGTTTGTGACTACTGTGAAGGGTGTCATTTCCCTAATTTCTTTCTCAGCCTGTTTGTCTTTCGAGTATAGGAAGGCTGCTGATTTGCTTGAGTTAATTTTATATCCGGCCACTTTGCTGAAGGTGTTTATCAGCTGTAGCAGATCTCTGGTGGAGTTTTTGGGGTTTCTTAAGTATACCATCATATCATCTGCAAATAGTGATATTTTGATTTCTTCCTTTCCAATTTGTATCCCTTTGACCTCCTTTTGTTGTCTAATTGCTCTAGCTAGAACTTCAAGTACTATATTGAATAGATAGGGAGAGAGAGGGCAGCCTTGCCTAGTCCCTGATTTTAGTGGGATTGCTTCGAGTTTCTTTCCATTTAGTTAGATGCTGGCCACTGGTTTGCTGTATATTGCTTTTACTATGTTTAGGTATGGTCCTTGAATTCCTGATCTTTCCAAGACTTTGATCATGAAGGGATGTTGAATTTTGTCAAATGATTTTTCAGCATCTAATGAAATGACCATGTAATTTTTTCTTTGAGTTTGTTTATGTAGTGGATTACACTGATGGATTTCCGGGTATTGAACCATCCCTGCATCCCTGGGATGAAGCCTACTGGATCATGGTGAATGATAGTTTTGATGTGTTCTTGGATTCGGTTTGGGAGAATTTTATTGAGTATTTTTGCATTGATATTTATAAGGGAAATTGGTCTGAAGTTTTCTTTCTTTGTTGGGTCTTTGTGGGGTTTTGGTATCAGTGTAACTGTGGCCTCATAGAATGAATTGGGTAGTGTTCCTTCCGTTTCTATTTTATGGAATAGCTTGAAGAGTATTGGAATTAGGTCTTCTTTGAAGATCTGATAGAATTCTGCACTGAACCCATCTTGTCCTGGGCTTTTTTTTGTTGGGAGACTTTTAATGACTGCTTCTGTTTCTTTCGGGGTTATGGGACTGTTTAGATGGTTTCTCTGATCCTGACTTAAGTTTGGTATTTTGTAACTTGTCCATTTCCTCCAGATTTTCCAATTTTGTTGAGTATAGGCTTTTGTAGTAGGATCTGATGATTTTTTAATTCCTCATACTCTGTTATATTTCCCTTTTCATTTATAATTTTTTTTAATTTAGATACTGTCTCTGGTTAGTCTGGCTAAGGGTTTATCCATCTTGTTGATTTTCTCAAAGAACCAGCTCCTGGTTTTGTTTATTCTTCATACAGTTCTTTTAGTTTCTACTTGGTTGATTTCAGCCTTTAATTTGATTATTTCCTGCCTTCTACTCCTTTGGGTGATTAGCTTCTTTTTGTTCTAGAGCTATCAGGTGTGCTCTTAAGCTGCTAGTATATGCTCTCTCCAGTTTCTTTTTGGAGGACTCAGAACTATGAGTTTTCCTCTTAACACTGCTTTCATTGTGTCCCATAGGTTTGGGTATGTTGTACTTTCATTTTCATTAAATTCTAGAAAGTCTTTAATCTCTTTATTTCTTCCTTGGCCAAGTTATTATTGAGTAGAGCATTGTTCAGCTTCCATGTGTATGTGGGCTTTCTGTTGGTTTTGGTACCATTGAAGACCATCCTTAATCCGTAGTGATCTGATAGGAGGCATGGGATTATTTCAATCTTCTTATATCTGTTGAGGTTTGTTTTGTGACCAATTATATGATCAATTTTGGAGAAGGTACCATGAGGTGCTGAGAAGACGGTATGTTCTTTTGATTTAGGATTAAATGTTCTCTAGATATCTGTTAAATCCATTTGGTTCATAATAGCTGTTAGTTTCACTGTGTCTCTGTTTAGTTTATGTTTCCAAGATCTGTCCATTGTTGATAGTGGGGTGTTGAAGTCTCCCACTATTATTGTGTGAGGTTCAATGTGTGCTTTGAGCTTTCTTAAAGTTTCTTTCATGAATGTGGGTGCTCTTGCATTCAGAGCATAGATGTTTAGCATTGAGAGTTCTTCTTGGTAGATTTTTCCTTTGATGAGTATGAAGTGTCCTTCCTTATCTTTTTTGATGACTTTTGGTTGAAAGTCGATTTTATCCGATATTAGAATGGCTACCTTAGCCTGTTTCTTGGGACTATTTGCCTGGAAAATTGTTTTCCAGCCCTTTATTCTGAGGTAGTGTTTGTCTTTAGCACGGAAGTGTGTTTCCTGGATGCAGCAAAATGCTGATTCCTGTTTATGGATCCAGTCTGTCAGTCTATGTCTTTTTATTGGGGAATTGAGTCTGTTGATGTTAAGAGATATTAAAGAATAATGATTGTTGTTTCCTGTTATTTTCAATGTTATTTTTATGTTTGTGTGGCTATCTTCTTTTGAGGTTGATGAAAGATTACTTTCTTGCTGTTTCTAGGGTGTAGTTTCCCTCCTTGAGTTGGCATTTCCCATCTGTTATTCTTTGTAGGGCTGGGTTTGTGGTAACATACTGTTCAAATTTTTTTTTTTTTCATGGAATGTTTTGGTTTAACCTTCTATGATAAATGAGAGTTTTGCTGGGTATAGCAGCCTTTGCTGGCATTTGTGTTCTGTTAGAGTCTGTATGAGATTTGCCCAAGATCTTTTAGCTTTCATAGTCTCTGGTGAGAAGTCTGGTGTAATTCTGATAGGTCTACCTTTATATGTTACTTGACCTTTTTCCCTTACTGCTTTTAATATTCTTTCCTTATTTTGTGTATTTGGTGTTTTGACTATAATGTGACCGGAGGAATTTCTTTTCTGGTCCAATCTGTTTGCAATTCTGTAGGCTTCTTGTATACTTATGTTCATCTCTTTCTTTAGGTTAGGGAAGTTTTATTCTATAATTTTGTTGAAGATATTTACTGGTCCTTTAAGTTGGGAATCTTCACTCTCTTCTATACCTATTATCCTCAGGTTCTTTTTTCTCATTGTATCCTGGATATTCTGGATATTTTGGGTTCGGAGCTTTTTGCATTTTGTGTTTTCTTTGACTGTTGTGTCAATGTTTTCTATGGTATCTTCTGGACCTGAGATTCTCTCTTCTATCTCTTGTATTCTGTTGGTGATGCTTGCATCTATGAGTCCTATCTCTTTCCTAGGTTTTCTAACTCCAGGGTTGTCTCCCTTTATGATTTCTTAGTGTTTTTATTTCTATTTTTAGTTCTTGGATGGTTTTGTTCATTTCCTTCCTCTGTTTTATTGTGTTTTCATGTAATTCCGCCCATTTGATTGTGTTTTCCTATAATTCTTTAAGGTATTTTTGTGTTTCCTCTTTAAGGGTTTCCAGTTGTTTACCTGTGCTCTCTTTTATTTCTTTAAGGGAGTTATTTATTTCCTTCTTAAAATCTTCCATCGTCATCATGAGATGTGATTTTAAATCTTAGTCTTGCTTTTCTGGTGTGTTGGGGTATCCAGGGCTTGCTGTGGTGGGAGAGGTGGGTTCTCATGATGCCAAGTAGCCTTGGTTTCTGTTCCTTATGTTCTTGCCCTTGTCTTTTGCCATCTGGTTATCTCTGATGTTAGCTGGTCTTGCTCTTTCTGACTGTGGCTTATCCCACCTGCAAGCCTTTGTGTCAGTACTCATTGGAGACCAGCTCTTTCTGAGAGGAATTTGGGTTTGGAGAGCTGTGGTACAGGGTCAGCTCTGAGGTGCAGACAGAAACCATAAGGATCTAGTCCCTAGCTGTCCCTTGTTTCTTGTGTCCTGATGGCTCTGCAAGGGTCCCTCTTGATCCAGTGAATTTGAAAAGAAGTTGTGGTCTTGCCTGTGCTTGAAGGTGTGTCTGAGCTCCTGGGATACCAGCTTTCTCCTGGCACTATTTGAGTATGGAGCCCTGTGTCACAGGATCAGCTCCCAGACCGCTGGAAGAAATTAGTAGCCTGCTCCTCAGTCCCTGTGTCCTGGGTATTCCTGGTGGGTCTCTCTGAGCAGATTGGCTTGCCCACACTCCTGGGAGGTTATCTTTCTCCCAACCCTATTTGGTTTTGGACCCCTGGTAGCCCAGGCAGAGGTCTCCAGCCACAGATGGAAACCGGAAGGCTCCTGTTTCTGGCTGTTCCTCAGTCCCTGTGTCAGAAGGACTCCAGGCGAGTCCTGCTGAGCAGTGTCACTCCTCTTACCCCCTCTCATGGGCTTTTTCCTCACTCCTGGGAGGCTAGCTCTCTCCCCGCGCTATTTGGCTATGGAGCCCTGGTCGTTGTTCTCGTTATTTAGGACATCATTAGGCTATTTCAGACTTCTGATTTTTTTATGTAAGCTTTTATAGCTAGAATTGCCTTAGTTGTATTTGAAGTAGTCTAGTATATTGTGCTTTAGTTTTCATTTGATTCTTGGAATTTTAAAAATTTCTCCTTGAATTTCAACCACCCACTTGTCAGTCATGAGTGTATTTTTCAGTCTCCAAATCCTTGTGTAGTTTCTCTTGCTATTGATTTCTATTATAGTCCACTATGATTTAATGAGATAGAAAAATATCATTTCAATTCTGCATTTCTTAAGACATACTTATGGTCATAATAAGGTTTTTTAATAAGGTTCTGTGGGCTGCTGGGAAGGATGTGCATTCATTTTCTGATGGATATAATATTCACCATCTGCGATTGGTGTCATTTTTTTCACTGAACTGTGTAAGTGGATTTGAGGGTAATGAGGGCTGTCACTGGAGTAATACTTTTCTTCTTCTCTCTCTTTTTATCCCTCTCCCCCTCCCTCGTGTGTGTGTGTGTGTGTGTGTGTGTGTGTGTGTGTGTGTGTGTATGTGTGTGTGTGTGTGTGTGTTAGACTGCGAATGGAGTTTACTTTTTATTTGGGCTCATCACGTACCATTTTACCCTTGAATTTTTCTTCGTGGAACTCATTATCCATGAGTGCTATGGTCGATAGTAGTAATTCAGTAGTATAAAAGTCATGGATACTAGACTTTGAAGGTTTGTTTTCTCCTGTTTTGATTTATTTATTACTAATTATGATTTACATAGTTATGTTTTCTTTAACAGCCTCATTTCTCCTGCAGAGATATTGAATATTAAGGGAAATACAGATGGTGAACTTTTGGGATGTTGTAGGATACAGTTCTTGTTATAGACAATTTTTGTAAGGCTTATTAATATAAGAAAAGCTTATAGTAATTTTGAAAGTAGTCAATACATTTGAGTAGTCTGTTTACTGATAGTACCTTTAATTGGTTTGCTGGATATGGTTTTGGTCATTGTTTTGTTATCCTCAAAGTTTGTATACACAATAAGATTATTTACTATCATTATTAATCATTTATTTAATTACATATTCATGAATTTGTATTGTTTGTTCATATGAAGAATTACTGACTTATCTGAAAGCTCTTCTTTACCTTTCTGAGGGTTTCTCTTAGTTTCATGGCATTTTTTAAGTCAATGGAATCCCTTTCTGATTTTTTTATTTGCTTATTTGTTTGTCTGGTTGCTTGCTTGCATGTCAACACAGGATTTCTCTGTGTATTGGGCCGGATGTCCTGGAGCCTAGTCTGTAGACCAGGCTGCCCACAAACTCAGAGGTTCACCTGCCTCTGCCTCCCAAATGCTGGGACTAAAAGGCCTGTCCTAGCTCACATATGATTTTAAATATGGGATATATTTGATGATTATTTTTCTTCAAAATTGTGTTTTTTCATTCTTAAGCAACAAAGCTGTTAAGGAAAATGACAAAGAAAAAGTAAAAGAGAAAGAAAAAGAGAAAAAAGAGAAGACTCCAGCTACAACTCCAGAGGCCAGGGTACTTGGTAAAGATAGTAAAGAAAAACCGAAGGAAGAGCGGCCAAACAAAGATGACAAAGCAAGAGAGACGAAGGAAAGAACACCTAAATCTGACAAAGAGAAAGAGAAGTTCAAGAAGGAAGAAAAAGCTAAAGATGAGAAATTCAAGACCATCGTCCCCAGTGTAGAATCAAAATCGACTCAAGAACGGGAAAGAGAGAAGGAGCCATCCAGAGAAAGAGATATAGCAAAGGAAATGAAGTCAAAGGAAAATGTTAAAGGAGGAGAAAAGACACCAGTTTCAGGGTCCTTGAAGTCACCTGTTCCCCGATCAGATATCTCGGAGCCTGACAGGGGCAAGTGGACCTTTTTATATTTATTTACTTTTTGGACCTAATTATGCTTGTTGGTTATCTCTTTGTCTTGATATGGTAGTGATGTTTTAGTGCAACACTTGGTCTTGAAAGTTGTTCATTTTTTGAAGTGTTTGAAATGAGTGGACATATACCTTATTCTGACTATTTCTTTTTGTCCAAACAGAACAAAAACGCCGCAAAATTGATACTCATCCTTCTCCATCACATTCCTCCACAGTAAAGGTTAGTATAGCCTGAGGAAGGCAGCATCCGTATTAGGCTCACCTGTTTGGAATGCCAATGTCCTGACTTCCTTCAAGTCTTGTGCCAAGTATTCACTGGAGCCACTCACTGGAGGTTTTATATTGCATTAGAAAATGAAATTTTTCTGTATTGGTGGACTGATTTTTCCTATTGAGTATTTTTCTTATAAAAAAAAAAAGTTAGAACTTCAAGGACCTAGCACTAATTTTATTGTGTTTCAAAGTTCAAGAGAAATTTTACCCAGAAGTGCCTCACTGCTTTAAGCAGTCCTTTTTGGAGTGCAATGGTAGCTACAAGCAAATGAATCTTTTCAGCAGAATGAAGCTATTTTTCGGCATAAATGTTGAAGATTATATAGCACTGAAGACTTCCTGAATGATGCAGGATAAACAAGATACCTCTGAATTCATCAAGCTTCTTGATGAGCATCATACCGATGTGCCTTCTAAGAAGGAGTCTTGAAAGGAGTTCCATTTTAAAGTCTCCTTGGTGATCAGTTCTCCTGTAGTTGTGTTTATTCAGTGAGCATGCAGCTTCTGTTGTATCTTCCCTTGGAGGTTTGTTTATACCCATTGGGTTCCCAACAAGTTGAACCTTGCGTTACGATAAGAGCAGATGTGGCATCCAGTCCTACCACCCAGCAAAGAGAAACCCCAGGCATTCAACTGCAGCACAAAATCGTGGGTGTAGCCTTCTTGAAGACTCAGGGTAGCCATTCCTTGCTCCATATTTAATTTTAATTCTAAAGCCATCTAATTTCATGGAATCTTTGAGTTTGCAGTACGTTGAACTTTTAAAACTGTAAGTTAATTAATTCTTCATCCAGAGCACTGTGGTGGAATACTGTAACTGGCTTCTTTTTCTTTTGGAATTTTTTTCCCTTGTGAGAAGCATGAGATTGAATAATCTTGGTACTTTGCAATAAAATGTTGATTACTATTTTATAGAACATTTTTCCTTCTAATGCCACTGAGTTTTCTAGCCAGAATAAAATATTTATATTTATTGGAGTTGTAAATGAATAAAATTTGAACTCTTTTAATTAGAGGATAACTATAAAAATATTACTTAATTTTTTTCCATGGTGTCCGCTACTGTTTTCAACTTTTGGTAGAGAAAAATGTTTTGCCTTTTTATAGCCTCTTAATTACTTAAAGCTTAATATGAAATATGTGGCATCTACATTTATTCATTTTTAATTTTCAATCAGAACAAAATTTTAAATTTTTTATATTTAATATTTATAATTTTTAACATTACAATTCCATTATATGGTTTTGTTTTTTGTTTTTATTGCTGATATTCATATTGATAGAGATTTCCTGGAATTTATCCTCACAAGAAATAGCTGGTTTGTTTCCAGGTTACAGACATACTTCCC
Source organism: Rhynchomys soricoides (assembly GCA_019843965.1). Classification (NCBI taxonomy): domain Eukaryota; kingdom Metazoa; phylum Chordata; class Mammalia; order Rodentia; family Muridae; genus Rhynchomys; species Rhynchomys soricoides. The sequence goes on along the minus strand of JADRCH010007456.1, from coordinate 1,973,532 downwards.
AAAGTTCCTCTGGGTTCTGAGAACTATGCCAGCTCACCTGTCATCTCCATTCATTTTCTACAGGACAGTCTCATCGATCTCAAGGACTCTTCAGCAAAGGTTTGAATCTTTTCAAATCATGCCTAAGTAAACCAGAAATTGCTAAGTTCTTTTATTTTAGTAGGGGCTACCATCCTAGTAAACTTTGTATGCTAAGATTGGTAAGAGTAAGCACTCAGTTTATATAGAATCACCTTTAAAGATTCTGACCACAAACAAAAAACCAGATGACAATGGGCCACATAGACACATTGTTATATGTGTGATGTGGTAGTGTTTTTATATATTTTTTCTTGCTGTACGATGTATTTTTCATTTATGATTTAGATGTGGGAAAAGGAGAGTTGCTGGTTTATTTGGGGTGGGTGGTAGGTAGATTTTCATAGTTTTATATAGCAAACTTGCCAGTTTTATTGCTTTGTTTATAGATAACTCAGAAGAACAAAAAATAATTTGCTGCATTCGTATAACTTTTAAAAACTGAATCTATCTCAATCCATAAATTTCTTTATATCTCCCTCTGCTGCAGTATCCTTTTAGTAGCTGTGGCATAATACCAAGAGATAGAGTAAATATAAAATAATCATTCTCCTGGAAGGAAGTACTCAACTTGTTGGCTATGTTTATATGTCAGTATTAATTCTTTCCTTTCCCACTACTTCGTGGGTGTTCTGATTCTTAAAAACGGTGTGAAGTTTGTATATTTTATTACAGAGTTCATTTCAGTATTATGCTTGAATTGTCTATTGATCATGCCATTTTGTCTTATTATGAAATCTGTACCCTATTTACTTTGGTTTTTCTGCTTTATGTTTTCCACTTATATGCTAAGAATAATTCTTTACTTATCGATTAAATGGAATTTTGAAACGTCTGGATTCTGGGCAAACATTTACTAATTTTTAGTGGTTAAGATAGCCAAAGTGCCTGTGTCCTAAAAATATAGCATTGTTTTTAAGATAAACTATTATATGAAAGTTTATATACTTTAAAAAATTAGACTTTTTTATTATGCTAAACTATGAGTAGTTTATTTTAAAGTAAAACCTTTCTATTGGCTATCATAAAAATGTACTGCAGTATAGTAGGTTTTTGCAGCCAGTTTGGGATTGCATTTGACAGTCTTAACCAGTAGCTTGTGTGGGTTGTTTTATATCCATGGGCTTGTAATAGTTTTAATTTGTTAGTATTCATTTATTAAGGCATATGTTGAAGTGGTTTGAAACCTGATGTTAAGGTTAACTAGATTTTCTTGTCAGTGATGAAGATTACAGTTTCTTGGATTTGTTGTGAAGATTGTTTTGTCAGTTTTGCATGTCTAGATGATATATATTTGTCTCACCTCATGCTTATAACAGTACTATGAGTTAAATAGGGCAAATGGTAATGTCTTTTTGACAAATGAGAGACTGGGCTATTCCCAGTGGCATACAATTTGTCATTACTGAAAATGTGAGCTAAAATTAAGGTTTCTTGGTTCTTAACATCAATTTAAAAATAGCTGCAAAAGTTTTCTTAGCTCCTTTAGTGTGTTTATATTACTTTTTAAATGTGGTGATTCAAGTCAATTTTCTAACATTTTTGTACAAGAAGTTTTTTTGTGGGACTTGAAATTCAATAGATTATTTTACATGGAACCAGAAAGTTTGAAAATCACACACACACACACACACACACACACACACACACACACGCAATTAAAAATTATGAGATTCATTTTATTTTTCAGATCCTTAGCTTAGCATGAGATCTTAGAGTAAGGTTTAGCCACTCTGTGTATACTTTTAATGAAGTCATAAGGCTTTCATAACTGATCCAAAGTAGTATTTTTGGATAGTAGCTGATTTTATAATTTTAAGTATATAGAAAATCTATTAGCATTTGAATAACTTGGGATAAAGTTTCCTGGACTTTGAGCAAGTTATATAGTCTCACTGGGGCAGCTTTTACTCCCTAGAGGTTTTCTTTTAAGATATGTGTCTGTTGTTCATGTTATCTTGTTATTGTACATATAAAATTATTTCCTTGATTTTACCTTGATTTTTTTAAAAGTTATGCTTTGCTCCCCAATTTTTCTTCCTTAATAATTCTTAGACATATTTTACTTTCCAATTCATAGTAAAGTAATGCATAGATTTAAATTTTTAATTAGGTTAAAAGATGACTAACCTAACATAGGATCCATATACTTTGTCAGCTCCCTTTCCACTCCATTTCCACGTCACATAGTTCTACTTCTGGTCAGTTGTGTTTTGGTATAGCAGTACTAGCAGTTAAATATGATGAAGAGAGTGCTAAAAACATGCTTCTACGCCAACCAAGGCTTGATTTGGCAAGTTGGCTAGATTCCTTTATTAGGTCTCAATCCAAAGAAATAAAATCAAACCAGTAACAAAATCATACAGTGTTACATATAAATTATCCTGTCATAGCATTAACTTTATTTGGCAAATAATATGTTAAACATTCATTGTAGATATATAAATATGAAAAAGGCATCTAGTTGGAGATGTACTAGAAATGATTATGGACAGAGATAAATAGCTTGAGATTAGTAAGCAAGCCCCGTTACAGAAGTGGCATATAAATAACAATAATAGAATGGGAGTCTACTGGAAAGTGAGTTGCAGAGCTGACAGATAGTTTACGTGCTGATGGCTCTCAAGCTATTTTTTGAAAACCTGCGAATTTTAAGGTAAAAGTAATTAATTGTTCTATTAAGGCAATAAGGGTGGAAGTTCGAGACTACTGATTACCACAGAGCCATGGGTTACTGTATGACAGGATATAATTGTGATGATTATGCAGCATACTTAGAATGCTGCAACAAAGAAGTATGAATTCTACTCCTCAGGTGATGTGGTAAAAGGTGCCGGCACAATTAGTAGAAAGACAGGGAGGAGGAAATTAATTGCTTTATTTCTTATCCTAGAATTGGATTGTGTATCAGTTAACTGTTTGACATTGAGTGTCAATAGTGAAATATTTCAGTAGTAATGCCAGAAGTCCTAGAGAAGTTCCTTAATTCCTTACAGTACAGAACTCAAGTAGGCATAGGAAAAAATGTCTTTTTTTTTTTTTTTTTGGTGTGTGTGTGTGTGGAGGTACTCTAGTAGTAGGAGAAATGAAGCAGTACTTTAAGGAAATTGTTGAGTGTTAAATATATTATTGAATTTATCTTCTCTAGTCCGTCAATAATATTAAGATATGGGAAGAGGTGTAATAAAGTTCACAATTAGAAAAATAAGTGTCATTTGAGGCATACCCAGTAAAAGTATCTTTTAGACAGTACTTTAAGACTATAGATTATTCTCTTAATCTTTGTTATTGATAAACACTTTGACTGTTTCAGTCATTCTTCAGCTTTTAAACATAGGTGTGTTTTTTTGTTTCGTTTTGTTTTGTTAAGAATCCACTGTGTTGCTTTGATAACATTTCTTAGGCAACTGAATTGAAAATATTTGGTGATATTTAAAAATAAGTCTTTAAACTTCAAATTGATGGTTCTTTTTCTTGCGTTCCTTAGATTATCATAGAATTCCTTACTGTAAAATTATTTTACCTTGCATTCACTGTTCTGTTTCTTCCTAGGGTATATGTAGAATTAGGTAGCTACATAATTAATTCTATTCATTAGTTTTTTACTGTATCAAATGGAAACAGACTTGTACCACAATTCTAAATGCCATAAAGTTAGGCATCCTATTATTTTCTGACTACTTCCTAAACATTTTCTTTTATAGTGGATTTCTATATTTCCAACTTTTCAAAAGTAGGATTTTTCTCTCATTTGATATTAGAATAACTTTAATGTTTGGCTGTTTTAGCACTAATAGATCTTCTTACAGAGAGTATTTATTCTGTCACTTTTCAGTCTCCTGAGTCTAGTCACCATCAGATCAGCTGATGGTGTCCTGGGCTGTTTAGAACCAGTGAGATAGAAATCACAGTTGTGATTATTTGATAGATCTATGGTGCTTTCAGAAGTAGAGAATATGCATCAGTCTTTATATCGACAAAAGTATGTGAGATAATTACTGCCTATGCAAAATGGATGTTACTAGCAAAATCATGGCTAAATTTTATTTATACCTTTTTTGCCCATTGTCATTGACTGCTTATTAGTAGATGGTAAGACTTTTAAATATCCTGATTGCATAGGGATTTGTTTTTGTCTTTCAGCAGAGAAGGTCTAGTCACTGTTTTTTTACATATGAACTCCTAAATACTGGAGTGACAAGGAGAACCCTAGTTTGTGAATTTACTGGAAATGTTTCTTGAGGCAGTAATGAACTGAGTTAAAATAGGAATCCTTACAAGGCCTAGGATTAAAGCCTTTGTGAACGTGTTACATTCTTTTATTTTAGCTCTCATAAAACAAGCAGATAACTAGTTTTAACTTTATATATAATTATCTGTTATCTTTCATTTAGTAAACAAAAATACCGAAGGCTGCCAATACTGGAAAACTAATAATCTTTAGTAATATTGCCTTAATTTTAACAGCTCTACATTAACCATAATCCTCCACCACTGTCCAAGAGTAAGGAGAGAGAAATGGACAAGAAAGATTTGGACAAGTCGAGGGAAAGATCCAGAGAAAGAGAGAAAAAAGATGAAAAGGACAGGAAAGAGCGGAAAAGGGTTTGTAATTTTTAAAAATTAGCTTGGAAAGCTTTATTTTGTGTATAGTAATGTGTTTTTCTGCTTTTAGAAAATACTGCTTTATCCCACAGCAGTCTGTTTAAGTTTTAGCTGGTATTTTCATCCTAAGTGTGTTTGTATTTTCTACAGTAAAGGACTTCAGCTTAGTAATCATGCCATTTTACCAGATATGTGGTACTGCAAAAATCCTCCAGTGCTAGTTAGTGATGTCTTTCTTGTATAAAAGTAATACAAAACAAAACAAAATAAAAACTATAACCCTTGATCAATGTAGTTCACAATTCTTGGTTCTAGGATCACTCAAACAATGACCGCGAAGTGCCACCGGACATAACAAAGAGGCGGAAAGAGGAGAATGGAACAAGTAGGTAGACTTACTAATACCTTGGAAGCAGTCATCATAGTGAACTGGAAACGCCTTTCATTATTCTCTTTTGTAATTTTAGTGGGGGTTTCAAAACACAAAAGTGAGAGTCCATGTGAGTCTCAGTATCCAAATGAGAAAGACAAAGAGAAAAATAAGTCAAAATCTTCAGGCAAAGAAAAAAGCAGTAGTGATTCGTTTAAATCTGAGAAGATGGATAAAATCTCCTCTGGTGGCAAAAAGGTAAATTAGGATTGCAAAGGAACTGTATACTCTTCAGAAAACATGTGTTTTATTATTCTTTAAGACTGTCATGTATGAGTACTGTATTTACATCATTTCCACTCCAAACTCTTGAGTCTGTTTGCCTGTGTCTTCCGCCAGCTTCTTCTAAACTTCAGAACCTCTTTATGATTAGTACTATTACACCTATCTATGTGTCTAGAAGTATCACCTGCTGAGTCCATTTAGTGCTCTCGTGTGTACATGTGTTAGGACTGACAATTTGGGATTGGAGAACCGTTCGGAGGGCTTGTCCTTAGAGAGGGGCTGGCTCTCTTCCTTTCAAAACAGCCATCAATTGCATGTGGCTCCTCATCTAGGAGTAGGGCCTTGTGAGGAAAATACTTTACTTCATGTATATTCTTGCCAGATAATCATTTGTTAATTTTGGAATGGGAGCTGGAGGATTGAGAGGGAGCAGGTTCTCTGGTTAGAAAATTTGAAATTCCTGTGAAGTTAGAATTAGTACACTTCTGAAGTTCTTTTTCTCTCCTTTTCACTTTTAGCACTTCAGTTGGGGGTTGTTTCTCAGTGTAGCCCTTGGCTGTCCTGGAACTTGCTCTATAGACCAGGCTGGCCTTGAACTCAGATATCCTCCTAGCTCTGCCTCCCAAATGCTGGGATTAAAGGCGTGCACCACCAACACCCGGCTCATCACTTAAGTTCTTTAGGTTTACCTTTTTCCTCTATCCCCAGTTCTTTGTTTTTAGTTTCTCTTATTCTTGAAGTATATCTATATATGTATAAAGTACATTCTGTTTTATAGTTATGATTGATACTCAAATCTCAAGCATGCTCCATAAAATATTGACAAGCCAGTACTAAGTTGTAAACTGTTTACAAAGCATTATTATAAATGTTAAAAATATGTAGTATATTTATAAGTTTTAAAAAACAGTTTTAGAAAAGTAAGTGGTGGATAATTTAATTCTTCCAAAGATAGGTTGTTCCTTTTAATAGTTTTCAGTTGAGATAACTTCACATCGGATAACAGAATAATGCAATTAAATCAATGGTGCTTAACCTGTGGGTTACAAACCCTTACCTCCGAAACTATTTATATTACTATTCATAAGAGTAGCAAAATTACGATTATAAAATAACAAATAGAATTTTATGGTGGGATTACCATAACATGCAGAACTACATTTAAGGGTCATAACATTAGGAAAGATGGACAAGCACTGTATTAAGTGGTATGTATATTTGCACTATTGTCCATTTGGTGTTTCTCTGCTTCCAAAACATTTTAATTGTCCCAAAGGGGAAGCATAGGCTCACGATGCACTTATTCTCCACTGTGCCTTCCCCAGTCCTTGGCAACCACTAATCTTTCTGTCTCTGTGGATTTACCTATGTTTAATGTTTCATATAAGTAGAATTATAAGATAATATAGTCTTTTGTGTCTGCCTTCTTAGAATGATTTTGAGATTGTTCTTCCATATTGTAGTATCTGCCATTACTTAATATCTTATAATAATACTCCATTATATGAAGATATCACATTTATTTGTTTAATCATTTGTTAGTTGGTGGTTGATTTTTGTTTTGAGATAGGGCCTCCCTTAGTAGCCTAAGCGGGCTTGGAGCTTCCTCAGTATCTCAGCCTACCCCCAAATGTGCAGTCTGTCTTCATGCCCCGCTTCCCTAGTGCTAAGATTACAGGGGTAAGCCACCGCAACCAGCCAATAGTTGGATTTTTAGATTGTTTCTGATTTTTGGCTATTATGAATAATGTTATGACCATTTGTGTACTGGTATGAAATAATTCTCTTGACTACCTTCCATTTTCTTGGATATACCTAGGAATAGATTTTTTAGGTTACTAGATAATTTTAGCCTTTTTGAATTGCTGCCAAACTTTTCACAATGGCTATATAGTTTGCATTTCCACTAGCAATACATCAGGGTACAATTTCTGTACATCCTTGTCAACACTGACTCCTTTTTATTATAGTTTATTCATAGCCATCCTAGTGAGTGTACGTAGTAACTCATTGTGGTTTTGATTTGTATTTCCTCAGTGATTAATGGTACCAAATGTCTGTCTTTCCATGTCTTTGTATATCATCTTTGGTGAAATCTCTTCACATCGTTTCAAAATGAGTCTTTTATGACATTTACTTTCAAGGTTTCTTTAGATTTTCTGGATGCGTGACTGCTATACATTTTTTGCAAATCATTTCCTGTTTTATAAGCTGTCACACATCCCTATGGTTTATGAATGTTTTTACTTTTGGAGGAGTTCAATATTCCTTTTTTTCTGTTACATGTGGTTTTGAAGTCATATTAAGCAAGTTTTTGAAGAAAAATTATGGCTGGTGGATGATAAAAGGGAATTTAAAGCTGTTTTTTCAAAATGTATTTGATTTTTCCTTTCTCAACTAATTTCATCATTCCTCATAGGAATCCAGACATGATAAAGAAAAGATAGAAAAGAAAGAAAAACGGGATAGTTCAGGAGGAAAGGAAGAGAAGAAACAATATCCTTTTCATCTTTATATTTCACTCACTGTAGTAGAAGGATTTGGTACTATTCATGTTTAGAATGAAACCTTTCTTCCATGTGATCCAAATATGCAGGGGCTTATTAATTTGAAAGTGATACCTGTAGTTAACTCTCAGTGTATAATCTGAAAACATGAGATTTGATCTTCATGATTTTTTAAACAAATGATTCTGTAGTGAGGGAGATATTTTATGACATAAGTTGTATAAGTTCCTTGTATTTAAGTAGTTGCTATCCCTTTGTATTGCTACCAAGAGAAAAAAAGAGAACCAGAGAATCCCTTGGTCGGGGGAGGATGGTGAGGAGAAGTGCAGAATGATGGGAACATGAGCAGAGCTCTCAGTACTTGAGCTTACTAGGTTGATCAGAGCCCATTAGGCTCAGAACCCTAAAGGGCCATACCAAAAGATAGGACACTCTTCTTCTTCCTGCCCCGACATTGTTTTCCCTTAATTTGTTATCTACTCATAAGTCCTCTGACAAACACAGATAATGAACAATTTCAACCAAGGTGAGTATTTTCTCCCCTCCTTTTCATTTAGAGATACACCTCAAGGAGGTCTGGAAATGGCAATGGAACTAGGTCCATTTTGCAGGATACAGCTACTCGAATTTTTACCTGACTATAATGACAGAAACTTTTTGTTTATAGATATAAAATTTGCAGTTATTTTAAAGCTCTTTTCACTAAGCTTGCTGATTAGTTACACTTAAGAAACCATCAAGATGTATTTAAGAACACCTGGCTTTCTCTTTGCCACCTAGTCCCATCGTTTCTGGAAAATTAATTATGTTTTAAAAGCACCTGTAGCCCAATAAGTGGTGGTGGTATTTATACTTTACAGGTGTAGAAATCAAAACTCTGAAAGGTTGTAGCAGGTCACAGAGGCATTAGAAAACAGAGTTGACACCAAGGACACAATTTTAGTATTTTCTGTTCTTTGTGCCTTTAAGTTTTTGTGCCTTCCTGCCACTGCTCATGTTTTATAAAGTCAGAAATTATGTTCTGTATTTTTAGCTAGATTTTAAATAGGCAAACTTGTTTTCAAGGTAATGTATTTGTTTTCTATGATGCATAAAATGTTTGAATTATCTTATATAAATGATATGACCACCATAGTGGACAGACTATGCATATTCTAATATAGCCTCTTCTATTTGAGGACTTAAAGTCAGCATCTGAGCAGTTACTTTTGGATGGTTTAAAATTATTGAAGAATGTAGGATGATTTCTTTTCCTCCATTAATGATTCCAGGTAGACATATTTGAAGTTGACTTTCCTTTATTGCTCATTTTTTTCCTTTCATTGCAATTGTCACTTCTTAATACTAATACAGAGACACCCACTGTTTATACTTTATCTCCAGCCTGAGCTGCTTCTAATAATTTACGGAACCTGATACATAGCAAACTCTACTTAATGCTATTTAAGGGCGAGAAATGTCCGGGAACTATTTCAGTATACGATTTAGGATGCTGGTTTTGTCATATTTATTTTGGTTGCAATGCAGGAATTTCAGGTTGGCAGATAAGTGACCTAATGAAAGATGTGCCTGGTTCACCCTGTTTCTCCCTGCGTATTTCTGAATAGTAGAGTGCGATAAGCAAGAATATGAAGAACATTTAACATGTAATATTTTTTCTTATTTTGAGACAGTCTCACTATAGCCTTGGCTGGTCTTGAACTTGCTATGTAGATAAGGCTAGCCTTGAACTTCCAGAAATTTCCCTGCCTCTGACCTCTGAGTGATAGGATTAAAGGTATGGACCACCTCATCTGGCTAATAGTCTTTCGTAATTAGGAAAACTGTAAAAGAAATAGTATTTATTATTCAGTCTTCTAGGCATCCTTCTGACTGTCTTCCCTGGGGAACCCTAATACATATTTATATATTATATGATATGTATTATGTATAGTATATAGTTTATATATATAATATATACTGAATACTATGCATATTATATATTGTTTTTTATTCTAATCTTAGCCTTTTAGTTTGTTTTTATTTGACATGCTGTTAAAGAAACAAAAAACCTTCCTATCAAATTTTCATTTGGAACAGATCAACCATGGTCACTGATAACTTTCACTGTGATCTTATGCATCTGTTTTCTCTCAGAACCCAAGTTTGCTTTTTTACACATGAAGGTTTTGGTACAGAGTTCCGAGTTCTACTTACATTGGCCATGGACTAACCCTTGGGAACAAAAGGCGAGGGGCAATAAGATTGGAAAGGACTAGCTGTTCGGCTGCTGGTCTTGTTGTAAATCTAGACGCAGATAAGCTTTTACCGGTATATTTAGCTTGCTGACAGTTGTGTATGTCCCACATATTTCCTTCTGGGACAGACTCTTACTCTTGGGAGGCTATGATTGATTTTCTTCTTCTAGTTATTTTCTGGTTGCCTCTGTATTTGGGCTCATTCTGTACTTGGGGAAGCTTTGCCTTTTTTTTTTCCTTTTTTCTTTTCATCAAAAAACCTTATCATTTCCTCTGGTACCATTGTCTGTCTCCAGAGTGTTTCAAAATCTGCCTCTCTTGGTCCCCTGTTAACTTGTCTTCTAATCTGCAGAAAGAAGAGCTGCTAACACATCACATTGTTATGATTTTATCTGCTCATTAATTTTAAGTTAGTTTAGGGAGCCAGCTGAGAAGTTAAATTAATTTGTTGTACCTGTCACCCTGAGTACAGACATTAAAATGGGTACATTTGGATCAAGAGAATACTGTACATAAATGTGATTTAGATTACTTACTTTTTTAGAGTCCCTTGTCCTTTCTCCTATTTTTTAGTTCCCAAACTCTTATGTTTTGTTTTTACCTGCGAAATCTTTGTCAAATTCTACCTCTTCTTGAACATCACTAACTGCTTTTGCCTCACCATTTTCTTTTACTTTAATCTTTAAAAATCCTTGCCTGAAGCTCAGAATGTAGCTCAGTGGTAGATTGTCTGGTATGTACAAGGCTCTAAGTTCGATCCCCAACACCAAAGGGGGAAAACAAACAAACAAAAACTCATGCTAATTAAATCATTATCTAACAGCCATTCTATGACTTCTTCTTCCTTATTACCTGCTATATGTGGCCCACTACTTTTAGTTCACTGTCTTTCTAGCCTGCCATTCCCGCAAGCCCCAATTTCTTTTTTACTTCTAGTCTCATACCTAATTCTTTTATCCTGTAAGTCTGATACCAAAAGTATCTAGTCCTTGAAAAAAATTTGCCTTGTTAGGTAAGGCCTTATCCAAGGTTTACATTTAGAAAGCATTGTTTTATTTATTTGTTGGTTGGAATAAAGAATAAGAGCCTACCAAGCTGGTCCATAACTCACTGTGTAGCCTGGGTTGGTATCAAATCAGTGCCACCTCCCCCCCCCCCCCATGCACACACGCCAGTTCATCCTCAGTTGTGCTTGGATTATATGCATGTACCTTTCTGCAAAAACACTATATCTTAATATCCTTTAGTAGTTGAGAAGAATTGATGACTCAGAATTTCAGTTTCATTTGGTAAACTGAAACATTGACATTGCGTTTTGGTTTCTGCATGGTAGCAGTCAAACTTTGACCTACATGCTTTCCCCATAGAACAGGGATGTTGCGTAGAAGGTGGTTAGGGGTGGGAGAGGCAGGCTGTTTACTCCAGTATTCTAAACACGGTTGATTTCATTTGTTTCCATTATAGCTTAGCCCCTGTAGACATTGATTTTTATAATTCCTATTCTAGCCTTTTCCCCCTTCTGGTTTGTACTTGGGAAACTGGCCTCCTAAACTCTCACAGATTCCTAACTCCAGGAATGCACTGGCATTCCAGGGCTTGTTCGAATATGGTAGTAACTCATATTAGGAAATCGAGTATTTGATGAGTTTATTCCCAGGAAGTAGCCCTTGCTCATATGTAAGCTTGTCCTAGTTACTGGTTCCCACATTTGTATGAGTATGCTACACAGGCACGTGCTTTGCTTGTGATTTTTGTTGAACAAATGATCTTACCCAATCTTCTAATCAAAAAAGCAATTATTTTTCTTATTATCTGTAATGTTTAGGCATTATGTTAACTGTATGGAAATCTGTATACAGAAGGAGTAACTGCAGCGTGCAATGATTTAATCAATGAAAGCTTTGCTGAGGAGCGATACTAGAGGAAAAAGGTTTTCCCTGCTAGCAAATAAGCAAGTTTACTGATACTGTTTGATAGAAGGGAAACCAAACCGACTAACGACTGGATATTTATAGAGAGAAACTTTACTTTTGTTTTTTATTTTGGTTTCCATATAGCAACCATTTACTATGTATAAAGCTCTTGTTAGGAGATTGAAGTGATAGGCACAACTATTTTCTCTTCATTACCATACTTCTCTTTGGAAGTACTAGTTGTGGCTTCTGTGAGCCAACACTCATAGGCACTAAGTAGTTGACGCCAGAAAGAACTCTGTACTTCCTTGCTTTTCCTCTTCAGGTAGACAGATGTTCACTAAGGTGCTATCTTGTTTTGCATTTTCAAGGTCTCAATATTGAGATAAGGGCTTAGAAAAGGTTCTTCTTCCACATTTGCCCGTGTGTATGACCATCCTCTCTGTACATTTTTCATGCAGATAGGCAACCCTGTAAGCAATTAGGTTTCAGCTTAAAAGATTCTCAACCCTAACTTTGTGTTACATTTCACTGACACAGAACATCCCAGGGACTGTGTTTGCTGTAAAAGTTTGTAAGGGCACCTGCAGGTGGAGTGCTAGATTAGGATGCCTGTCCCTATGTTTTTCTCCTCATGACTTCTTCCTTGTGAATGTTCCTTTGATACTCTAAATGTCAACTTCACCCTAATGTGTGCCTCAGCTTTGGAGAGGGAGAGGGATGAGCACTGAAGGGGTGAGTCATGAAATCTTCAGATGACAGCAAATGCAGGGAACACAGTACTGTGCCACCTCCTTCCAAGTAGACACTTAACCATGAGTTAGCTACTTTTGGGGCAGGTTTGTATTTTAAAGTTTCTCTTAAATTTTGTTAGTATCATCAAAGAGGCTATTTTACAAGACATCTGAACTATTGGATCAGATAAAAAGAGTTGAGAACATTGAAATATACTAATATAATATAAAATGATGTTTATACACGTCATCATCTCACAGCAGAATAGAAGGACACTTTTGTTTGACTGTGTTCTATGTGGCATTAAGAATACAGTTGATAGCTTCAAAAGAGTGTGTGTGTGTGACGGACAGCAGACTGAACTGAGCAATATCAACAAAATCCTAACTGGGAAAAAGATGGGGTTCTCTGACACTTTAGATTTCTAAGCTAACGTTGCTTATTTATGATTGTTAACATGATGCACATTTTTAAAATAACATTATTTAAAATTAACCTTAGAAGAATGTCACATATGATTGCTATAAGTTCAGTGTTAATGACAATAAAATTGTAAATGTATGGAGGACAAAATCCAGACTCTGAGTGTGGTACTGTTTTGTCACCATGCCTTCTTAGTGTTTTAGAGACAGGGCCTCACTTTGGAGCTCAGGCTGTCCTGGAATTCTATATAGTGCAGGCTGGCATCTAACCCATTGTGATCCTCCTGTCTCATACTCTCATATTTCTAGGGTTATAAGTATGTTTGGTAGCAGCTCCCTCTTCCTGAAGTTCATTGAGCTTTGGACTGGATTTCAAGCTATAACCCCCAAACATCAGTGTTGTTGAATAAGACTATGTGGACACTGTTGAGATGGCGTGACTAACATTGCGTATCTTCTTTCTACTTGCTCTTGTACTTGCTGATTTGTCATTCTAGGGTGTGGACAGACCCCTAAGCTGAACGTCTCCCCGAGGAGGATGCCAAAGCTCCATGAGTCACTCTCAGAATGACATCTCGCATAATTAAGAGCTTCTGGTGCTGTCCATTTTATGGGAACCTGCTTTAAGTCAAGATGCATACACACCACCATCCTTTTGACAAGACATTCCAAAGTCACTGATTTTCAGAACATTATTTTCACCTGCAGGCAATTTCTTGGAGCAAGGTCCCCATGCATACAATTTTTATGTGGGATACACCATCCAGAAGGAGCTTATAAAGGAACATTTACTAACTGACTTTTAGTTCATCTTTCTTTCTCAGAAAGGAGAGGAAATTGCCTCCTGGAACCAATTCCTTAATGATGTAGATAGGTTGCCTTTGTGTGTGAATTCTGTAAGTGTGAAAACATTGAGGTGATTATGTTGCTTGGAGGGTTTTGGCTTCTTATACAATTTTAATTTTAATTCCAATTAATGGGAAAGATCTTTGTTTTAATGGCAAAAACATTTTTATCGTTTAGTATGTACCCTTAAATATGTCATCAAAAGTTTTCTTGTACTTAAGGAATTCTTATAGTGTGACATGATCATAATCGAGACCCCATTTCTTATTCTGATTATTGTCATATGGATATCATGATGTTCTTTTTCTTTATTGGAACATTACACAGACATAATCATGATCAATGACCCATGTCTTATTCTCACCAGTATGGTCATGTGAATACCATGAAGTTCTTTATTAGAACATTATTCATTTTCAGTCTAAAACCCTGAGATGCAGTCAGCATTTTAAAGTGGACAATTCAGTGGTCTTTAGTACGTTCACTGTGTGGTGCAGTCATCACAAGCAGTGTAATCTCTGAACATGTAGGTTAGCAGTCATTCTTATCTCTCTCCTTTCTTCAGCCACTGGAAGCTACTGACACATTTTCTGCCTATGAATTTGCCTGTTTTGGGACATTTCATATAAATGGAATTGTGCAATATCATGTCCTGGGGGGCCAGGGTTCTTTCAACTGTTATCAAGAGTTATCCATGGTGTAGCATGTGTCAATAATCCATTCCTTCTTAAAGATGAACTATTCCAGAGAATGAATGTGTATCATGTTTTGTTTACCCATTTATTCATTGAGGGACAGAAACAATTATACTTTAAGTAATAAAATTAGAAGGTCAATATCAGCGTATCCAAAATTATAATTGATGACGTCAAGATTATACATGGTATGCACAGAATGCTGTGTAGAAATGATGTGTAAATTATTTGTCAGCATTTCATGCAACTGTAATTATTTTCTAAGGCCCCTTCTAGCTATGATTTTGGAACTTTGTGAATGTAGTATATTCATTAATAAAGTTTAATGCATTAAGCATTAATTTAAAATTTGAGAACAATGTTAGGCAGATAAATTATTTGCCACGTGCTGTAATGATCATGTTTTGAATTTATTTCATTATGCAGTATTTGAAAAATGTCTACATAAAGGAAAGGAAATGAGTATAATTGAGTCAATATATTTTTAAAGCAATTTTTATAATTTAGCAGACATTGCATCTTAATATAATTCACTATTAAAATTGTGTCCTTGTGAAAAAAATTGATGTCATTTTCTATTTCTTTTGATTGATCATGTAAACTAGGTTCCTTTCCTTTGTTAAATGTTCTGTTTATTTTTGATACATTATTCCTTGCACCTGTAGAGTGTACCTGTTGTTACTCTTTGATCCTTTTCTCTACCCCAGAATCCTTCCACCCTCTCACACACAGAAAATGTTTCCATGTTTCTTAAAATTCATAGTGTCTTAATGATTTCTAAGAATAGACAGAGAAACAGAAATATATCCTCAGTTTCTGGGAACTTCCCCCAGGTCTTTGTTATTGATGGAATTCACTGAAGTTTCTTCCTAAATGGTTTTTCCTTCCCCCTTTCTTTTCCCTCTCGATCACTTCCTGGCCTTCTCTCTCTGGCCTCTTCTTGCCTTGCTTTGGCCTTCCTCCTCATCCCCCTCAGCCACTCCTTCCTGTCTCTCTGTATAACCAGTTTGTTTCTTTTAGGTGGAAAAATGAAATGAAATCATACAGCTGTGACCAGAATTGTATTTTCCTGAGTAGATTTCTGAGAATTGTGAATGAGGCGGGCCCATTTTCAGTTACCTGCTTTAATGCTCCATGCAGAAACTGTTGTTGTTGTATGTTATTGTACTTTAACTTGTTGCTTAATTTCTACATGTTTATTTTCAGTAATGGCTGAAAGTGTTAATTATTCCATATTTTAGCACAATGTGCTGCATATACTTCCCAATAAGCAAATAAGGTTACATGTGTACAGAATTTCACTTGATTAAATATTGCCTGGGTTTCAAGTTCCTCCCCCCCCCCCATTTGAAATGCTTCCTTTTTAATGTTGAAACTGAAAATAAACAGTTACTGAATGATTTTGAATTTACCTCATCTTAGAACTCAGTTTTAATTTATTTGGCCTGTTTTTAATATTAGTCACTAAAAATAAAGTGGAGCCCTGTCTTATGCAACGCCTAAGAATCGTTTTATATAGTATGTGTACAACATTAAAACATGTTCTACAAAGAAAAATATACCAGCGCTCACTTGTCCCTTGCCATTTTTTTTTCTTGTAATTAGGAACTTGGGGGTAGAAAGGAATAAAACATTAATTGTGTTTTAATTTTACAGCTACCGGAGCTTTGTATTGCTAAACTTACATCTGGAAAAGTTTCACGTGACATTTTTAAAAGAATTTTTTATCTACTGAATTCTACCAGTGTAACCATTTTTTCTAAATAAACAATAGTTTTCTCAAATGACTATATCATTGTGTATATTGTTAATTATTTAGCATAACTTTCTGTATAGCCCTGGCTGTCCTGGAACTCACTCTATAGACCAGGCTGGCCTCAAACTCAGAAATCCGCCTGGCTCTGCCTCCTGAGTGCTGGGACTAAAAGTGTGCGCCACCACTGCCCGGCTATTTAGCATAACTTAAAAGATAATTATCGGGCTGGAGAGATGGCTCAGCGGTTAAGAGCACTGACTGCTCTTCCAGAGGTCCTGAGTTAAATTCCCAGCAATCACATAGTGACTCACAACCATCTGTAATAGGATCTGATACCCTCTTCTGGTGTGTCTGAAGACAGCTACAGTGTACTCATATAAATAAAATAAATCTTTAAAAAATGATAAAAACCATTAATTATCTTTTGGCCTTATTTTTTTCCCACATAGGCTACATTGTCAAATAACATCTAGTAATATGGCACCATTGTTAACTATTTTTTGCACTTGGGGTAAGCTCGTTAGTAGAATCAGACAACAATACATAATGGTAAATAAAGGAAGATGCTCTGAGGAGGCTGGGTGAGGCAGGGCTCACTCCTTACTACCTTTCATACAGCATAATTATGGAGTGAAGGTGAATAAAACAGGATCTTTAGTGTTAGGTAGCATGATGTGAGTATTTTAGGCTGGCCTCATACCATTTAGCTGAGTGAGGCCTATATTTCTGACTCACCTGCCCAGTGCTGACATTTTGTGTGTGCCCCCAGTCCTGGTCATGAATAGAGCTTTATGCTCTGCTGCTCTCTGTGTATTTTTGATAACCTTCTTGTGTTGTCCTTTCTGGCCTTGACAAACCTGCCTCTGCCCCTGGGTACAGAGGTTAGTGTGTGCCAGCACACCCAGTTGAACTGATTATTTACAAGTGATGTAGGATGACCTACTAGTGATACCCATGAAAGTCATGCAATATGCAGAATCTGAGTTTCAGTGAGAGGCTTTGAGGTTTGTCATATGCAAAGGTCTTAATCTTAGATGTATTAGCTTGGGGATATTTATATTTCAGATAAGATCCCAGCCTCCTCAGAGCACTTTCTTGTCATTGAAGACAGAAATTTGTTTACATTCACCAAGAAGTCAAGTTTTTTTTTTCCAGGAAATAAAATAGTAGGAAGTACCAGGTTTAATGGCACATACCTTTAGTGCAACACTTGGGAGACAGACAGGTGGATTTTTGTGAGTTCAAAGTCTTGATGTACTTAGTGAATTCCAGAACTATGTAGTGTAACATTTCAAAAGCAAACAAAATGGAAGTATTTTTAAATGGCCCTGAATGGTAGTGTCAGGAGCATTCACTAGAGGTAATAAGAAGATGGGACAGGCAGAGTCAAAGGAGCAACTTTTGGGCGCAGAAGTTTTGCAATCTTTGTTGCTAGAGAAAGGAGTGAAAACAGGACACCAGCGGTTGAATTCCTGGTGTTCATTAGCAAACTTCGACCTTCTTTCCCTGAACAGGGATCTCTGGATTCCAGAACTTGATCTCTGTTAGGAAGAGCGAATTAGGGAGAATTTGATGTAAGAAAACCAGAAATAAGTGCTAGTGATGCCTTTCAGCTTTGGAAAGAAAAACAATAGATAAAAATGACATGATTTAAACCAAAAATGGAAGTGATCAGAAAAAAGCAGAACTAACGCAGGGACTAGGAGGAAAATTAGACCCTGAAGATCTAATGTCTCCGTTACGAGGCTGTTCTCCTCATGCTGACTTTGCTCTCCTACTTTCAACTCCAATTTCCTCGTTCTTAAACCCTGTCTATCCAGTGCAGTTTCTGCATGGAAACCTCTGTTCGATACTTTGCTTCATTTCTTTCTGAGGTTGTTGGGAGAAGTTTCTTACCTTTCATAAGAGAGAATTGTTTCCTTTTAAGTCCTGGTGAGGGTCTCCCAGATAAGAGACTTTGTATTGAGCCCTGGAGATGGGAAGGATTTTCTCTTTTCCTAGTATGTGAAATGTCCAATCCTAGTAACTCAGGGCAAGGAGGTAGAAACTATATACCCATTTTATTTAATACTTTTAATGATCTTTTTTTAGAGATTTATTTATTATATTTATATGAGTACAGTGTAGCTGCTTTTAGACACACCAGAAGAAGGCATCAGATCCTATTACAAGATGGTTGTGAGCCACCATGTGGTTGCTGGGAATTGAACTCCGGACCATTGGAAGAGCAGTCAGTGCTCTTAACCGCTGAGCCATCTCTCCAGCCTAACTTTTAATGATCTTAAGCAGGCTTGTGCTCAGTATGGACCAACTGCTCCTTTTGCATTGTCTCTCGTCTATTTCTGGGGAAACCTACCTTTTTTTTTTTTTTTTTCAGACTGGCAGATCTTAGCAAAAGCTTGTCTTACTAGGGGTAAATATTTACTGTGAAGGACTGTTTATTCAGAAAGATGTCAGAACCAAGCAACTAGAAATCAACAAAATAATGTGCCCATAAATTTTGAAATGTTAACAGGAGAAGGCATGTATAGTAATGCTCAAAGACAGATTACATATTCTCCTGAGGCTGATGGACAAGTCAATGCTTTGGCTTTCAGAAACCACATAAGTTACCAGATTCTGGGGGGGAAAAAGAGAACTTTCTAAAATTGGACAGGGGTCTGATGAGACGTATAAGATTTTGTGTTTTGTCTTTTTCAGGTAGTTGCCTGGAAGTTGATGGAGAGGCAAGAATGATTATTACTAAATAAGCGGCATATTAGGATCCTAATGCTGCAAACCAAACTGCCATCCTTCCCTTTCAAAAGAAAGGCAGTGTTAATAATTATATCTGCTTCTATGCTGATACACTTAAAGGCAAAGGAAAAAGGAGTACAAAATGACAAATAACTCCAGTTTATGCCAAAAGTTTGCTTCTACTGCCATAAAGAGAGTTAAAAAGTTGTTTCCTCTTGCTTTTCTAATACATTACATGAATGATATTCTGCTTTCTATATAAGATAATAAAATGCTATAAAATAAAAATTGGGTTAATCTTTTAAATTTGAATTCCTCATTAAAAAAATAAAAATTTTGTTAAACACTTTGGATAACTTAGCACAGGCTTTTGCTATTTTATGCCCCTGTAAAATATTAAAAACTAACAATGCTCCTACATACACTGCCAAGCCTTTTCAGGAATATTGTGAACAGTTTGATATAACCCACATCACAGGTATTCCATATACCATTCAGGGTCAATATTTTGTAGAAAGGGCAAATAGACAACTTAAACTTTATTTAAAAATAAAGGAGAGGGTAGTGTAACTGGCTCCTCATTTTATTTTATCTTAGATTTTATATGTTTCAATATTTTAAAAATTTGGGTAAGATGGCCTTACTGCTGCAGAACGTTTTGGGGCCCATCTGAAACAATTCAGGGTCATAGTATTTTGGAGAGATGTTATTTATGGCCAATTGAATGGCCCGGGTCCACTAATTCATTGGAGTCAAGGATGTTTCCCCCACCTCCCACACCCCCTCCCGCTGCCCCAGGGTGCTAAAAAGCTGAGTTGACCTGTGGAAGATGGAGAATGCTTCCAAAGTGTCTGCAGAGGCTACACCTGACGAAAAGGAAGAGAATAGAGCAATGGAGTTGTCCAGCCATGAAGAACAGAGTCTGCCTACTAACAATGATGCAGATGAAGAAGCTTGTGACTGAGGGGAAAAGGCTTGGTGAGATCTCAGGGGAAGGGTGTGCATACAGAGTTGCTGTACCTTGCTGTGTTGAATGCTCCATTGAATGCATCTGTTCCTCCTGAAGCATATTGGGCTTTTCTGCCTGATTCTCCTGTGCTTCAACTTGTAAGTGGGAAGGAAAAAAGCATTCCTCTTTATGTCAATGACTCTGAGGTCTTGGAGGCCTCCATGCTAACCATGTTGTTCCCAAGGCAAATGATGGTCACATGATAATTTGAGAATTGAGGTTCAAGACTTTCATGATGAAATATTAACCATTTAACATTCAAAGCTATGTGACTTACCCTCTTCTGTTGCTGCACAAATCCTGGCAATGATTTAGGCATTACTTTTTTCTTTTTTTTCTTTTTTTTTTGTCTCTGGATAATGGTCCATAGGAATATGGGAAGTTTGTTATTGGTTATGCTAGAAAGCTTTATAGCCTTGAGATCAATTTGCCACTCCATGACTGCTGTCTCCTTTAAAGATTGACTTGCATGCCCTAAAATTAAAAAAATAAAAATAAAAAAGGAGAAATTGCAAGGAACCATAAAGTTGTCCTGACCCAACTATCTTGAGAGGTTTTTCAAGGTTAAAGTTCTTGGCTCCTGAGGCACAATGTGTGTCTCTCTACTTCCTGAGAGGCTGATGCACTCCCTCAGGCAGTGAAACATTCAATTCTCTGTTTTTGTTTTTAGAGACTAGGTTTCAATGTGTTCCTTGCTGTCCTGGAACTTGCTCTCTAGACAAATATGTCCTGTAACTCAGTGATCCCCTGCCTCTGCCTCTTGAGTCCTGAGAGTCAAGGTGTGTGCCATTACACCAGGTTTCATTCAATTCTAAAATTAATTTTTTTTCTTGATCCATCTTTCATTCAGTAGTGAGTTGGTCAGTTTCCATGAGTTTGTAAGCTGTTTGATATCTGTGGTCTCCAGATAGGATACAAGGTGTTGTTTCAATTTTCTTCTATCTGTTGAGTCTATGTATGTGATCAACTGTCAAGAAAGTTCCATGATTTGCTGAGAAGAAAGTATATTCTTTTGTCTTTGGGTGAAATGTTCTGTAAATATCCCTTAGGTACGTTTGGCTTATAATGTGATTTAGCTCCAGGATTTCTCTGTTTAGTTTTTGTCTGGATGACCTGCGTATTGGTGAGAATGAGGTATTGAGGTCACCCACTATCAAGGTATGAGTCAATGAGTGATTTTTAGCTGTAGTAATGTTTCTGTTAGAAGTGTGGGCATCTTTTTGTTTGGTACATAGGTGTTTTTAGAATTGCAAATTTTCTTGGTGTAGTTTTCCTTTGATGACTATGTAGTTTCTTTTCCTATTTTCTTCAGATTAGTTTTACTTTGAAGCCTTTTTTTGGTAGAAATTAAAGTGGCTACACTGGCTTCCTTATTGGATTCCATAGTTTTCAATATTTTACCCTGAGGTGACGTCTATCCTTGATGTTCAAGTGTATTTCTTGGATGCAGCAGAAGGATGAATCCTGTTCTTGAACCCAGTCTGTTAGTCTGGGTCTTTTCACTGGGGTAGTTGAGAACGTTAATGTTGAGGTTTATTAGTGAGCAGGTTTTGTTGATTCCCATTCCTTTGTTGCTTTGATTATTTTTACTCCTCTTTGGATTTGTTTGTCTGAGATTATTTATTCCTTGTGTGTTCTTGAGTGTGGCTAACCTATCTGTTCGGGTTGAAGTTTTCCTTCTAGCACCTTCTGTAGAGTTGGATTTGTAGATAGACAGTGCTTAAATTTGGTTTTATTGTCGAATGTCTTTCTCCATCTACTGTGATAGAAAGTTTTGCTGTGTGTAGTAGTTTGGGTTGGCATTTGCTGTCACAGAATATGTAGATTGTCTCCCCTGGCCCTTCTGGGTTTTAGTGTCTCCGTTGAGAAGTCAGGTGTAATTCTAATAGGTCTGCTTTTCTATGCTGCTTGGCCTTTTTCCCATGTATCTTTTAATATTCTTTCTTTGTTCTGTGTGTTTAGTGTTTTGATTATTATTTGTCATAGGGAATGTGTTTTCTGGCCTGGTCTATTTGTTATTCTGTCTGCTTCTTGTACTTTGGTAGACATCTTTAGTTTAAGGTAATTTTGTTGTATATTTTCTGCACTTTTGACCTGGATTTCTTCTTTTTCCTTATTCCTATTTTTTTTATAGATTTGGTTTTTTCATAGTACCCCATATTTCCTGGATATTTTGTACCTTTTTTTATTTTAAATTTTCTTTGACAATGTCATCCATATATTTTATCATGGTGTCTTCAATGCCTGTGATTCTTTCATCTCCTGTATTCTGTTGGGGAGGCTTGCCTCTGAGTTTCCTGTAGGACTTCCTAAAACTTTCGTTTGCTGTTTTCCCTCAGTTTGGTTTTTCTTACTTGATTATATTTCCACTTTCTTGTCTTTAAGTTTCTTCATTTCATTCCTCTGCCTGTATTTTCATTAATGGATTTATTTACATCCTCTTTAAGAATCTATGAGATAATGATCGAATAGTTTGAAATTCTTCTTGTCCTTCAGCTGTGTTGCAATTCTCAGTGTCTATTGTAGAAGGGTCGCTAGTTTCTAGTGGCGACTTATTGTCCTGTGTGTTATTGTGTTTTCATGGTGTCCTAGGTATCTGGGTTTGGGATGATTATGATTCCAGGTGTTGATATATGATCATGCCTTTGTTGGGTGGGCCGTCTATTCCTTGGTTTCTGTTGCCCTGTCTGGATCCTAGGTGTGTGTAGGCCTGTACGTTGCCTCTGAGTCTCTGTTAGGTATGACCACTGGGGATCCCACATAAATTTGTTTCTAAGTATTGGAAATGGGTATGCAAGATAAGGATGAACTTGAAGGACAGGGGCCTCAGAGAGTCCACAGAAGGGAGGAAAGCTGAATCTGCCAGGAGGATCTGATTCCCTTACCACTGTGCCCTGTTGGTTTCAGAGGGAGAGTATCTTGAGCATTGGTGGGTCAAAGGGGTGGAGTGAGGAAGGAAGGGTGTAGGGGAGGATCTACTTAATATCCTGAGTTTTGGAGCAGAGAGGAAGGAGAGACCATATCAGGTGCTCTGCTACCAAGCTGGGGATAAGACTGGTGAACTGGGACAGGAGGGTCAGTAGGAGAGTGAAAATTGCTTATCTGATTCCGTGGCCAGCTTTGACAGTGGTTTCCAGGGTGAAACTGTTGGACTTGAAAGTCCAAATGCCTAGGCGGCCCACCCCACAAAGACACAGAGACTGAAAACGATGCAATAAGCATGAGGTCTATTGAATCCAGTGCCCTAGGGCCGCTCTAACAGCAGGGCAATGACGACCCCGGGTTAGTAAGGTCCACACTTTTTATACACTGTTTTGGGGGCAGAGCTTGGCAACAGCATGAAAGGGTAGGCCCACGTTGGTGGTTAATTTTGACTTTTTACATGATTGGAGGCCCGTGGTGGTAATGTCAGCCTGTTACCACCCACCTGTGGCTTCAGCCTGTCCTTGACAACAGAGAATTCTGTCCATTGTGTGGGGCCTGAGGCATATCTGTTTCTGGCCCCTAATCTTCATTTTATAACGGTTATCTTTGGCCCTTCTGACTATCTGGAATGTTTTCTGGTCTGGCTCATTGGCCTCCTTTTGTTTCTCAAGACCTCACATTCCCCCCTTTTTCTTGTAGGTGTTTCAATCATGAAACTACCTTGCATTTTGATCTAGCCCCTGATATTGCTGCCTTAACATTATGATTGCTGGGCAGTGGTGGTGCACACCTTTAATCCCAGCACTTGGGAGGCAGAGGCAGATGGATTTCTGAGTTTGAGGCCAGCCTGGTCTACAGAGGGAGTTCCAGGACAGCCAGGGCTACACAGAGAAACCCTGTCTTGAAAAAACAAACAAACAAACAAACATCATGATCTGTACCATACTTATGTGCTCTCTAATAAAGGCTAGCAAACAATTTAAAATGCAAGTCCCAACTAGGAGTATCACTAGTATTTTTAGTGGTCCTAAGAGAGTAGAAATCAGAGTGGTGAGCCAGGGGGAGGAAGTGAACCAAGATTTGAACCATCCCTGACTCTGTTCTCTTTCTCTCCTTCTTTTGGCTAATCCTAGTCTCACCTTGGCGATTGAATCTTTAACAACCCCAGAATGTTCTATATAAAAGCAAAACTTTTCACCTAGCACATAGCCCTCCTTGCTGGAGGAAAAGTTAAGTCTAATCTCTCTTTATTTTATAGTACTACTTCTGATAACGAAGTCAGTGATTCTTTAAGATGACTGACAGTTTTTCCTTTGTAAGACCAAAGCGGAGGTCTTGGTGGCTGCCCCCAGCCACCCCTGACCACAACAGAAGGGAGACAGTGAGTGCTGTCTAAAGGTAGTAAAAACAGTCATGATAAAGGTCAAACGATCTTGAGCTTGAGCAGATTGTCTGTCTTGTGTACTGTCTAGGGGGGGGGTGTCTCTGGGAAGTGGGGCATCTGCAGGTTTCACATAGGAAGTGTATACCCAGGCCTCAATATCGTCTACCTTGAGGGCTGTGGGAGTAACTAGCAGTGCCAGGAAGGGTCTCTTTTATCTGGGTTCCAGCGACTGTGTCCGATGTTTTTTGTATAGATCCTGTCACCAGTCTGTAAGCGGTGAGGGGTCTCTGGCATCCCTGGAGCATTTAAGGCAGACAGTTTGGGTCAAATCTCACACTGTGGGATACCTCCTGGGAGGGCCCAGTGTACACCAAGGGAGTTGGGGTACCACACAGGATCTCAAAAGGGATCAGGTTAAAATGGTAGGGGGTGTTTTGAGCTCAGAACAGGGCCAAGGGGAGGGGCCCCACCCAGTCTGAGCCAGCCTCCAAGGTCAATTTAGTTAAGGTCTCTCTACCTGCCCTGAGTTTTGGGGACGGTACTCACAATGAAATTTCCAATCTGTCCCAATACTTTTGCCACCCCCTGGCTTACCTGACAAAAGCAGAACCATTGCCTTGGACACTCTAACCTCAGGGAAATTTCTTTTAATATCTTCTTGGATACCATGGCAGCTGTTTCTTGCTTGGTGGGGAATGTCTTAGCCCATCTAGAGAAAGTAGCCATGAACACCTGAAGGTATTTGTAACTGTGAAGCCTTGAGAGACAAAAGGCAGCCAATGAGCCAGACCGGGGAACATTCCAGACGTGAAAGGGCCAAAGATAACCGTTATAAAATGAAGAAGCGGGGCCAGGAGCAGATATGCCTCAGGCCCCACACAATGGACAGAATTCTCTGTTGTCAAGGACAGGCTGAAGCCACAGGTGGGTGGTCACAGGCTGATGTTACCACCGCAGGCCTCCAATCATGTAAAAAGTCAAAATTAACCATCAACGTGGGCCTACCCTTTCATGCTGTTGCCAAGCTCTGCCCCCAAAAAAGTGTGGACCTTACTAACCCTGGGTCTCCATTGCCCTGCTAGTAGGGTGGCTCCAGTGCACTGGATTCAATAGACCTCATGCTTATTGCATCGTTCTCGGTCTCTGTGTCTTTGTGGGGTGGGCTGCCCAGACATGTGGACTTTCAAATCCAACAAGACAAAGCAATGGAGTGTGGAAGAAAGACTGGAGAAGAGAATCCGCTTAGTTCCGCAATAGCCTGTAAGTTTCCTGACATTTCTCTTTTGTATAACTATATTTATAAAAATCAGACATTCAATACAGTCATTGTTACCAAGGTACAAATATTATGAAAAGTACCCCTGTTTTAAAAGCTGTTTGCCCTTGAGTTTTTCTTTTTCATTTTTTTCTTTTTTTCTTTTTTTTTTTTTATGGATAAAGATTTCTCAGGTTGCTTATACAGAGGCTGTAATACACTAGCTTGGGATTTTGTGTCATTACATAGAAGCATGATTTAATTTTTAAGAAGGGTTTTATTTTTAATTACGTGAATCTGTCTGAGTCTGAGAAGCCAGAAAAGGGTGTCAGGTCCTTGTGGGATTGCAGCTACAGGTGGTTGTAAGGCACCTCTGAGCTCTGATCCTGAAAGCGTCTTTTCTTTCAAAATATTCCTTACAAGGCATGGGTTGTTAGGATCTAATATACTTATTACCAACAGAGATAAGAAGTCTATAAATGAGATTTATCCAAATAAGAGCAGAAATACTGGGATTTCATGCTGCTTAAATTCTGTAATTTTCAAATTCTATTTCTTGTTAGAATTACCTGAGTTCTAAAATCACTCAGCAACTCACTCAAAGGGATTCTGACTTAAGCAGAGGGCTTCTTTCTGGTGATTCCTAGTTTGTACACTCGTAAATATAGTCTCAATAATAATCAAAACTAATGCCAGTTATTGAGTATGTACTACAGAGTAGGCCCTCTTTTAGGTGTGTTACATGTGCTGTGAAGATTTAGTTCATTAGGAAAAAATCCACTGTGCACACCAGGCAAGGAAGTGTCGTTTAGTAGAGTTTATCAGAGAGAGAGAGGTGCACAAGACAAGATGTGCAGGCAACAGCTTTTCATCATAGAGAAACTGAAAATAAGATTACTATTGATCACTATCATAAAAAGATTAGCAATGTCACATGCTTATTTTTTTCAAGGTAAATAAAAAGAAGCCCTCCACAAAATGTCTTGAGGCAGCATAGAATCATATCCAAATAGAATTTGCCTCCCGAATCTCAGTTAGTCCTGTACAAAGTGTGGTTAATTGCTTTATCATTGGTCTGGAATCCAAGGGACATTTTTGGCCACGAGCATTCACAGTTAACTGTGGCATCCAAGCACCTACACTGTCTGGGTGTAAATCCTTCAGGGTTCCTTTCTAGATCAATCTGTGGAAAACAGTACCTCTTCCATCAGACTTAGTCCTAAGTCAGTCCTCTGCAAATGTACCTGCTTTCTGGATGCATGTGCTATTTTTGTTTGTTTGTTTGTTTTGTTTTCTTTTTTTTCATATTTTATTTACATTTCAAATGTTTCAGATCTCCCCTTTGGAACCTCCCCATTCCCTCCGCCTTCCCCCTGCCAATATTGGGATATTCTCCAACCCACCCTCCCAACCAACCACCCACTCTCCTCTTTCCTCCTTGTCATTCTCCTATACTGGGGGATCTAACACCCTCAGGCCCAAGGGCCTCTCCTCCCCCTGATGGATAACAAGACCCTCCTCTGCCTCATTTGTGGCCAGCACCATGGGTCCCTCCATGTGTATTCTTTAGTTGGTGATCCAGTCTCCAGAAGTATCAGGGGGTCAGGCCAGTTCCTACTGTTGCTACCTCCCTGGGGCTGCACACTCCCTCAGCCCCTTCAGTCCCTTCTCCAAGCCCTCCATCTGGGACGCCACACTCAAAATTACTGTTGCTGCGAAGTGACTCTTGGGTATTTCTAACTTTTGGGCTAATAACCACTTAACAGTGAGTACATACCATGTTCATTCTTTTGTGACTGAGCTACCTCACTCAGAATGATATTTTTCAAGATCCATCCATTTGTCTGCGAATTTCATGAAGTCATTGTTTTTAATAGCTGAGTAGTATTCCATTGTGTAAATGTACCACACTTTCTGTATCCATTCCTCTGTGGAGGGACATCTGGGTTGTTCCCAGCTTCTGGCTATTATAAATATGGCTGCTATGAACATAGTGGAGCATGGGTCTTTATTACATGTTGGAGCATCTTCTGGGTATATGCCCAGGAGTGGAATAGCTGGGTCCTCAGGTAGTATTATGTTCATTTTTCTGAGGGTCCGCCAAACTGATTTCCAGAGAGGTTGTATCAATTTGCATTCCCACCAGCAATGGAGGAGTGTTCCTCTTTCTCCACATCCTCGCCAACATCTGCTGTCACCTGAGTTTTTGATCTTAGCCATTCTGACTGGTGTGAGGGGGAATCTCAGGGTTGTTTTGATTTGCATTTCCCTGATGACTAAGGATGCTGAACATTTCTTTAGGTGCTTCTCGGCCATTCGAGTTTCCTCAGTTGAGAATTCTCTGTTTAGCTCACTTCCCCACTTTTTGATAGAGTTATTTGGATCTCTGGCATCTAGCTTCTTGAGTTCTTTGTATACTTTGGATATTAGCCCTCTATCAGATGTAGGATTCATAAAGATCTTTTCCCAATCTGTAGGTTGCCGTTTTGCACTATTCACAGTGTCCTTTGCCTTACAGAAGCTTTGTAATTTTATGAGGTCCCATCAGTCAATTTTTGATCTTAGAGCACAAGCCATTGGTGTTCTGTTCAAGAACAATTCCCCTGTGTTCAAGTGTTCGAGATTCTTCCCCACTTTCTCTTCTATTAGATTCAGTGTATCTGGTTTTATGTGAAGGTCCTTGATCCACTTGGACTTGAGCTTTGTACAGGGAGATAGGAATGGATCAATTCACAATCTTCTACATGTAGACTGCCAATTGATCCAACACCATTTGTTGAAGATGCTGGTTTTTTTCCACTGTATGGTTTTAGCTCCTTTGTCGAAGATCAAGTGACCATATGTGTGTGGGTTCATTTCTGGGTCTTTGATTCTATTCCATTGATCTACCTGCCTGTCACTGTACCAATACCATGCAGTTCTTATCACTACTGCTCTGTAGTACAGCTTGAGGTCAGGGAGGCTGATTCCCCCAGAAGACCTTTTATTGTTGAGGATAGTTTTTGCTATCCTGGGTTTTTTGTTATTCCATATGAATTTGAGAATTACTCTTTCTAGGTCTATGAAGAATTGAGTTGGGATTTTGATGGGGATAGCATTGAATCTGTATATTGCTTTTGGCAGGATGGCCATTTTAAGTATGTTAATCCTGCCAATCCATGAGCATGGGAGATCTTTCAATCTTCTGAGGTCTTCTTCAATTTCTTTCTTCAGAGACTTGAAGTTCTTGTCATACAGATCCTTCACTTGTTTGGTTAGAGTCACACCAAGATATTTTATATTGTTTGTGACAATTGTGAAGGGTGTCATTTCCATAATTTCTTTCTCAGTCTGTTTATCCTTCGAGTATAGGAAGGCTACTGATTTGCTTGAGTTAGTTTTGTATCCAGCCACTTTGCTGAAGGTTTTTATCAGCTATAGCAGATCTCTGGTGGAGTTTTTTGGGTCTCTTAAGTATACCATCATATCATCTGCAAATAGTGATAGTTTGATTTCTTCCTTTCCAATTTGTATCCCTTTGATTTCCTTTTGTTGCTTGATTGCTCTAGCTAGAACTTCAAGTACTATATTGAATAGGTAGGGAGAGAGAGGTCAGCCTTGTCTAGTCCCTGATTTTAGTGGGATTGCTTTGAGCTTCTCTCCATTTAGTTTGATGTTGGCCACTGGTTTGCTATATATTGCTTTTACTAAGTTTAGGTATGCTCCTTGAATTCCTGATCTTTCCAAGACTTTTATCATGAAGGGATGTTGAATTTTGTCAAATGCTTTTTCAGCATCTAACGAAATGACCATGTGGTTTTTTCTTTGAGGTTGTTTATGTAGTGGATTACATTGATGGATTTCTGGGTATTGAACCATCCCTGCATCCCTGGGATGAAGCCTACTTGATCATGGTGAATGATCGTTTTGATATGTTCTTGGATTCGGTTTGCACGAATTTTACTGAGTATTTTTGCATCTATATTCATAAGGGAAATTGGTCTGAAGTTTTCTTTCTTTGTTGGGTCTTTGTGGGGCTTTGGAATCAGTATGACTGTGGACTCATAGAATGAATTGGGTAATGTTCCTTCTGTTTCTATTTTATGGAATAGCTTGAAGAGTATTGGTATTAGGTCTTCTTTGAAGGTCTGATAGAATTCTGCACTGAACCCATCTTGTCCAAGGCTTTTTTTTTGGTTGGGAGACATTTAATGACTTCTTCTATTTCTTTAGGGGTTATGGGACTGTTTAGATGGTTTATCTGATCCTGATTTAATTTTGGTAATTGGTGTCTGTCTAGAAACTTGTCCATTTCCTCCAGATTTTCCAATTTTGTTGCATATAGGCTTTTGTAGTAGGATCTGATGATATTTTGAATTTCCTCAGAGTCTGTTGTTATGTCTCCGTTTTCTAATTTTGTTAATTTGGATACTGTCTCTGTACCCTCTGGTTAGTCTGGCTAAGGGTTTATCTATCTTGTTGAGTTTCTCAAAGAAACAGTTCTTGGTTTTGTTGATTCTTTGGATAGTTCTTTTAGTTTCCACTTCGTTGATTTCTGCCCTTAATTTGATTATTTCCTGCCTTCTATTCCTCTTGGGTGTATTAGCTTCTTTTTGTTCTAGAACTTTCAGATATGCTGTTAAGCTGTTAGTGTATGCTCTCTCCAGTTTCTTTTTGGAGGCATTCAGAGCTATGAGTTTTCCTCTTAACACTGCTTTCATTGTCTCCCATAGGTTTGGGTAAGTTGTACTTTCATTTTCATTGAAGTCTAGGAAGTCTTTAATTTCCTTCTTTATTTCTTCCTTGTCCAAATTATCCTTAAGCAGAGCATTGTTCAGCTTCCATGTGTATGTGGGCTTTCTGTTGTTGTTGTTGCCCTTGAAGACCAACCTTAATCCATAGTGACCTGATAGGAGGCATGGGATTATTTCAATTTTCTTATATCTGTTGAGGTTTGTTTTGTGACCAATTATATGATCAATTTTGGAGAAGGTACCATGAGGTCCTGAGAAGAAGGTATATTCTTTTGATGCAGGATGAAATGTTCCATAGATATCTGTTAAACCCATTTGGTTCATAGCATTTGTTAGTTTCACTGTGTCTCTGTTTAGTTTATGTTTCCAAGATCTGTCCATTGATGATAGTGGGATGTTGAAGTCTCCCACTATTATTGTGTGAGGTGCAATGTGTGCTTTGAGCTTTAGTAGAGTTTCTTTTATGAAAGTGGGAGCTCTTGCATTCGGGGCATAGATGTTCAGAATTGAGAGTTCTTCTTGGTAGATTTTTCCTTTGATGAGTAAGAAGTGTGCTTCCTCATCCTTTTTGATGAATTTTGGTTGAAAGTCAATTTTATCCGATATTAGAATGGCTACTCCAGCCTGTTTCTTGGGGCCATTTGCCTGGGAAATTGTTTTCCAGCCCTTTACTCTGACGTAGTGTTTGTCTTTAATAATGAGGTGCATTTCCTGGATGCAGCAAAATGCTGGGTCATTTATGGATCCAGTCTGTCAGTCTATGTCTTTTTATTGGGGAGTTGAGACCATTGATGTTAAGAGATAGTAAAGAATAGTGATTGTTATTTCCTGTTATTTTTGATGTTGTTTATATTGTTTGTGTGGTTGAGTTTGTTGAAAGATTACTTTTGTCCTTTTTCTTGAATGTAGTTTCCCCCCTTGAGTTGGCGTTTCCCACGTATTATTCTTTGTAGGGCTGGGTTTGTGGAAACATACTGTGCAAATTTGGATTTGTCATAGAATATTTTGGTTTCACTATCTATAATTATTGAGAGTTTTGCTGGGTATAGCAGCCTGGGCTGGCATTTGTGTTCTCTTAGAGTCTGTATGAGATCTGCCCAGGATCTTCTAGCTTTCATAGTCTCGGTTGAGAAGTCTGGTATAATTCTGATAGGCTTGCCTTTATATGTTTCTTGCCCCTTTTCCCTTACTGCTTTTAATATTCTTTCATTGTTTTGTGTATTTGGTGTTTTGACTATAATGTGACAGGAGGAATTTCTTTTCTGGTCCAGTCTATTTGGAGTTCTGTAGGCTTCTTGTATATTTATGTTCATCTCTTTTTTTAGGTTAGGGAAGTTTTCTTCTATAATTTTGTTCAACATATTTACTGGTCCTTTAAGTTGGGAGTCTTCACTCTCTTCTATACCTATTATCCTCAGGTTCTGTCTTCTCATTGCATCCTGGATATCTTGGATGTTTTGGGTTAGGAGCTTTTTGCATTTTGTGTTTTCTTTGACTGTTGTGTCCATGTTTTCTATGGTATCTTCTGCACCTGAGATTCTCTCTTCCATCTCTTGTATTCTGTTGGTGTTCCTTGCATCTATGACTCCTGATTTCTTCCCGATGTTCTCTACCTCCAGGGTTGTCTCCCTTTGTGATTTCTTTATTGTTTCTATTTCTGTTTTTAATTCCTGAATGGTTTTGTTCATTTGTTTGATTGTGTTTTCCTGTAATTCCTCATGGGATTTTTGTGTGTCCTCTTTAAGGGCTTCCAGTTGTTTACCTGTGTTCTCTTGTATTTCTTTAAGGGAGTTATTTATTTCCTTCTTAAAATCTTCTATCATCCTCTTGATAAGTGATTTTAAGTCTGAGTCTTCCTTTTCTGGTGTGTTTGGGTATCCAGGGTTGGCTGTGGTGGGAGAGCTGGGTTCTGATGAAGCCAAGTAGTCTTGGTTTCTGTTCCTGTGTTCTTGCCTTTGCCTTTCACCATCAGGTTATCTCTGGTGTTAGCTGGTCTTTCTCTCTCTGACGGTGGCTTGTCTTTCCTTCAAGCTCAGATGTCAATATTCCTGGGAGACCAGTTCTCTCTTCCAGCTGTTCCTCAGTCCCTGTGTCTGGTGCCCGCCTTCCCCTGGCTCCTCAGCTCAAGTGGGCAGGTAGCTTTCTTCCTGCACTGCTTGTTTATGGAGGTTTCCTGGGTCAGGCGGGTGTGTCTGGCCACAGGTGGAAGCAGGCAGGCTCTTACCTCCGGCTTTTCCTCAGTCCCTGCGTCTTGCATGTGCTATTTTACACCTGCTTTCCTGCATATCATAAAGAAATAATCCTAAATTTAAAAATCATAAGCATGATTTTTGTCTTCATTATTGATGCCTTGGATTAATTATCCGAGAACACATATAATGAACATAGATGGTAGTGCCTAGCAGAGGCACACCCACTAACAGTTCATAAATGTTACCTGTTAATAATGGGATATGCAACCTGAGATAGTATTTCATACTACATAAAATTA
This sequence comes from Rhynchomys soricoides, assembly GCA_019843965.1. Taxonomy (NCBI): domain Eukaryota; kingdom Metazoa; phylum Chordata; class Mammalia; order Rodentia; family Muridae; genus Rhynchomys; species Rhynchomys soricoides. Next base: position 1,940,550 of record JADRCH010007456.1, on the reverse strand, counting down.
GGATCATAAAATCCATAAACATAGTGAAATATCATTGAGGTTCTGATGCAAGACAACTTGTGGGTACAGAGAAACTAGTAGTATTTTAGTCAATCAGATACTCAAAGGACATCTTGCTGTCCTCTGACAAAAAGAAGGTCAGCCTAAAACTAGGGGTTAAGTAACAGGCCGTTTTCTAGCTCGTATCTGTGAAATGAAGGCTATGTCTGATTTACAATTGCATACTTATCCAGTTTATGTGCACCATGCCCAATCAGTGCCTTTTCCTTTCCTTCTGTTCCCTCCATTAAGCACCTTCATCTAGCCACATATCAAAGAAATTAAGCTTTTAAAGCCTGACCCAGGTAAGAATGGCCATTACAGCTTTAAAAAGTATGTAAGAATCAGGGCAGGGGGTGTGGAAAGCAGTTGTTCACACATCAAGGTTGCTATACACTCTTAGTTGAGACCTCTTGTCTCTCCTCTCTTGTTAGTTTCATCATGTCTAGTTGTATCTGTAAACCCAACAAAGCATATATTGGATTGGCAAGAATTAGCATCCTTGAATTACGTCTCTTTTTGAATATGCATATCTATTTTTTGCTTGCATGCATGCCTATACATTATGTGTGTACCTGGTACCTACCCACAGAGGCCAGAGGAGGGCATTAGATCCCCTGCGACTGGAGTTGCAGATAGTTGTGAGCCACTGTGTTAGTCCTGGAAATCAAACCCAGGTCCTCTGGCAGAGCAGCTGAGCCATCTCTCCAGCCCCAAGCAGTTATGTTCTTTTATACTTAACTCTACATGCAAGAAAAATCTTCTTGGCCCTGACAAAAAAGTGTCTGTAGAAATATGGTTTCAATTTAAATTAAGAATGAATTAAACTCCCTCATCTTCTGCCTTTTACATTCCTTCTGTTCTCTCTTCAGAAATGCTCTGAGCCTTACGAGGTTAATATAGATGTCCCATCTAGAGCTGAGCACTCAACAGTCATTTGTTCTCTGCACTTTGACTGGTTATGAATCTCTGCATTAACTGATGCCCACTAAAGGGAGAAGCTCCTCTAGCCAAGGTTGAACACACCACTAATCTGTGGGGTGCATACACATATTCGGAAAGCAGTTTTACAATGTGGCCCTTTAGCAAAACAATAGTAGTAATACGCTTGTACTTAGGGCCTGTGATCTCTCAAGTCATGCTGCTTCCTGTGGATCTGGCCCCAAATCCAATCGGGAAATAGTTAGTTACCCCTTCATACTACTATGGTACCAGTGGACACATCTTCCCTGGCAGGCCAATATTGTTGCATTCTGGGTTCATTGCTTTTTTTTCTGTTGTTGTTGTTGTTTGGTTGGTTTGTTTTGTTTTTTAAAGGATTTTGTCCCAGTTTTCACATTGTGAAATGAGACTAATATTAAACAACTATTTTATCAGGATGTTCTAAAGACTAAATAAGAATTTATGTAACATTCTTAGAATGATATATGGCATAGATTTATGTTCAGTATGATAAATATTAGTGTTTTTTTTTTTTAAATTGGAGGCTGCATTGGGATATCAGTTCCTTGGGAGGCAGGGGTTCGTGTTCTAGGCGTGGTTTTGAATACACTTAGATTGGCTAGGAAGTTGTCTGTTATATGATTCTGTAGGCCCTGGATCCAAAACATATACTAGTTTGCTGTGGTATACAAGCTTCTCACAATTAGAAGTAAGGGCTTCTAGGCATGTGGGTATCAATTAAGTGACAGTGTTAATGGGAGGGGTTGATCAATCACTAGCACAGAAAACACATGTGATTTTCCTAGGGGCAGCATCTGGTTCCAGTATTTCCTAGGAACACACTGAGAGGTTGGGAAGGAAAGTATTAACTAGGCAAAGTCAGAGAAAAGGATGAAGCCTGATTCTAGCAGGGAGCCACAGTCATTAGACATGGATCTTTGAAAGGGAAGAGAAAGGTAAGAAATGGTCCTAGCTACTTTAAGGTTCCAGCCTGGGCTGATTTGTGAAAAAAAAAAAATCCAAGTTATGAGTTTGCTGGTGTTAATCTCACTGGGCAGGACTAAGACCACCCCCACAACTTTTGAGCCAGAGTTTGTTCTGAGGCCCATTTAATGAGTAAAATCGTGAGAGTTGCAAGGCAGGTTTATAGAAGTGAGACTATGGCAGTTGGGTACAGAAGAATCTCAAAAAGAAAAAGAAAACAGTTCTCACATGGTCACTGATTAGGGAGGGTCAAGGTGTTCTCAAAAACAAGTCAATGTCATAGGTTCAGGCATGTCACATTCCGGGAAACAAACTTAAAAACAAAAATTTAGCTTTTACAGTAAAAAGAAAACCTTTTTTTAACAATACAACAAAATGGCTCCTGCCTTCAAAATGGAGTCTGGCGAATTCCTTTCTGGTTTCTTATAGGAATAACATGTCACTGTTGATTTCTAACTGACTATTGAGTAGTCACTTGTTCTCATAGTTTATTTGCCTCAAAAACATGAGGCAGCTGGTATGGAGGGGAATTGCTGACTGTGGGTCTGTGGTATTTGTGCTTTTCCTCTTTGTCTAAGGCTTTATTCGGTCCCTTTGAGCTTTTCAAACTGATTTGGGATTATAAGGTCCACACGTGGAGGAACTGTCTAATATTGGCACGTAATACAGTGTATAGCATATTTTAGGTATTCAATAAACACTAAAGTCTGCATGGATCTGCATCGGGTTCTTTACATAATATCTATGTATGTACGCTATGGCTTTCAGTTTAGTGTATGTATGAGACTCCCAAAAGTGTGAATTCTTATATCTTCTATTGGGCTTTTTTCTTTCTGCTGGTTTGCCTTGTCTAACTTCAATGTGCTGTTTGTTTTTGGTTTATCTTACTATATTTTATTGTGTTATATATTTGGTTGCTATCTCTTAGAAACCTGGTCTTTTCTAAGGAGAGACAGAAAGGGAGTGGATCCTGAGGGGAGGTGGAAGAGGAACTGGGAGGAGGAGAGGGAGGGAAAACTGTAATTAGGATATACTGTATGAGAAAAGATTACTTTAAATAAAAAGTTTTTTAAAATGAGCCATGGTTATTTCTTTAAATGAACAGAAATGCTTTTAAAATGAGCTCAACAGATTATTATGCATTTGACTCCCATCTTTGTAGTGCATCAGCTTGCATCATTTGGATGGTTAACTCCTCGTATGTTGAGCTTCAGACTTACACTAGTCTCAATTCTGTTCCTGGGCTGAAGGAATGTGAAAAATTTTTACACAAACATTTCAGCAAGTTAAGATTTATTTTGCTGGGTTGGAGAGATGGCTCAGAGGTTAAGAGCACTGACTGCTCTTCCAGAGGTCCTGAGTTCAATTCCCAGCAACCGCATGGTGGCTCACAACCATCTGTAATGGGATCCCATGCCCTCTTCTGGTGTGTCTGAAGTCAGTTACAGTGTACTCATACATAAAATAAATAATTCCTTAAAGAAAAAAAAAAAGATTCATTTTGCTGCTGTGATGGCTAAGGTTATGTTTTAAGTTTAAATTGCTGTGCTTAGGAGATCATAAAACAAACAAAAATGCCTGGAACCTATAAGCCCCACTTGCCCAAGGTCAGATAACTTCCTGGAATATTAAGGAAAGTTGTTCATAGAAGTTGACAAACCAGCTAAACGGGTTCCATAAACAGGCTTGGTTGCCCAGCTGCACAGGATGTGTTTGATCATATGTAGGTGGAGGTAGGTGGGAGGTACTTAGGCAGAAAGTACATCAGGATGTATGATGGCCTCTGATTGGACGAAGACAAAGTACACAGCCTTGTGGGTTTTGCCTTTATAACCCTCTGACTAATGTATTTTGGTGCCAAACTCTTGGAATCCCCAGTATGGACCTGGCCAGTGTCGATCATTCTAGACAGTATTTAATAAAGCTTGCTTCAGATTTGTCTCAAAATTGTGGTACTTGTCTTATTTCTCACCTGATGGGGTTAACAATGCTGATTCTGCTTTAAGCTTGGGGGAACATTTTGTTAAAAGAATGTTTCTCTTGGCCCTATGGCAAACTACATATGTGCACACATGTTTGATAAACAGCCCTTGGTCTGTATCTCAGTTTGTCTAGAGTTGATGTCCACGTTTTACAAAGGCTATATCACAGCTGGATTTCTAATACCTGTTGCCTAGCCTTCTGCCCTTTGCTAAAGCACATACCTATAAGTGAGGATTGTAACATCCTTCAGGGTCTTGGGAAGCATTAAATACTTTTAGTGAGGGCCATTAAAAGAGCAGAGGTCAGCTCCATTGACTCCTGGGAGCCTCTCCCGTTCCAGGTTTCTGGCACATCCTAAAAATGCCCCCTCATCCATAGCAGTGGGGATATGGAACCTGAAGAGGCCACCTACTGTAGCCAGGCAGGACTCACAGTGGAGGGATTAGGACACCATATACTCACAAAACTTTTTACCCAAAATTGTCCTGTCTACAAGACATGTAGAAGGTATAAGATGGAATAGAGACTGAGGGAATGGTAAACCAATAACTGGCCCAACTTGAAACCCATCCCATGGGCAAGCACCAATCCCTAACACTATTAATGATACCCTGCTATGCTTGCAGACAGGAGCCTAGCATAACTGTCCTCTGAGAGGCTTCACCCAGAAGCTGACTGGAACAGATGTAGAGATGTAGAGATGCACAGCCAAACATTGGATGGAGCTTGGGGACTCTTATGGAAGAGTTGGAGGAAGGATTGAGGGCCCTGAAGGGGATAGGAATGCCACAGGAAGACCAACAGTGTCAACTAACCTGGACCCTTGGGGACTCTCAGAGACTGAACCACCAAATAAAGAGCATACATGGGCTGGACCTAGGCTTCCCTGCCCCACATATGTAACAGATGTACAGCTTGGTCTTCATGAGGGTCCCCCAACAACTATCCCTAAAGCTGTTACCTGTCTGTGGAATCCATTCCAGTAACTGGGCTGCCTTGTCTGGCCTCAGTGGGAGACAACGCACCTAGCCCTGCAGAGACTTGATATGCCAGGGTTGGGGGGGGGGATACCCAGGGAGCCCTCCACCCTCTCAGAGGAGAAAGAGAGGGGGTAGGAGGAGGGACTATGTGAGGGAGAGGACTGGGAGGGGACATCGATCAGGATGTAAAGTGAATACATAATGAGACAAAAAAAAAAAAAAGCAGAGGTGTCACACCTAGGCTTGTTCTTTGGGCCACATAGTACTCTGTAACTAGAAGGAAAATGGGGGCACCTTTGTCTTATTTTCTGTGTTACAGCTTATTGCTTTCAAGATCTGGAATACAGATTTCTAATAGCAGTCAAATAGTTTAGGTCAGTTTAAAACAGTATTTGAGCATCTGGTTTGAGGTCTTAATCACTTTTTTGTTCTTATAGAAAAATATATTTGAAGTTTCAAATAGTTGACATACTGATTGAGTTTGGAGTGTTACTCATTGAAAAAGAAGACGGCCGGTAATCAGACATGTGGTCTCCAGTAGAGAGCCTTACTAAATGGATTTCCAGGATGCTTGTTGTACCATAATGGCTGTTACTGCTTTTCGCTAACTCTATAACAATTATTGTAGAAGGTTTTTTCCCTTCAAGATTGGTATAATTACTTGTAAAGGTGAATGTTGTGTGAACTTTTCATGAGGACACATGAACAAATATCTACTCATCTGAGAGAGGACATTGACATTGTACCAAATTAGCAAGTTCATCCTAATTCTAGCTTGTTGACTAATGATTTTATTGGGCTTTCTTACAAAAGATGGGTAAAGGGATCCTTATAGGAGCATGGGTGACCTGCAAATCGCTGTTTCATCATAAAGCCCCGTCCCAGCATGAATGATGATGTCCCCATAGCTATATAGATGGAGTTTCCCCTTGAGCTAGTCATCCATCTTCTATATGATAACACTTAATGAGAGTACGTGCACCTTAGTGCACTTAGTTATATATAGCTGCAAGGTAGGCGGAGCAGGGAGAGGCTGGAATCTCAGGTGACTTCCCACCTTCTCCTATGAGAGAGCATCAACAGGCTGAATCTTCAGCATGTCTCTGAGGTAAGCACAGTGCTCTGATTAAGATGGCAACAGTAAATATAAGACAGGTTGGAAATGGTGGGTGATGTGTAGGCTCAATTTGCTAGACTCTGGCAAACAAACCATGACATATTGGAAAAGAGGTTCATAATGGCTGAAAACCTAGTTTCAGTAGCAAAGTAAAACAGGAAAGTTTGCAAAGCCAAATAGGGAAGCAAGTCTTAAACTTGTCTGAGAGACTAACCCTGCTTGGTGAGTGCTTTTCTCTCAGAGAGGGTGAGTGCAGCACAGTGGCTTGGGGCATGGCTTAAGTCAGAGAGTCTCAGAAAATTTGCACTGTGCTTTTAGTGACAGGTTTTTTTTTTTTTGTTAAAATGTTACATTTTCTTTCTTTTTTTCATTAATTTTATTCATTTACATTTCAAATATTGTTCCCCTTCCTGGTCCCCCCTCCATGAGCAACTCCCTCACCCTATCTCCCTTTCCCTCTCCACTTCACCTCTAAGAGACTGCTCCCCCACCCACCCACCCACTCCCACCTCACCCCTCTAGCACCCCACTTCTCTGGGGCATCAAACCTCCACAGGACCAAGCGCATCCCCTTCCACTGAAGCTAGACATTTTTTAAGAGCAGAAAAGTAGAGTGGGGGTGGGGCAATGGTAATGCATGACACTGGAAGAGCAGAAGGGAGGGGCCAAGAAAATCCTCTCTTTTCAGCACACAACCAGTAAAGGTACTATTTTGTTTTATTTTATGTTTTGTTTATTTATGGATAGAGGGCAGGCAGTGTGCTCACATGTACATGCATAGAAGTCAGAGGATAACGTTTTAGAGTTGGTTCTTGCCTTCCACTACATGGGTTCTGGGTTTGAACTTAGGTTGTCAGGTTTGGCTGCAAGTGCCTTTACCCATGATGTCATCTTGCAAGCCCTCCAGAAATCCCATTTTAAAAAGACCTTGGTCCAGGTGTGGGAATGCATGTCTTTAACACCAATGATTGGGATGCACAGGCAGGCACATCTCTGTGAACTCTGTTCTATATAATGAATTCCAGGGCAGTCAGGGCTACACAGTAAAATGCTATCTCTCAATAAAAGAAAGAGGAAGAAAGGAGAAGGAGAAGAGAAGGAAGAAGGAGAAGGAGAAGGAGAAGGAGAAGGAGAAGGAGAAGGAGAAGAGAGAAATGAGCACTTCAGACTCCCCTTTCCCCCAAGAACACACAGTCTTAGGAAACCAAAATCAAAATACATGGAAGTGACTATATGCCGAAGCCTGGTTTCTAGATTGTGTGAAGTTATAGTACATGAGAAACATGTAATAGTCAATAAAGTGGAAACCTGGTCAGAGCCAGAATCTGCAGAGTAACATAGACACAGATTCAAGGTGACACGTAAGAACTTAGTCCCATAGTCAAAACCTGACCAATGAAAACTAGCCCAGCCACTGTGACATCACAAAAGACCACTCAGGTTTGAGACCAGCCTTCACAACTTGAGCCTTGGAGACAGGACTAGCATGGGATCTAACTTTATGAAGAACTGCCAAGGGCTGTGACTGACAGCTGGGAGCTCTGAAGGATTGCCTAGAGTTGAGGCTTGAACCAGGAAATGGGCAAGGAACGCTATTCATATTCTATGTAGTCCTTCTTTGTTTACTACCCAGTGCCATCTTAGAGGCCCGCTCTTCCCTGTTGTGTTCTCATTCTCTCTTCTTTTCTTCCCTTTTCCCTCTGGTTTAAGATGTGATTATTTCTTATTTGATTATTACTGTTTAGGGGGTATTCTTTCATAGTGACATTTTTTTTTTCAGTTTGCAGACAATATTCTAGTCTTAGATTTGTAGTAGTGATTGAGCCTGGTCCCCAGAACAAAACATACACAGAAAAATGCGTAAGTTAAAGGGCATAATTTTTCAAGTGGACCTATTTGACATTCTTCAGACTATTCCATCCAAACACTGACTAATACATGTTATTTTCTGCATCTCATAGAACGTTCCCTAACATAGATTATATAATAGGACATAAAGCAAATATGAAAACATATAGGAAAATTTAATACTTATAAATACTTAGAAATACTTATAATTCTGTCTGACCACAGTGGAGTAAAACTAGAAATCCACAGCAAGAGCAAAACAGAACATGCACAAGCTTGTGGAGTCTGAATAACATATTATTTAACAATGAATGTATCATTTTAAAAAGCCAAGAAGGAATCCGAGGAACAAATGAAAAGGAAAACACAAAATACAAAAACCTATGGGATACAAGGAAAGTAATCCTAAGAGACAAATTCACAGCAATATGAGCCTACATTAAAAATGAGATCTTAAATAAATAAATAAATGATATACTTTAGGGCTTTGGAAAAACAAGAACAAGGCAAACTCCTAACTAGTAGATCAAAAGAAATAAGACCAGGCAAGAAATATATGAAATGGAAATGAGAAACAGTACCAAAACCCAAGAATCAATGAAACCAGGGTTAGAGCTCAGTAGGCAGAATGCTTGCCTAGGATGATACAATCAGCTTTGATTCTCAGCACAGTATGAAGAAGGTGAGATAGTAATTCCATCATTTGGAAGATGGAGGCAGAATGACCAGAAACTGAAGGACATCCTCAGCTACCTAAGATACATAGGCTGGAGAACCTTTCTTGAAAGAAATAAAGAAATAAAGCAAATAAATGAAAAAAAAATAAAGCACACACATGCAAAACAAAACAAAGCAAAACCCCAGAATCTATGAAACAAAAAGCTAGCTGGTTCTTTGAAAAGATAATCTTATCTTGAGCATTAAGACAGGAGAAAGAAGTAAATGATTCAAACAGGAAAAGAAGTCAAGATATTCTTATTTGCATCTCATATGATTCTTTATATAAGAGACCCTAAAGACTCTGTCTTCGTCAGGGTTTCTATTCCTGTGCAAACATCATGACCAAGATGCAAGTTGGGGAGGAAAGGGTTTATTGAGCTTACTCTTCCACACTGCTGTTCATCACTAAAGGAAGTCAGGACTGGAACTCAAGCAGGTCAGGAAGCAGGAGTTGATGCAGAGGCCATGGAGGTATGTTTCTTACTGGCTTGCTTGCTTGCTTCTCCTGGCTTGCTCACCCTGCTTTCTTATAGAACCCAAGACTACCAGCCCACACATGGCACCACTTACAAGGGGCCCTCCCCCTTGATCACTAAGAGAAAATGCCTTACTGCTGGATCTCATGGAGACATTTTCTCAACTGAAGATCCTTTCTCTGTAATAACTTCAGCTTGTGTCAAGTTGACACACAAAACTAGCCAATACAGACTCAATCATAAAACTCTTAGATCTTAGATTTTGAGTAAAGTGACAGGACACAAAAGTAACATAAAAAACAAACAAACAAAAACCGGAAAAACAACTCTATTCAAGAGTTGCCTTCACAGTTGCTGAGAGATAAGGAGGTACATTGTAAAGACTTACTCTGGACATGACCTGGTCACCTTTGCACTTGTGAACTCACTGCAGCACAGACGCAGATGGTCTTATCCACCCATCACATTACTAAACTGCCTTTCCCTTTGTCCTTTCTGTAGATCTTTTGTTTCCTCTGTTGCTGAGAGCTGCTAATGGCGCCATTAACTTACCTCAGCCAGCTTGGATGCACTTTTCCAACATCTGTGACTCTAGAACTTTCCCATCTTAAGTCAAGGTTTTTCAAAGTGGTTGCTTTCTTTAATCAACTGATAGTTGAACACTTACAAGTCATTATACCCAAATATATATGCATGAATTTTTGCCACTCCTCCTAGCTCCCACCCACTGGAGATTTTTATTTCCAATTTGCAGATTCAGTGCAATCACAACCAAATTTCTAAAACCATTCTTCACAGAAACACAAACAAAACAAAAATCCAATGATAAAATTCACATGAAGCCACAGTAGACTCTAAAATAACCAAAGCAACCCTTAGCAAATTAATAATGCTGAAGTTGAAACATACATGATTTCAAGTTGTCCTGCAGACCTCTAGTAACAAAATCATCCTGGTACTGGCACATAAAGAGACACAAATCAATACAATATAAGTCTGTGCCAATACAGCCACCTGTTTTTGGCAAAGATGTACATTGGAGAAAATACAGCCTATTCAATAAATGGTGCTGGGAAAATCAGGTAAACATATGTAAAATAATGAAGCTAGATCACCAGTTCTAACCTTGTACAAAAAAATCAACTCCAAATATATAAAAGGCCTTAATGTAAAGATCCTAAATTCTAAAACTAATGGATAAAAACACAGGAAAAATGTTAAGATATAGGCACAGGCAAACCCTTTCTAAAAAGGATTGATTGTTCAGGAATTTACATCAACAGTTGTCAGCTGGGACCTCATGAAATTGAAAAACTTTAGCAAGGCAAAAGAAACACTTAAGTATATGAACAGAATGCCTACAGAATTAGAAAATCTTTGCTAAGTACATCTGTAGTGGTTTAAATTGATTGTCAATTGGACAGGGTCTAATAACCTTGGATAAAAATCTCTGGGCCTGACTGGGAGGAATTGTCTAGATGAGGTTAGTTGATGTGGGAAGACCCACTTTAAATGTGAGTAGTAGCATTTCCTCGGCTGGAATCCTGGGCTGTATCAAAAGGAGAAAGGGAGCTGAGCACCTGTATTCACCACTCTGTCTTCCAAGTTTAGATGCAATATTACCAGCTGTCTGAATCTCCTGCCACCACGACTTCCCTGACACGGTGGACTGCATCCTAAAACCATGAGCCAAAACAAATCCTTTATCCCGTAAGTTGATTTTGTCAGGTTGTGTTTTTTTTTTTTTTAAAAATCACAGAAACAGGAAAAGTAACTGCTATAAGATTTGGCAGAAAATTAATATGTAGAGTAGTTGTTTTCAAACTTCCTAATGCTGAGACCCTTTAATACAGTTCCTCATGTTGAGCTGACCCCAACCATAACATTATTTTCATTGCTACCTCATAACTGTCATTTTGCTGTTGCTATGTAAATATCTGTGTTTTCCCATGGTCTTAGGCAGCCCCTGTGAAAAGGTTGTTTGGCCCCCAAAGGTGTTGTGACCTGTGGGTTGAGAACCTCTGATATAGAGTATACAAGGGACTAAAAAAACAAAACAGGAAGAAGAAAAAGATCAATTAAGTGACTAAGTAAGTGAACAGACAATTCTCAAGTGACAGAGCCCAAATGGGAATAAACATCTCTATGAAATGTGTCCAGGTGAGTTTGGACTGCGCCTGAATAAGCTCTAAATTCTTTGTCTCCATAGCAAGTGATGTGCAATACATAACTTTTTTTAAAAAAAAATTATTGGATGGAGAGGCATTCAGGTCAGACTCTGGAGTAGATGTCAACAGAAACCCAAAGGCATTTGGTAATGTCACATTTGAATAAAAAATGATCTTACATTTTGGGGGTGGGGGGTTGTTCTAGAGACTTTATTTTAGGTATGGTGAGACTTACAAATGGCAGAGGAGAGAAATATTTCACTTTGATCACAAGTCTGCAAGAGGCTATACAATAATATTTGGGAGCACTTATGAAGGTGTCATGAAATCAGTTCTGTTCTTGGCCCCAGACCCTCAAATGAGAAGACTTGGAGCACAAGAAATGGCTCCTGGGTGTTATATGCATGGGAGAGTTTCTTTTTGTCCTTTGTCTGACAGGCTGACTCTAAGGCTCTGTGTTCTCAGTCCTCTCTTGTCTCTATGGCTATCTTTTAAAGGAAGTGTCTCACTATGTAGCTCACGCTAGTCTTAAACTGGAAATCTTTCACCATACAAGGCCTCATACTTTTATTCAGTTAATGAAAAAATCCTATAGATAAACAATAATGCTGCAAAAAACATTTGAGGAATACAAACTGATGTCATCAGTTTGGGGGCAGGGGACGCACCAAAATAAGAGTACTAATTTTCATTCAATTCTGGCTAATGTTTTATTCTGCAATATACTGAGGCTTTTTGAGCTGACTTCAAGCCAAAGCAAATCAGTAGTATCTGGAAGTTAACATTTAATTTCATGAGACTAACATCTTCTGGATTCAAATTAGTTGTCGATAGTTAGTGAAAATTAAAAACATTGAGTCAGTCTGCTGGCTGACAATGAAGCTTAGAAGAAGATGTGCAGCCATTATATTTAGCAAGTCACGTGGTCATCATTTTTCCCCTTGTTTTCAAGTTCTGGGTGTTTTCCTAGGGGCAATTTTCTCTGTAACCCTGGACAACTTCTAAAGAGTGATCTCATGTTGACCACAAAGAAATCTGGTCTCAAAGTATTTTTATAATAATATAGTTAATTGAACTTATTGTTTAGTTAAGATTTTCCCATACTTCTTAGAAGTAGTAGAAATTAGGAGTCATAGGATTGATGAAATGTGCCCCCACCTTTCCTAAATCATAGCACTATGAGACTGAGGCCTGAGGATCTTGAGTTTGTGACGAGCCAGGGCTACCTAGTAAGACCTTGTCCCAGAAACCAACACAAAGATGGTTGTATATGACTGCTCATTTCTAGGGAACTTGCTGCTGTGCCTCTTGGGGGAGGAATTGAGGCAGATATCTTATTGGGTTTGATTTCTTGAAGATAGGAAAATCCAGGCACTTGGTTCTCAGAGCCATAAACTCAGACTTCACCCACTACGGGTGGCTTCTTTCCACTGTAATGCAAAAATGTTGAAAGGAACCTTCCAGTGCTTATATGTTATAGCCATTCTAGTTTCTGGGTCTTGTTAGACTAGGGAACCCGTGTGACAGGTGGTACATCTGAGTAGAAACTTTATATGGTTATGTGGATTGTTTGGATATTTTTCTGGTATTGTTTTCTTGTTTTTTTTTTATGATTTATTTTTATTTTATATGTACGGGCATTTTGCCTGCCTGTATGTCTGTGTACCACATGTATGCAGTGCCCACAGAGCCCAGAGAAAGCATTGGATATCCTAGAACTGGACTTACAGATGATTGTGAGCCACCATGTGGGTTCTGGGAATCAAATCCTCATCCTCTGCAAAAGCAGAAAGTACTCTGACCTGCTGAGCCATCTCTACAGCACTTGTTATTTTTAATGTTTTACAGTTTATGATTTTTATTAGTGTATATTCATTGTATAAACTGAGTTTAATTGTGATAGTTTTATATGCATATAATATATATTGATCATATTTCCCCCCATTATTCTATTTCATCACAACTTCTCCCTCTGATCCTTTCCTTTGCTCAATAGTCTTTTTTATAACAGTAGTAAAAACCAAGCTATACAAGAAAACATATGGTATTTGTCTTTATGTGTTTGTTTTATTTCTCTTAGTATGATAACCTCGTGTTCGACTTTCCTATAAGTGACATAATTTTCTTCTTTAGAGAGGAATAATATTCCATGGTGTATATATGCCAGAGTTTCTTTGTCCATTCAATATATGACTTCTTGTTTTTGATATCCACCAAGAGGGTAGGACATTCCAGCTAGGTAAAGCTTCCTATTTGGTCCTAATGGGAGAAAAGATCCATGTCTATAGAGTGAATGAAGAAGGAATAAGCATAGCTACAACTGACCTATAGTCATATGTAGTTTACATGTGATATGAGTGACTACAAAAACCATAAACAGTTGAGATTTCCCACAAAGCACAGGAATGCTACTATCATTTCTTTATTTTATTTGTATGTATGGGTGTTTTGCCTGCACGGATGTCACTGCATCATGTGTGCAGTGCCCAAGGAGGCCAGAAGAGGGTGTTAGATCCCCTGGGACTGGGGTGACAGACACTTGTGAGTAACCATAGGAATGCTGGGAATTGAACCTGGGTCCTCTGCAATAGCACACAGTGCTCTTAACCACTGAGTAATGTCCCCAGCCCCATTACTACTATTTCTATTTTTACTACTTCTAGTTGATCATGCGCTGAAGTTCTACTTAGGGAAGAAGACAAAACAGTGAGATATAAGACATCTAAAAAGTAAAGAAAGAAGAAACTACAGATCATATGATTTTGAATGTAGAAAATTCAAAGGAATATACTAAGAATTATTGGGATTAATAAATGAAGTAAAAGGATAAACAGAGCAGTGTGAGAAGGAACGGGATTAACATACAGAAGGAAATCCTATTTCTATATAGTAAAAGGAAGAAAATAATCCAACAACATAAAAAATTATGGAAGGATTTAGGAGTAATCTTATCAAAAGAAACACAAAATCAGAAAAAGAACAGTTCAAGATGGCAGAATTTACTAGCTTTCACTAATTACACCAGAAGCAAATCAGTTGGAGAGCAGCTATCTATGGTGCAAGGTGGGTGACTGTGGGAATGTGCTGAAGTTTTGGTTGCCAACGGTCTTCGAAAGATCTTCTGTGTGATTGAGCCTCTGAGAAATGACACCTCAAGCATGGTTGTAAAAACAAGCCTTGGGCAAGCACAACACCAATACACAGGTTAACATGGAAGAGGGGAATCTCATAGGGCCTCAATTCTAGACAGAGAACTATGGGCAACCAAGAAAAAACTGAGAACAGGAGAAATACTCTTCCCTAGGGATGAGGCCCCCCAGTTGGTTATCAGTACTCACTCAATTGGTTATCCACACCCACTGGTCAGTCCTGAAGTCATATGCACACAAGTAACACTAAATGGACCCAGCAGGCTGTAGTTACGTATTCATGCGTTTATATTTCTGTAACAATAACAATGAGAAAAGAGCTCCTGAGTTCAAGAGGAAGCGAAGGGGGATATGGGAGGGATTAGAGGGAGAAAACGGAAGCGGGTAATGTAAGTATATTTTAACTTAATAGATCTTACTTTATAGCTGTGTGCTTGTGAACCTCAATGTCTTTGTCTGTGATATAATGGGAGGAGATTGAAGTTTAAGGGTAATTGAATACATCACCTGGGAAATGTGGTGAGTGGAATAGAGGGTGAGAGAGTTGTCCTGCCTAAGAGTGGAGGGGCTCAGTAATAGAGCACAGAGGATGAGGAGAGAGAAAGAATGAGAGATTCCTCCCTCATTACCCCTTCCCCTTCTCCGGTCCCCCTTGGGTACCACCCTGCCCTGGAACATCCAGTTGCAGCAGGGTTGAGTACATCCTCTCCCTCTGAGACCCAACCAGGCAGTCTAGCTAGGGGAAGGGGATCCAACGGCAGGCATCAGAGTCAGAGACAGATTCCACTCCAGTTGTTGGGGGACTCAGATGAAGACCAAGCTGCATATCTGCTACAAATGTTAGGGTAGGTCTGGGAGGAGAGGGAGCATGCAATCAGGATGTAAAGTGAATGAATAAGTAAATGAAAAAATAAACAGAAAAAATTAAAAAAAAGAAAAACAAACCAAACCAAACAACAGCAAAAAGAGAGATTCAGAAAACAACCAAGACATACCTTAGCACTGTGCAGAAGAGCAGCCTAAGTAGACAGGATCTGGACTCCACATAGCTCATTGGTGCAGCAAATGGCCCGCATTTGGCTAAGGTGTAGTGACTGGGCACCATCTTGAGTGAGTAGTTCTGTCTGCTCATGTGGCTTTGGAAGTCAAAGGTCTTTGCATTTTTCCGTAGCAAGGGTCATTAGAGGATCCAGCCCCTTTGTTGGTTTAGCTACAAGGCGAGGGCTTTGAATCACAGCCTCTGAGAGCTCTGTGTAACAAGAATGTGGTAAGAGAGAGGAAGTATGTCACAGTGGGGTGGGCTTTGGCGGCCTATGCTCAAGCTCCATCCAGTGTAGAAGAGACTCTCTTGCTGGCTGTCTGAGGAAGCCAGTCTCCTATTGCTTCCTTTGGATCAAGAATGTAGAACTCTCGGCTCTTCTAGCACCACGTCTGCCTGGACGCTGCCATGTTTCCCACTATGATGATAATGGATTGAACCTCTGGAACTGTAAGTCAGACCCATTTAAATGTTTTCCTTTATCCAAAAAAAAAAAAAAAAAGAATTTGGTAAGAAGGTGCTCTGGAATACAAAAGATAGAAGCCACTTCCTGTTCAGATCCCCACCAACACTTCAGCAAGTGGGAGCTCTGGGAGTGGGAAGAGCAGTTGCGTGTGATTTTGTGTGGGATCTAAATTGCAGACTATCTGAGATTGAGGAAAAGGTGGCACATTGCACCAACGCCTGCCCTGCAACATGTACTGCTTCAGTTCTACAGCGTTTGCCTGTCTCATAAACTCTTGATGCCACCAATGCTCTGATTAGACAAGCAGAAATCTTGCTTTCCACCCCACCCTGTTCTGAGGAGAGCAGCCAAGCATAACTTCAATCAGCTCTGCCCACAAGCTATGCCCTCTGGTTGCTAGGCAAGCAGCCCAAATGGGAGAACAGGCTAAACAACATCTGTGAGGGATTTTTCTTAATTAGATAATTTAAAGTGGGAAGATCCTCCCTGAATCTGGATTTTTTGAGGTGGAAAGATCCACATTTAATCTGGGCCATACCTTCTGGTGACATCTGAGATTTCTGCACTTTGCCTGCTTGCCCTCAATCTTTTTGGCAAGTTCATTTCTTCACTGGTAATAATAGAGACAAAATGTGAAAGAAACCCCACCAGTTATACATCAGATAGGTGGTTGATATCTAGAATATATAAAGCATCTACAAAACTAAACACAAAAATCAGAGTATTCAAATAATAGAGAAATGATCTGAATAGATTGTTCTCAAAAGAAGAAATACAAGTGACCATTTAACCCTTGAAAAAGTGTTTAACATCCTTAGCCATCATTGAAGTACAATTTAAAATTTTACTGGAATTCCATGTCACCCCAGTCAGGATGGATTGAACCCCCCCCCCCAAAAAAAAAGAGGATGTGGGGAAAGAAGAACCATAAATGTTACTATCGGGATATAATTTAATGTACTCATTTTCATAACATTTTTCTGGAAAACAAAAGGATCAAATAGAATAAGCCAAACTCAAAACACATCACATATTTTAAATTCATGATGTGTGGTGTGCTTGCTTGCATGCATGCGTGTGCGTGTGCATGTGTGTGTGTTTACCAAAGTAGCTCAATCGAGAAGTAGGACCATGAAACAGAGGACTAGATCTTGAGCAGGATGAGAGTGAGCAATGGAATTCAGGTGTGGTAGAAGCAGAGGAGTACTCAGCTGGTTAATTTTAAATGTCAACTTGACACAACCTAGAATCACCTGGGAAGAGAGATTTAATGAGGGATTGTCTCCATCAGGTTGGCCTGTGGGATGTCTGTGGGAAGTTGTCTTGATTGTCTTAACTGATGTGGGAAGACCTATATTACAAGTGAGTGGCACCTTCTGTCGGTAGCCCAGATGAAAGGCTATGGGAAAAAGAAAGCCCATTGCTTGTTTTCTGACTTGGGCTTTGCTGTGCCTGCTAAAGGCCATCTACTCTGTGGCTGCCACTGTTGATCCTTCGATAATGTTAGAGCCAGCTTCTTCAGGCTTCCAACATGGACTAAGGAGTGGTGGTTCTCAACCTTCCTAATGCTGTGACCTTTTAATATAGTCCCTCATGTTGTAGTGACCCCCAACAAAAATTTATGGGCGTTGCTACTTCATAACTGCAATTATGTTACTGTACTGGCTGGTTTTGTGTGTCAACTTGACACAAGCTGGAGTTATCACAGAGAAAGGAGTTTCAGTTGAGAAAATGCCTCCATGAGATCCAGCTGTAAGGCATTTTCTCAATTAGTGATCAAGGGGGGAGGGCCCTTGTGAGTGGTACCATCTGTGGGCTGGTAGTCTTGGGTTCTATAAGACAGCAGGCTGAGCAAGCCAGGAGAAGCAAGCAAGCAAGCCAGTAAGAAACATCCCTCCATGGCCTCTGCATCAGCTCCTGCTTCCTGACCTGCTTGAGTTCCAGTCCTGACTTCCTTTCGTGATGAACAGCAGTTGGAAGTGTAAGCTGAATAAACCCTTTCCTCCCCAACTTGCTTCTTGGTCATGATGTGTATGCAGGAATAGAAACCCTAAGACAGTTACTGTTATGAATTATAATGTAAATATGTGTTTTCCAATGGTCTTAGGTGACCCCTATAAAAGGGTAGTTTGACCCCCAAAAGGACTGAGATCCACAGGTTAAGAACCACTGCTCTATAGGAATCTTCCAGGCAAGGACTCTGCCAGATTGGGACTATAGAGACACACAGCCTTGTGGATCTAGCAACTACCATATTTTCAGTCTCTCTGATGTGACATTGGCTAGTTAGATCATACTACCTCAGCCAATCTAAAATTCCTCTTTGGTATATATATATATATATATATATATATATATATATATATATATATATACACATATATTCAGCTCTGTTCTTCAGAGAACCCTAAGTATTATTTGGTGAGAAGATGGAGACAAGCAGAAGAAGGGCAGGAGAGATGGGGGCAGAACACTGGGCAAGGGAAACAAATAAGACAAAACTCTGCCTGTTCAAGCCTCACCTCTGTCTCAAGTGTGAAGCCTTAAGAACAAGCTCCACAGCCATGGAGGAGCCTTCAGATTTCTGAATGGAAAACCTTTGCTGGAAGTAGAATGTGTCACAGTGGCCTGTTGTTCAAAGGGTGCATAAGCAGCACCATCTAGGAATTAGAAAGAGGGGAACTCTGGTTTCCACCCCATATGCACTCAGTTTTCAGAAATCTGAGTATGGCAGCTTACACAGATGACTGTGACCCCCCACACTATGAGTGGGGAAGGAGACAGGGGAAGTCCACATGAACTGAGAAAATTCTCCATAATCAGTGGAGAATCATCCTCCATGTTGTTCAGATTGCACATTTTGTGTTCAAAGGTGAGTGAAAATCCCAAGAAACAGACCCTCGAGTCTACCAAAGTAGAGATAAGTTCAGCAAGCATAGAGCTGGGGTAACTCCCATACTACCTGTGGAAATGAAGGGTGGTAACTTTCCAGGAACAGAGACTAGAATAACTTCCCAGACTGGCAATAAGGTCAGGTGCAGGCTTGGGAAAGAAAAACTGGAGAAACCCCAGTAAAGGAGAACTTTGAAGTTCACTGGATCTTACAGATACTGTAAAAAGGATTACTTTGGGCAATGCAGGGTGAATCTGGGTCAAAATGGTGTTAACAATCTGCACACTGCTTCTGGCCTCTCCCCAAGTTGGAAAGAGATGATTCCAGTAGGTCTTTATCTATTACAGCCAGTGGATAACTTCTGTGATGGTTTGAATATGCTTGGCCCACGGAGTGGCACTGTTAGGTACGGCCTTGTTGGAGTAGGTGTGTCATTGTGGGTGTGGACTTTAATACCCTAGTCCTAGCTGCCTAGAAGCCAGTATTCTGGTAGCTGCCTTCAGATGATGTAGAACTCTCAGCTCCTCCTGCACCATACCTGACTGGATGCTGCCAAGTTCCCCACTTGCTGATAATGGACTGAACCTCTGGACCTGTAAGCCAGCCCCAATTAAATTTTGTTCTTATAAAAGTTGCCTTGGTCATGGTGTCTGCTCACAGCAGTAAACCCTAACTAAGACAGCTTCCGTAGATGTCCAGAGAAGGAGTAAGAGTGTGTAGTGGATTAGGAGAGGGAGGGAGAAGAGGGGGGAAAAGGGGGAGGGAGAGAGGTAGTGGGGGAAGGGGAGGGAGAGAGAGAGAGAGAGAGAGAGAGAGAGAGAGAGAGAGAGAGAGAGTTAGTTCCAGAAAGTGAAGAAAGCTAGGAAGAGATTACTTAAGGCTTTGGAGGTGAACAGACTTGCCAGTGAGGCAGAAAGCATGAGGAGTTCAAGTAAAAAGTAGATGAAACCCTGGAAAAAGTGATTGAGGTCTCCTCTGGAAAGTGGTTCTCCACAAGGGAATTTGGTTTTACTCCAGTATCTTTTAATAGTCATCTTGCCCCATAAGGATGTTATACCCAAATTGCTCTTGAGTGTGTGTGTGTGTGTGTGTGTGTGGTATGTGTGTGTGTGTGGTGTGTGTGTGTGTGTGTGTGAAAAGCAGAAGCATGAATAGCAGTGTTTTATTTATTATTTTTGTCTTTTTTTTCTCCTCTGCGTAGGACTTGATCCTCAGCCATAATTGGCTAATACCTTAAACTATAGGGCTGCCATTCAGGTTAACTCCCATAATCCCAATTACACAAGAAGAGGCAGAAACTACTTAGAAAAGCAGCCAATACTTTAGGAGGCAATGGCACTGCATTAAATAATAAAGATTTTTCTCAGGTTCAATAAAAACAGAAATATATGTTATATTGATATATAATGTGTGAAACAATGTCTTTGTATGCAACTTTAAAATTAAGATTAAATGGTATAAAGAAAATGATGTCCAAAATAAAAGTACATTTAGTGGGGGAAATAACATTGATTTGTGTTTAGTCTGCTTTGGTGGCACTGTGCTGCAACATTACACTTCAAAGACTGAAGCATTGCTGGGCAGTGGTGGTGCATGCCTTTAATCCCAGCACTCAGGAGGCAGAGGCAGGCGGATTTCTGAGTTCCAGGCCAGCCTGGTCTACAGAGTGAGTTCCAGGACAGCCAGGGCTACACAGAGAAACCCTGTCTCGAAAAAAACAAAACAAAACAAACAAACAAACAAAAACAAAGACTGAAGCATTTCAGTAACCTGCTTAGGAAACTGGGGGTTTTGGAGCCCCAGACTGTATAATAAACATTTTGAGTCCTCACACAGAAAAAAAAATCCTCTAGTTAATCCTTATTTAAAATGCAGTTTTGATTCATGTATGCTTTTGTAACATTATGGTCAATATTTTTAAAATGTTACTTCACTGGGCCTTCTTACTTAGGCCTTCCAGATATTGATATATTTTTATGATATGGAATAAGCATCATACATATTACTAGATATTATCAGAAAGATACCTGTGTAATAAAGGCATCAGAAGGGCCAGTCTCCCTCCAGAGGGGTTAGGAGAGATCTGTTGCTTTATCCTTGGGGGCTTCTGTAGTTGTGTTTGGTGTAAAGTTCCTTTCTCCATCTCTTAAGCACAGCATCTTCCTTCCACCACAGCAGCCATCCCTGCCTTCCTCTGCTCTGCCAAGACTGTTCATCCCAAAGAAACAGAATGAATGCCCACCTGCAAATTATTTTAGATGTCCAGCCTTCTGACTCTACACTCACCCACCCAGGAGGTATGAAAACATGTGTGCTTGGTGTGGTGGCCACATGCCTTTAGGCACCACACTAGACGATAAGACAGGAGGATCTTCTTGAGTTCCAGGCCAGTCTTGTATAACAGTTTTCTCTGAGATTGTATAACCTTATTGGCCACCAGACCTTAGCACAACTGACTACATAGTGGAAGTACTGTTCAGGCTGCAAAACTCAGCATGTAGACAGCACCACCTGCCAAAATGAAAACAAAGACTTAATCCATCAAAGTCCATAGTTCTGGGAAAGTCATTAATGTGCTAATTTTGTTTTTTTGGCTTCTGTAGTTCTGCTTCTGGCTAACTGTTCTTGTTAATGTTCTTGTCAACATAGAACTAACTCTCTCTCTCTCTCTCTCTCTCTCTCTCTCTCTCTCTCTCTCTCTCTGTATAAGTTCTCCCTGAGAAAGGCCTGGAGCTACACTGGGATCCTAAATACCCAGTGTAGTTGCTGGCCAGCTAAATAAAGACTTTCTATTGGCTTAAACCCATGTTCCAGCAGTCTTCTCTGATGAAATTGAAACATTTCATCCTGCAGAGAATTTCTTAAAACAGAGAGGTAAACAACTCAAATTATTTTCAGGAAGTCTCTGAAACTGACTAGATTTACTAGGCTCTTCCCTGCCAGAGTAAGCAATAAAAGCTGAGTCCCTCCCAGAAGAGCTGCAGAGATGACTCAGATAAGCCAAACTGCAAGAAGCCTCTGAGAGCACACAAATTGCCTAGAAGATGTACAAACCAACTGAGCTGCTCAGAAGAGGCTATGACTAACCCAGTCTTTTGGAAAGGACATGCTTCAACCTATTGAGCTTCCTGTAGACTATGCAGTGTGCTCCATGTTCCCAGCTTTTGTGAGCTGTCACCCATGCTTAGGTAGGCTTTGGTGATGCAGCTGTCTTTGAGTCATTTCTGTTTCTGTAAGTAACCCCTCACCCATACTCCTGTAGGTAACCCCAGGAAAAACTTGATTCACCAAGCTGGACTTTAGTGGTATCTGCACTTTGTTCTGCTGTGGGCTCCCTATCTGGGGTGAATAGATGTGTGTATTTTATCACTGGAAGAATTTTTTTGTCACACAATAGTCTACAAAATGAATCCATGTCAGTCAAAGCTATCCTGAGATAGTAAGCAAGACTATCTCAAAAAACAATGAACAAACAGAAAGTATGTGTGTGTGTGTGTGTGTGTGTACATGTTTGTATGGTTGTATGTGCATGTGTGCACAGATTTGAGCGGTCCACATTGAGTGTTTGCCTCTTTTGCCCTCCATCATAGATTTTTTAAAAAAGATTTATTTTATGTATATGAGTACACTGTAGCTGTCTTCAGACACACCAGAAGAGGGCATCAGATTCCATTACAGATGGTTGTGAGCCACCATGTAGTTGCTGGGAATTGAACTGAAGACCTTTGGAAGAGCAGTCAGTGCTCTTAACCGCTGAGCCATCTCTCCAGACCTCCAGCATAGTTTTTAAGACAGGTTTTCTCAGTGAACTGTAAGCTCATCAATTTGGATAGGTTGGCTAGCCAATAAGCTCCAGGGATCTACCTATGTCTGTCTGAAGGTATAAACACAATTTTCTGCCCCCCATTTCATATGAGTGAACAAACTTTATAACTAAGATATCTCCACCTTTTTCGTTTTGTATGTTCCTAGGCCCCAGCACATTGGTTGGTGCTACTCACATTCAGAGTGTGTTTTCCATCTTTAGTTAAAACTTTCTGAAAAAAACTTTTATACTTACACACAGATGTATGTCTACATGTGATTCTATTTTTTCTTTCTGAGACAAGGTCTTACTATGTAGCTTGGCCATCCTCGACCTCATTATGTAGATGAGACTGACCTCAACCTCACAGAGATCCTCCTGCCTCTGTTTTGACTGGTGATTCTAAATCTAGTCAAGGTGTCTGTGAAGATTCATCATCATAAATATACAGTTCTTTCCAATTTTAACATATTTAGCTATTTTCCTGTTCTATTGCCTTGTCTATGACCTTCAGTATAACCATATGTGATGTGGCAAGATGATATTCTTGGCAAATTTATTTTTGCTCCATCCTAAAATTAATAGAAATAACTTCTAAAATTTCCTAATAATCTTAAGTACAGCTGGTTTGGAAATCTCTTTTCATTTTAAAGCCCATTTTCTATTCCTGATTCCCGTTCTTCACATTTTAAATTCTATTTAGTTCTAGTAGTCTTTTTCAAAATATCTTGGGCCTGGAAAAATCTTGCTAGAGAAAAAGGGGAGGAGCTGGAAAGATGGTTCTGTAGTTAAGAGCACTAGCTGCTCTTGGAGAGAACCTTGGTTCCTTTCCCAGTACCCACAGGGCAGCTCACACCCCTTTGTGATTTCAGTTCCAGAGTATCTGGTGCCCTCTTCTGGTCTCCACATGCATCAGACGTGCTCATGGTACACATATATACATACAGGCAAAATACTCATATGTATAACATTTTAAAAATGAATAAAAAATTTAAAATCTATCATGTCCTATATTTTAGGACTTTAAAAAGTTGTAGGTCGATTCACCTGGTGTCAAACCCACGGGATTGGCATATACTGGTCTCTTCTGAGGACCTCTGCCTCTTCGATCCAAGCTGCTGATCTGACTTCCCTAAGTGTGTGAGAAGGTAAGAGGTCATAGCTGCACGCAGGTCCTCACCATCACCACGGATGAAGCAGCGTCCTCACCATCACTACAGATAAAGCAGCTGGGTACTATGCCTTTCCCGCTATGGAGGACTAATCTTCAAACTAGCTCAAGCATGTGGCTCCATCTGTGTGACATTTGGGAAATACCCATCTTCATCTGGGGCAACTAAGGGCCTACCCTGAAGGACCGGCTCATTCTGATTTCCCCAGGACTTCTCATCTTTAACACAGGAAGTCCTGCACCTTGGGAATCCTCGAAGTCCTGAGTGAACAGAGATTGTTGCCCCCATCAACTTGAAGAAGGCATGTGATGTGTGGTCCCAGCTGTATTAAATCCTAGAAACCAGAACAACTCATGTGAGAGACCAGACAACATCTGTGGGCAAGGATGGATGGATGGCAAAAGGACAGGAGGAAATCTCCAGAGATGACGACCTGCAGATCTGGGTGTACCTCTCAGCTACTGCTCCAGCACTTGCCTTCATGCTGTCGTGTTCCTCACCATGATGATCACGCGCTAAGCCCCTAAAGTGTAAGCAAGCTCCCAATTAAATGCTTTGTTTTATATATATATAAAAAGTTGTAGGTCTGCATAGTTAATAGATATGAATCTGAAGTTTAGTTTTTAAAATATAGTGTCCTCACATGGAGAGACCCATGGTGCTGGCCACAAATGTGGCAGAGGAGGGTCTTGTTAGCCATCAGGGGGAGGAGAGGCCCTTGGGCCTGAGGGTGTTAGATCCCCCAGTATAGGAGAATGACAAGGAGGAAAGACGAGAGTGGGTGAGTGGGTGGGTGGGTGGGAGGGTGGGAGGGTGGGTTGGAGAATATCCCCATATTGGCAGGGGGAAGGCGGAGGGAATGGGGAGGTTCCAAAGGGGAGATCTGAAACATTTGAAATGTAAATAAATATGAAAATAATAAAAAAAAATATAGTGTCGTTTGCCAACCCCTTTCCAGAGACAGCTACATCTTGTACAGTGCCAGCCTTCACCCTGAGGCATTAGGATGAAAGTCAGAGTGAACAAATTTGAATGTATCGAGTGCCTGGTTACCAGGGCTACCTTCATCTCTGGCTAAGTAGATATTTTTGCTGCCAATGACCCTTTCATTTATGTCAACTACATGGTCTACATGTTCCAGTATGACTCTTCCAATGGCAAGTTCCACGGCACAGTAAAGGCTGAGAACGGGAAACTTGTCATCAATTGTTTTGGGAAATTTTTACTGCTATAGAGAAGACTGTGAATGGCTTTCTCTGGGAAGCTGTGGCATGATGGTCATGGGGCTGCTCAGAACATCATCCTTGCATTCACTGGCACTGCCAAGACTGTGGGCAAGGTCATCCCAGAGCTGAACGGGAAGCTCACTGGCATGGCTTTCCATGTTGCTATCCCCAGTGTATTTACTGTGGATCTGATACGCCTCCTGGAATTGAACCCTCATCCTCTGCAAGAGCAACAAGTGCTCTTATCCACAGGTAGTAGTAGCCTCCCCTCCACTAGTAGTCAGTAAGTTCAGGAGGTGAGGTGTGGCTTCACTAGCCATTCACAATGCACAGTTGATTGATGACAGGCTTAGTCTTGTGTGGATTCAGTAGCTTATAATAACATAGCACTGGCACTGGTCCGGGGCCCCCTGCATGACATTATGGTAGATGGCATGTATCGTTATGAAAATATGTCACACACAAAAAGAAAATATGTCACATGCTTGACCAAGAAGCTTGAGGACATGGAGAGGGACTTGTAACCTCTCAACTAGGCTTCCCTCTGAAAGTTTCCATTGCTTCTCAATATTGCCATGCTGGAGAAGTGAATTCTCAGAGAAATACTCAGGCTGTATGTAAACCATAGCTTATGAATTTAACATAAGTTTCATGAAATTACCTTGCCCACAGGTTATACAAAAATAGGTAAACTGTGGACCACAGTTTTACAAGCCCAGGATTTCACAGGAGATGGGAGAAATCATACCACACTACCTTTATTTTCAGACATATTTTATTTGATATTGAGAACAATTTATGAATCAGATATTCTCATGATCCCCATTTTAGAGTTGAGAATGTCAAGGCTCAATGATCTCTATAAAGTAGTGACTTTTAACCTTGGTTGTAAGTTGGAATCCCCTGGGGGTATTTTTTTATAAGAACACTGTGCTGCACTCAGAGTAGTTCTAACTTAATTGGTTAGAACCACAGCTCTCAACACTGGATGGTTTTGTTTATGTTCCCCTAGGGAGCTATTTGGCAATGTCAAGAGATATTTTTGGTTGCACTCATGTAACATTGGCACATAGAGGGTAGATTCTAGCTATGCTTTTAAACAGCCGGAAAACACAGCATAGCCCTGTCACAACAAGGACTTATCCAGCCTCAAAGGTTAGTACTGCCAGAGTTCAGAATCACAAATATATCAGAGGGGATGGAAACACCAACCCAACTGCCTTCCAGACACAGAAGGACTGACACACATATGAACTAAAAGACAAGTCCAAGTCACACAGAGTCCCAGTGCTGAGAAGGGAAGTGGACGAGATTCTCCATCCTTAACCCAGAAGCGATACCCAATTGACAACCCCTCAAAAAGACAAAATTAGTCTTCTCCAATGGAGTTTCACTGAGTATACAAACCATACTTAGGGCAGGTCCCATGCCCAGCAGTGGATAACCAATACAGAGCTACTTGATGACATTTTGGAAGCTTTTGTTTCATAATGCTTTGGCCATAAAAAAAATTACTTGTCTTTGCTTATATATTATGATTTCGAGTTTTGTGTTCTTATGGTGTGTGTGTGTGTGTGTGTGTATTTGTTCCTTGTGCTTTTTCTCTTTTTCCTGTTTGTTTTATTCTGATTTCTTTGTTTATTTGTTTTCTAGAGGTGGGACACGGTGTTGGATGAGTGCAGAGGTGAGGAGGACTTGGGAGGAGAGGCTATGATGAGAGTATATTGTATGAAAAAAGTTATTTTAAAAAACAGGAAGGTTGCTGGGCAGTGGTGGTGCAGCCTTTAATCCCAGCACTTGGGAGGCAGAGGCAGGCAGATTTCTGAGTTCGAGGCCAGCCTAGTCTACAGAGGGAGTTCCAGGACAGCCAAGGCTACACAGAGAAATCCTGTCTTGAAAATCCAAACAAACAAACAAACAAACAAAAACAGGAAGGGGGACAACATTTGAACTGGTAAATAAATAAAGTAACCAATAAAAAAAATGCAGATGGGTGGAACCCAGGCACTGATAGGAAAGTTTCTTCCAGTGAATCGGTACTTTTCTCCATGAGTGAGCAAGGCCTGGTATGTGAGAACTAGCAGGAGCTTTCTGAGAGAATTGCACGGAGAATATTTATTAGGGATTTAGAGACAGAAGCAGGTGTTAGTGTCAGCCAGAGAGGAAGAGAACCACACACCAAGATAGGGAAGAAGAGGCCTATATGCTAAGATAGATTGAACCATTGCCAATCAAAATGTAGCAGAGCTTCTTTAATAACAAAATCACATGTAAAAATGCCAGTACTGTGTAAAAAAATATGTTAAGACTCAGACTGAAAGCCGCTGTGGTGGTGCATTCCTGTCTTCCCAGCACTTGAGAGATTCAGTCATCAGGATTTTCAGTGTGAGCTTTGACTAGGATATGTAGTGAAACAGCCACAGAGGGGTTGGGGGGAGAAAAGAAAGGAGAAGAGAGGAGAAGGAAGATGAGGATGAGAGGGAGGGAGGGAAGGAAGTAGGGGGGGAAGAAGGAAGGAATCTGAACATCAGTGGCTGGTGCCATTGTGTTGGGTGATTTATCTTAATGACTTTGTTTGTTCCATGGGGTTTGGATTATATGCCAAGATTATTTGGCAGGATAATGGAGACCACAGTCAAGATGACTGTAGTCATCTTAGTGATAACTTGAGTAGTTCATATCAGCAGACAACTCAAATTCCAAGAAAAACCGCACCTCTTCATTGGCATCTTGTTTTCTTTGTCTACTCTGCAAAGTAATATTGAGGACACCAAAGGTTTTGATAATGTTGTCCTTGGTAGGTGGGAGGTCTGAGTAAAGAAACAGCCTGTACATTTATGTGAGTGGTTCCTGCTCCCAAATATTTGGAAAACGGTTTGAAGGAAGGATGGCTGAAAGCTCTGAGAAAAGGTGCAGTTTCTGGTGCTTTCCAAAGAAAATGCATGTGTGAAGATGCCAGAGGTAGAAATATGGAGAAAGAGTCAGATTTTTTAGTTCAGGCTAATGAGATGAGGTTAGGCCAGAGAGCATAAGTGGAGGTTAAATAGAGCGTGCAGAAGGCACTCCAGAGAGATGCTGGGAAGATTCATAATGCAAGGATTCCAAATAATGTAATGCCAAGGTAACGGAAAACACTTATGTGGACATGTTTCCTAAGGTTCTTTGACTAACTACTACTTTGAAAACCTACCTACTGTACTTGTAAAAATACAGATGTTTGAGTCTGGCGGAGGTGTGTGTGTACACTTGTATGTGGAGGCCAGAGATTGTGGCGGTTGCCATTGGAAGTCTTTCTTAACTATTTTCCACATTATTAGTCATTCCTATTTAAAACTTTTATTTATGTTTATGTGTTTAGGTGAGTGTAATCTATGTGTGTATGAGTACACAGAGAGGCTAATAGAAGGCTTCAGATCATCTGAAGCTCAAGTTACAGTCAGTGGCCCAACATGGGTCCTGGGAACTGGGTACTCTGGAAAAGAAGCAAGTGCTCTGGACCCGCTAAGCCATCTCTAACTCTTCATTATTTGACAGTTTTATACACATATACACTAATTTTGGAACCCTGCCCCATTGCAGATTCATATCCATCCCCCTTTCCTGTTGAAATACCCATTTTTTCCTAAAAAGCCCTCTCCTAATTTAATGTTATTTACTTTCACTGAATTTAATTATGATTGCCTGCATGAGCATGAGTGATTTGTATGTACATGTGCATGAGCGTATGTGACCCTCAGTGGTATAGCTACTGATTTGTCCACATTACATTTTGAGACAAACTCTCTCAGTGAATGTGAAAGATGCTGATTTGGCTAAATTGACAGTTCAGAAAGCCCAAGGGATCTTCCAGTCTCTGTCTTTCCAGTGCTGGGATTACAAGCTATCAGAACATCAGTGGTCAACCCAACACACAGGGAACCTGGAGAGAGAGAACAGCAATTGAAGAATCATCTCCATCCAATTGATTCATGGTCATATCTGTTGGGCATTTTCTTTATTGCTAATTGATGTAGGAGTGTCCAGCCCACTGAAGGTGGTTCTGCTCCTGGGAAGGTGATTACTGTCTACAAAAGGTAGCTGAGCAAGCCAGCGAAAGAGACACTAGGCAGTATTGCTCCGTGATTTCTCCTACAACCTCTTGCCATGAGTTCCTGCCTTGACTTCCTGCAATGATTGACTGTTAACTTGTAAGCCAAAAGGATCCCTTCTTCCTTGAAGTTGCTTTTGGTTGTGATGTCGATCACGACAACAGAAGAGCAAAGGAGAACACAGGCAAACTTTGCCTTACCTGGCATTTAATGTGGCTGCTAGGGATCCAAGCACAGGCTTTAGTGCATCTATAACAATCACTTTACCAGCTGAGCCATAACCCCAGTCTCTGCTGAGAATTTTTTAAGTAGCTTATTCTATTTATTTATTTATTGGATATTTTATTTACATTTCAAATGCTATCTCTTTTCCCGGTCTCCCCTCTGCAACCCCCCTATCCCATCCCCTCCTTACCCTGCTTCTATGAGGGTGCTTCTCCACCCACCTACCCACTCCAGCCTCACTGTGTGTCAGTGCTCCTGGGAAACCAGTTCTCTCTGGGAGGAATTTGTTTATGGAGAGCTATGGCACAGGGTCAGCTCTTGGGCACAGATGGAAACCGAAAGAATCCTGCCCAGGCTGCTCCTCAGTTCCTGTGTCCTGAGGGCTCTGGGTGGGTCCCTCAGAGCAGAAATGGTGGTCCTACCTGTGCTCACAGGTGTTTCACTACTCCTGGGAGACCAGCTGTCTTCCAGTGGGACCCGGGTATGGAGAGCTGTGGCACAGGGTCAGTTCTATGGCACAGATGGAAACCAGAAGTATCACATCCCTGGCTGTTCCTTGGTTCCTGCGTCCTGCTGGCTCTGGGCAGGTCCCTCTTGTGCTAGGAATTTGAGCAGAAGTGATGGGCTCACCTGTGCTCTCAGGTGTGTCAGCACTCTGGGCGACCAGCTCACTCCCGGTGGGATCCAGGTATGGAGAGCTTTGGCACAGGGTCAGCTCCAGGCGCAGACGGAGACCGAAAGCCCTGCTGAGAATTTTTGAATTAAGTACATGGTGAGGCCTCAGGATATGTATATTTAACAGGTTTTGCAAATGTTTCTAATCTATACTGAAGTTTAGAAACACTGGTATAGGCAGACTACTGGCTATGCCTGGAAGATGATCAAGTTGCCAGTGTAGTATGAAATACAGGCATCCCTTGCTTTAAGAAAGAATGTCTCCCCCAGAAATGTTAGTGAATAGAGGATTTTCATTTTTTTTCTTTTGTTGTAATGACACCAGTGGGAATTATCACTTACTAGAAGCCAAAGTTGAAAGCTTGTTCAGAGAGAATGTTCACACTCTACTAATCTCTTAAAATTGTTTTGGTGGTCTAGTCTCTTATAATCAGTAGTAGCTAGCTCTTTCATCTAACCTAACCAAACTACAGACATTCACAAGTTGTTGTGCCTACTTCTGCAGTTTTTTAGCATGTTTGACTTTCGCCAAAATGCTTTATGTCAAATTTAAGTTTAGAAAACAGAGTGAATTAGGTTTAATTAATTTTGACAACCATGATAACATGCTTGTTATGATTATATAAATGAGATTCTTTTTTGTGGCTTCCATATCGGTTGTATCTCATGATTAAAACAAAGATTTCACATTGGGGCAGGAATATGCTGATTAGATGAGTAACATTAAGTACAAAATTATATTGTGCTGGGTGCATTTGCATTTTATACAAAGAACAGACTCAGAATGTAATTATTCAAGTCTCTGATTGCTTTGTCATTCACGGTTTTGATAAATGGTTTAAACATTTAATGAATTGATAATTTGCTATTGAGTCAATGAATTGCGACATTGTAAACTTTACTTCTGAAAATCTGAAGATTAGTTGGATTCTCATTCTTTGCATTATTTAACAGTGTATGTATAATTGTTCTATTTTTTAAAACTGCCCTTAATCACTTCCACTTGAATTGATAAGGCCTTTGCCTGCTCTCTGGAAGATTTTCATTTTGACAGGATGATAATAGTACATGGCATAATGAAATCACCACTATTCCAGTAGAGAAGAATAAGGCCTTTATAGTGTAGAGATAGAGAGTCTCTATTTAGAAAATCCAGACAGAGGGCAAATGAAATGCCTTCCCAGCTTGTTGCCAAATTATCCATTCATGAAGGCCCATGTCAATCCACAATGTTTTCAGTGTAAGGGAATCTAGGAGAATATAGAATTGAATTTTAAGATGGTTAGGGCTGGGAGGAACTTAGAAGTTCTCAAACTCAAATGTCTCAAGGCACCAGGTAATTATCGTAAATGAGTGACAAGCAAGAGATTGCAATTAAAGAGGGATTCTTCCTATGTCACTTGGTGGGAAAATATGATCTTGGTGTTCACAAGAATTCTGATTTTGAAAGTGATGTCTCCGAGGAATGTTGCCCATGTATACTTGGCAGTTGACTCTTGTGACCAGTCTTGAAAGCGAGCACTGACAGGCTATTTCCTTAGAAAGTTTCAAGAGAAAAAGGAATTTGCATGTTGGTAGTAGGACAGAAAGAGGCTGACACGGAGAAGGAGCCAACTTATGCAAATCACAGTTTGATGAAAGCTTGTCTTCTACAATAGAGGTCCCCAGAGTGGTTAGAGTCAAGACATCTGACTGTCTGGATCCCCAGTGATAGGCAAAGAGTTTTATTTGAACAGCCATCAAAATCCAGCTGAAATGGGCGCGCATTTCCAGGAATCTGTGTGTGTAGTGTTAATTGGGGATATTGTTCTTACCTTCTAGAACTGTCCTACAAATTACACAAGGCAAGACATTTGGGGATTACAAGAGTAAGAATCACACATAGGAAGGAGGTTGAAGTTCGAGGCCATCCTAGGCTATGTAATCATTTCAGGTCAACCTCTATTACACAGTGAGACCCTGTCTCAAATAAAACAAACAACAACCTTACACAGAGAAGGCACTTAGTACTCTCTCCCTGAGTACTCTCTTAATTGTTCTCTCCCCTGCCTGTGTATATGTAGTAGTATTGGCCTCAACCAAGGTCGGGCTGCCAGTGTCTGCAGCTCAAGCAGGCTCAAGCTTTGCTTTCTTTCCTATTAGCTAGCTATTACCTCTGTCCATCCCCATCTTTTCCCACACTTAGATCTTCTGGGGAATTGATGAAAGATTCTATATCTGACTCCTGCTGCCTTTCCTGTTAGCATGCATGATTGGAAGCCATTGCACTAAGTAGCTAAGCTAGAAGTTGATTTAATGAGGGAATTTAATAACGGAAATTAGGGCATCCTTTTTCCACCAGTCTCCTTGTCCTCTGGGTCTTACATTCACTTTGGCCCTTCTCCTATGATGTTCTCTGAACCCTGGAGGGGTTGACAGAGCTGACACTTAGGTCCCAGCACTTCACTGTCACTTGTTCTTGGGACTTTGCCCAGCTCTGAGTCTACATCAGTTGCTATCTGTCAGAAGCTTCTTTGATGCAAGCTGGCCATGACATTAATCTCTGGATAAAACAGGAGTGTTTAGAAGGCAGCATAACCCTCAAATATATATTTTTTTAATTTTTGGTTTGTTCCCTGGTGAGGACAAGTAGTCTGTGTTTGATGGCAGCCTTGGCTTAGGTCCACCCTGTCCCTTATTAGCTCTTGGGCCACATTTCCATAAGCAATAGTCAGAGGCAGTTAGATTGAAGTAGCTGAAATAAGAAAGTTCTTAGAAAAATTACTTCTTGTCTCTCTGGAGCATCAATGCAAATGCTTTCTCTGCCTCTTGTTTTCAGCCTTCACTGGCCACTGAATGTCACTGTGGTTCCAAGGAAATGCAATAAAGGTAAGACTCCTTTGGTCTTTGCAGTGACTCTGGAGCCTGGGACAAAAAGCAAAACAAAACAACCCCCCACCCCCAAAAACAACCCCCCAAAACAAAAAACAAACAGGTCAAATTTGGCTCCAATATTCTCTAGATGCTTATAGAATGGCTATGATGTACCTATTTATGTTTTATATCTTATAATGCATTTGGGTGGTAAATCAACAATTGGGACAAAAGGTTTGAGCCAAAATTTCCAAGTCTTCAAGTCCCATATGGTAAAAAACAAAAAGCCCTAGGTTGTGATTCTGGCTGTGCCTAACCCTGGTCATATTCCTTCAGTGGGAAGATAGAGAAGCTGAGCTAAAGAGAGAGGGCACACTCAGAGGCAGGAAGGAGTTACTTACTAGCAGCCTCAGCACCTGCTGGGGCTACCAGCAAAGTAAAACCACCAACTAGTGTTGCTCCCTTTGGAGGTAGAGCCTTCGTAGGATTTGTTTATATACCACAGAGGTTGTGTACATTGTCTGGCATATAGAAGGAGTTCATAAAATGCTTGAATAACTTTAGTGTACAGGTTCCCTCCTTGATAGTATGGCCCTGTGCTTACTTCCATCCTAACACTTAATGCCAGTGAGGTTTGACATTTTGGTTGGATAATGGAGACTAGGTTGTCTTTTGATAGACTTCTTCATGCAAAAGGGTTTTCAAAATCTTCCCTGCTTTTCAGATCTACCAACTACCCAAGGGCTCATAGTAATAAGAAGAACTCTGACTAGATTACAATTTGGAAAGACTCAAGCTGGTTAGGGACAAAAATGAGAGGAATAGATAGATTAGTCATTCTTCACACAAGAGAAAGGAACAGGGAAAGTAGACACAGAAAGATTTACTCTTAAACTTTGGAATGATTATTTCTATTGGGATGCTGTCCTCCTGTCATAACAATGAGACACCACCCCTACCAGCTAATCTTTCTCTCTCTCTCTCTCTCTCTCTCTCTCTCTCTCTCTCTCTCTCCCACCCCCGTGTGTGTATGTGTGTGTGTTATAATCTGTTTATTTTATCATTTAAAAAAATTCACACAATGCATTCTAATCAGAGTTTCCTCTCCCCCAAGTCCTCCAAGATCCTTCTTCTACCTGCCCACCCACCCAGAGGAGGTGCCAAGATTGTAAGAGCTCTGGAGATGGATGACTTCATGGAAACTCTCTTCCAGACACAACAGGACTGATCCACATATGAATTCACAGAGACTGTGGCAGACTTCCTTCCTTCCTTCCTTCCTTCCTTCCTTCCTTCCTTCCTTCCTTCCTTTTTAGTTTGTTCAAGACAGGGCCTCACTAGGTAGGCCAGGCTGTCCTTGAACTCTCATTCACACAGATTCACCTGGCTCTGCCACCAAGTGCTGGGACTAAAGATAAGAGTTAGCCATTATCTTTTTTAATCTAAGCAGCAGTGACTACTCCCAAGAGACTCTCAGCAAGGTCAGGTCTATTGATAGCTCTTCCTAGAAGGAAGGGGAGGGAGGGAAGGGTCGTTTAGATACTCCTGTGAGATTCCAGCTAGTCCCTTCTTTCCATGCCCCCTCCCAGCTGCATGTAATTCTATCCCAGGTACATGTAATCCCAGGAGGTGGTAGAGTGTGGAGGAGGAGGAGAGTTAACTTAAGGGAGGGACTCCATTTTGCAGATATGGGGAAGCTCTCATCTATGCTGGGGTGGAATTTTCTAGTGACTCAGCTATGTTGGGGTCATCCATACTCTTGTAAGTAATCTTCTACTTATATGCGTGTAAGTAAGCTCAATAAACTCATTGATTAACAAAGCCAGTCTTGAATAGAATAATTTCTTGATTTATTGCTGGTGCTGTTTTTTTGGTATAATTAGAAATTTGTTCTTATCTCTCCGGACTTTCTTGTCTGTCCTTCACATCTTCCATTACTTCCCTGAACTAGTTCCATGCATTTTGTTCCCCATTCCTTCACAGACTTACTTTCTCCTGTTAGGTCTCTAGAACAAATTGCTTCATGAGTTTTAGACTTTCGGAGCCAAGATCCCTTTTAATATCCCCATTGGGATGTTCAGTTAGTAATCTAAAGTTTTAAAGTCCAAACTTCAAGCTTAAAATTCTTTCTGCAAACATTCTATTGCAATCTTTTGTATTTTAGTTAATGGACTGTTTAATCCTTTTATTGCTCAGCCATAGGGCTTTGTAGAATCCTTGGCTCTTCCCTTTCTCTTATAGCCCTCACCAAATTCTTTAGCGATTTCTTTAGTTATGCATCAAAATAATCCAGAAGTGGGTTTGTTCTTAACACGTTGACAGCTACCACTCTGAATTAAGACATTATTTTCTCTTTCAGCTAGAGTCAGTTATCTTCTTTTTTCCTATTATTATATGTAAGTACACTGTAGTTCTCTTCAGACACACCAGAAGAGGGTGTCAGATCTCATTACAGATGGTTGTGAGCCACTATGTGTTTGCTGGGATTTGAACTTAGGACCTTTGAAAGAGCAGTCATTGCTCTTAACTGCTGAGCCATCTCTCTAGCGAGAGTCAATTATCTTCTAAATGCCCTTCCTGTGCTTACCTTTGTCTTCTCCAGTTTAGTCCTCAACATAGGCCATCTCAAAACTTGAGTCAAATTATATCTTTCTCTTATAGAGAGCTCCAATAGAATTTCCTTTACCTCAGAGAAAATCTCTCTCATCCTGGTGATCTGTATGTATTTCCATGTCATCACTGTCTTATCTGCTATTTCTCTCTCTTCTTGCTTGATGCACTATAGCCTCAGTGACGTTATTTCGGACCAAAACAGATCAAGTGTTCTCAGACCTCTATGATGTTGCATTTGATATTCTAAATCTCTGCAATGGTCTTCACCTAATGAGAAGAGACCATTTGCCATCTTAAGGCCTTTGCTTAAATGTTGATCACAATAGATTTTATGCAAGTTGTTTCTTTGGAGATGTGATCTTAGGAAGCAGGAGTGAAAAGAAGGAGAAGCACATAAGGGAGGGGGTGAGTTAATATAGTGACTACTTAAAGAGTTGACTACAGTGATTGACAATTGCTTCTTGAATCCTGCTAAGTATCTGAAGTTGTTTTAGGGTATGTACATACATCATCACATTGTTCCAGGATTACAAAGGAGGCAGAATTTCTCATCAACTACTCATTCCCTGTGTAGACATGGCTACATAAACTGTGGGACTCAATGTAGAATAACACAGGGCCTGTTGCCAAAAGTTATTAGGAAGCTCAAGATAGAAGTCACAGCCGTAAGAGAAACCTGGAGGAGGAGACAGGAACCTGAGTGAACAGCTATTACAAGACAGTGTCGCACTGACTCCAGTTAAGCCTGTTTGAATCCTGTATGAAACTACTTACCACTGCTATGGCTGAAATAAAGAACAAATCCAAGGGAATTCTGAAGTGTTGCACCAGAGGTGTCTAACGTACACTGCCATGCTTTATGCTTTTTCCTACTTTAATTATCTTTACAGCATTTATTTCCTAGGCACTTGACTACTCTTCCACTAGAAAATGGACCATGCAAGACAGGAAGTATACATTATTTTGGTCATTGCATCTAGGACTTTCCCTGGGTCATAATGGGTACTCATTCAATTTCTGTTGAATGAATGAATGAATGAATGAATATATAAGAATCCGGCCTCTGAAGCCAAATGGCCTACTTTGAATGATCGTGCTAATGTATATTAATGTGTGTCAAGGCCTCTTTCTTTGTGGATCCACTGTATTTATATAGAGAGTTGGTTGAATTGAGTATCAATGGTGTTTATAGCCGTGCAGTCTGTTCTCAAACATTTTTTAACATGAGTGTTATTATTATGCAGCTTTGCAGATGAGGCTTAGTAAACAAGAAAGAATAACCTTAAAGTAGACTCACTGTTGAACTGGAGGTATGTGCTAAAAAAGAGTGAGTTGTTAATTTTGCCTTTTGATTACTGTGCTAGTATAGAATAATTACATGGGTGCACTTGCGGTCTGGCCATCCATAACCTAGTGGGTCTGAGTTGTATTCAAAAGCTGGCTGAGCACAAGCCAGAGATGAATGACAGTAAATGATACTCCTCCATGCTTTCTGCTTCAGTTCGTGCTTGAGTTCCTCTCCTCACTTCCCTCAGTGATGAATTGCTACCTGGAACTCTAAGCCAAATAAATCCCTTTCTCCCAACATTGATCTTGGTCAGAGTGTTTTGTCACAGCAACAGAAAACATACTTGAACAATAGCCGATGTTTGTAGGACTGACTCTAAGTTGACTGAGTCATGCACAGATGAAGATATAAATACAAAATTAAGATGCCTTGGGTATGTGCTTTTAACCTCACTTGAACTTGCTGAAATAAATGTAAACAGGTAGAAAAGAGTAGTAGAGTAGAAATGCCAGGGTTGTAGTCCAAACAATAATTAACATGGTGTGACAGAGCTTTCAGACTTAACTCAGAAAACACACAATGGATTTTACCTTCTGTTACAGAGGACAGTCACATTTCAATTCATTTTAGAATTTTTCTGGAGATAGATTCAGGAAGGGGAAGACTGTTGACAGTGATGGAAGCTTATAACTTTGGAAGCTTAATGGTGAGCTATTTTGGTCAGGTCAGAGGAAGAATTTGACAGTGTTAACTAACTTTTTTCTTTACTAATTTTTAAAATCTTCCCCCCCTCTATTCCAAAGAACTAAGAAATAGTGCAATACTCCTTAGGACTATTTGTATATGCATGTGATCATAGGATTAATATATAAGGGGCGTGTGATACAGTTGTTCACTCCTATTTTTCTATTGCCTGTTATTTTGTCCAGACTGATAACATTTTTTTAGTAGTTTGTGGTTTTTTTTTCTGGGTGGTAGATACATATTTGAAAAGGTCTAGGCCATTTTAGAACTTATGTTGGAGTTGGAGCCTCTTTCCAGAAAGATCTAAGCATGGACATAGCAAATAAGGATGACTCTTATTTGTCATTGGTGTCAAGGACCACTGGTTGACTGAGAGAACACAGTGACTAGCTTATCCTCTAGTTACTTGTGTAGAGACTGATTTAGCCACTGAGTAGGTTCTGTCAAGTTGAAAGTGAATACAAGTGATATATCCCATCTCCAGACCTTAGAAGAGTAAATATGTCTTTTTGCACTGCACCCATAATAACCTAGAAGCAAGCAGATGACATCTATAGCCTGAAGAATAGGAAAGTAACAATGAACTGAAGTCAGATTTTGAAATGAGAATAGAGAAGAGCTGTTTAGTTTACCTTAATCATATTGTTACTTTATGAATATTGTGAGACAGATATGTGTACTTAAACTATATTTAATTTTCATTGATACATTGCAGATATATATGTATAGGTACACACATACACACACAGACACACACACACATATACTGATGTGACATTGCCATACATTTCTATACAGGTATAGAATGTACAATGACCAGGTCAGAATAATCGTCATATTACATTGAACATAAGTTATTAATTAATTAATTAATTAATTTTGCCTGCACATATATCTATGAAGCACATCCACAACTGCTTTCCACGGGGGTCAGAAAAGGGCATTGGAGCTGCTGAAACCTTGAACCACTATTTGGGTGCTGGGAATTAAACTAAGTCCTCTTGAAGAGCAGGTGGTACTCTCAGTGACTGAGCCATCTCTTTAGCCATGTCATTCATTTGTATTGGGACCATTCAAAATAGTAAATTTGTGATATCATCCATGTGCAGATCAGCCTATTCCCTATCTCAGAGTAAGCTCATGGTCAGTCCTGTACTATCAATAATAGCTCAGAAATTGAAATAGCCTAGATGCCTACCAATAATTGGATGGATAAAGAAAATATGGTACAAATACATGGTGGAGTTTTAATCAGTTTCCAACAAAAGTGAAATCATGACATTTGTAGAAAATGAATCCAATTAGAGATTATTATAGTAAGAAAAATGTCAGACTCTGAAAGGCAAATATTTCATGGCTTTTTTCTTTCGCATATAGATTCTAGGTTTTAGGTGTGTGTGTGTGTGTGTGTGTGTGTGTGTGTGTGTGTGTGTGTGACACTGCACATTGTCCAGTTGCAGGTTTCTGTGCTATTTCTCATTGACAGCAAGAAGAGGCTTCTCTTATGCACTGATCTATGGGAATAGCCATGTCATTAGGAATCATTTGCTGATATGTTCCTTTAGCAGAATAATAGTAGTAGGAACAGACAAAGTGACTGGAAGCTTATTTAAAGCAATAATGACAGGAAACTCCCCAAACCTGTGTTTCCAGTGACCAAATATCTATAATCACAGAGTACAGTAAGCCTCAAATTAGACTGATGTACAAAAGCAGTTAACATGATACATTAGAAATATATTTAAAAAGTTAAAGGAAGAAGAGTTTTTGAAATAAGAAGAGCAGCAAGTACAACATACAAAAGACTCTACATAAGAAATATTGCAAACCAAGGAAGGGAATGGGAATAGTCAAAAGAAAAATAAATGAAAGACCCCTTACTAACCAAGAATCCATTGTCTTGTGAAGCTGTCCTTAAGGTATAAAAGAAAGATAAAGATACTCACAGACAAAACATATCTAATCAGTAGACCTGCCTTAAAAGAAATGGGTTTTTAAGTAGAAAAGAAGTGATCGTAATTGGCAGCCTGGAAATATCATGACCAAACTAATTGGTCATGATAAAGGTTTAGTCAGTCTCGAATACTCTAGTAATATAATGATGGTACATAAATCACCTAGTATAAAGGATAAAAGACAGCAGGTTTTGTTTTCAGTGGTTGTGTCATGTACTGAAGATAGAACTTCACAGTGCTTGCCCTATCTCCTGGCCCTTTAGATGCTCCTGGATAAAATCAGGGAAAATAAAACAAAAAACCCAAGCAAGGCTGGAGAGTTGGCTCAGCGGTTAAGAGCACTGACTGCTCTTCCAGAGGTCCTGAGTTCAATTCCCAGCAACCACATGGTGGTTCACAACCATCTGTAATGAGATCCAATGCCCTCTTCTGGTATGTGGGCATATATGCAAATAGAATGCTCATATACAGAAAATTCCCAAGCAAACAAAAACAAAACAAAACAAAAAACCTTAAAGGTCTGGACTATAGGAATGGAAGGTGAAGGGAGGAGAGCAGAGAGGGTAAGGGTGAGAGTGAAGAAGGTATATTATATCCATGTATGAAATTGTTCAGGAACAATGGAATCAGGAACAATGAATTGCACTGAACCTATCGATCACATTCAGCAATAGAACCGTCTTCACAATATTAGTTCTGCCAACGCAAGTCTGGGAGTCCTTTCATGTTCCAATATCTTCTTCATTTTCTTTCTTCAGGATTTGAAATTTTAATGGTCTGTAGATTTAGTTTAATTCCACCCAAATTCCAATGACATTCCTCACAGAACTAGGAACACTGCATACTAAAAACCACACAGGAAGCAAAAAGGACCATAAAAAGGCAATGCAACCCTAAGTAAAAAGATGAAGGTTTGAGATAACACACCTGGTCTTAAGTTATATTACAGAGCCATATTATCAAAGATAGCATAATATTGTCACAAAGATAAACTTACAAACCCATGAAATAGACCCTAGCACCCAGAAATAAGCCCACACAATTACAGTTACCTAATTTTAGACAAAGGTGTCAAAAACACACACCAGAGAAAGGTCAGCTTCTTTGATAAATGGTGCTAAGAAAACTGGGTATACATATTTAGAATGAGCCCAGATCTTCTTATCACTTACCTTGCCAAAACAAACAAACAAACAAACAAACGAAAGAAAAGAAAAAAACAAAACCCAAAACAAAACAAAAAACAAAATCAATTCAATTCAAAATGGAGGAAAGAAGTTGCCATAAGATCTGAAACTGCTAGAGGACAGCATGGGCAAACGACCATGCCAAGATGTGGATATTGGCAAGGACTCTCTGCAAATATTTACCAGAACAATAAATCTTAAGACTAGATAAAGGAGACTGCATGCAACTAAAATGCTTCTGCACTCCAAAAGGAAACAATCAATGGAGAGAAAACTACCCACAGAATGGGAGAAAAACCCTTGCCAGCTTTATGTATAGCCAGGGTTTAATGTCCAGATTATATAAAAACTCAGATATTAAACACCTTCTCCCGTGAAATCATCCAATCAGTGGGAAAATGAATTGTTAAAAGTGTCCTCAGAAGAAGAAACATGAGTGATCAACAAATACTTGGAAAATATTTAATACCCTTTGTTATCAGACAAACACAAATTAAAACTGTCAGTGTGGCTAACATGAAGAAAACCAATGTCAGTAAATGCTGGTTGGGGTGTGGGACAAAGAAACTTCTAATCACTATTGGTGTGCATGTAATGCAGCCACCATGGAAATCAGTGTGGAAGTTTTTAAAAGTAGAGCTACCATGGGATACAGCTATCTTACATCAGAGTATATCCTCACAGAACTGTAAGTCAACATTCCACAGCAAAGCTTGACTTCCATGTTTATTGCTGTACTATTCACAGCACCAAGGAAATGGGTCCAGCCTAGATGTTCATCAACAGATAATGGATAAAAATGTTTAACAGGCTGGAGAGATGGCTCAGAGGTTAAGAGCACTGACTGCTCTTCTAGAGGTCCTGAGTTCAATTCCCAGCAACAGCATGGTGGCTCACAACCATCTGTAATGGGATCCCATGCCCTCTTCAGGTATGTCTGAAGGGAGTGACAGTGTACTCATACAAAATAAATAACTAAATCTTAAAAAAAGTGTTAACAATAAACAATGGAATTTATGTAGTTATAATGAAAATGACATAAAAAAAAAAAAAAGCCAGTGGTTGCTTGCGCAACCACGTAGTGGTGGCACAAGCCTTTAATCCCAGCACTGGGGAGGCAGAGGCAGGCAGATTTCTGAGTTCGAGGCCAGCCTGGTCTACAGAGTTCCAGGACAGCCAGGGTTACACAGAGAAACCCTGTCTCGAAAAACAAAAACAAAAAGAAAAAAATGTAAAAATTACATTTCTAGAATATAATGGATGCAACTAGAAGTCATCTTGAAATAAGTCAGATTCAGAAAGACAGCTCTATATATTTCACATGTGGAACATAGTTTTGAAAATTATATATATGATGTATAACTTTATAATAATCTTATAATCATTTTATAATTCAAACATATAATTTTATATATAACCTATATGTGCAGGTTACAAAACTAGAGAGGGGATCATCATGGGAGGGGAGGAAGTAATCTTGAGAGATGGGAAATATATGGCATAAAGGATTACATGTGATAAGAGAGCAGAAGTTGAGACAAACTGGGGGAAGGATAGGAACCAGTTGGATGGGAGGGGAGGCATGCAGGACCGTGGTAGAGGGATGAAAATACATTACTTTGTATGCTAACCTATAAAGTTAATAAAAGACATATTGGACATTTAAAAATCACTGAAGGTAGGTTTAAAATATTTTTACCTCTCTGCCAG
This sequence comes from Rhynchomys soricoides, assembly GCA_019843965.1. Classification (NCBI taxonomy): domain Eukaryota; kingdom Metazoa; phylum Chordata; class Mammalia; order Rodentia; family Muridae; genus Rhynchomys; species Rhynchomys soricoides. The sequence goes on along the minus strand of JADRCH010007456.1, from coordinate 1,898,205 downwards.
CAGTTTTGATAAGATGGATGTTAATTAGCTTGCTTTATTTATTCTGTGTCATATTAATAAATCATGGCATTACTTTTTGCCCCATAGATATATGCAAGTATAACTTCTCAGTTGAGAATAAAAACTTAGAAAGAGACCTGAAGAGTCATTTTTTTCCAAGATGATAAACAAATGCCCAACAGGTACAGGAAAAGGGAAATCAAAATAGAAATGACAATTAGATATAACCATGCATCTTTTAGGATATCCATCATCAAAAAAGATAACATGCATTTGTGAGGATGTTGATAAAGAGAACTCTAGAACATTGTTGACAAAACTATTAATTGGTACAGCAATTATGGAAAACACTATGGAGTTTCTTTAAAATTAAAGATATAATACCATATGATCCAATATTTTCATTTCTGAACATTTACCCACATGAATTGAAAGCACTACATTGGAGAAATACTTGTATTCTCAATTTCATTGTAACATTATTCAAAATGAATAATTAGCCAAAATGAATTAGCAACCTAAATAACCCCTGATAAATAAACTGCTAGCAAAACTGTGGTATGTACACACAATGGACTATTATTCAACCTTACAAGAGTAAACTAAATTCTGACATTTGTTACAATAAATGATCTGGAGAACATTTACTAGGTGAAGTAACTTAAGCATACTACGGAATCTTACCTATATAAAGAAACTAGAATTGTTAAATTCATAGAAGCAGAGAGTAGAATGGTGATTGACAGTTGTTGGGTAGAATCGGAAATTGGGAGGGATAGTTAAAAACTATTGTGATGGCTATTCTCGGTTGTCAACTTGAATACTTCTGGAATGAACTACAACCTAGAAATGGAAGGCACATCTGGATCCATATCTAGAGGCATAGTGTCCATGAAAAGCTTAGGCCCAGGCAAGGTTGTACATGCATTTAATTCCAGTAGACAGAGGAAAGCAGATCAGTGACTTCAAGGCCAGTCTGGGACAAAGCAAGCTCCAAATCCAGGTGTGGTGGTACACACCTTTTATCTGGGCTACACTTTCTACTGGAGGGCTACATAAGGACAATGGAAAAAAGGAAGGCTTTGTTCTTTGTCTGCTTGCACTTTCTTCCCAGCACATCTCTTGGAACCTACTTCTTCAGAAGACCAGCTAAAACACCTAGCCTCGTGGGACTAAACAACTACTAGATTCTTGGACTTGCCATTGAAAGCTTCCCATTGTTGGCCTAGTTGGGCTGCAGACTGTAAGTCATTCCAACGATTTCCCTTAATATATAAAGAGACATTCCATAAATTCTGCAACTCTAGAGAACCCTGACTAATACAAATATAAAATATCAGTTATCCAAGATAATGAGTTTGAATATTTGCTGTATTAGTACATATAGATAACAATACTGCATGCTATTTAAAAACTTCTTAGATATTATTTCCATAACACATAGAGAGAGAGAGAGAGAGAGAGAGAGAGAGAGAGAGAGAGAGAGACATAGACACAGGCAAAGACAGATGCACTCACACAATTTCATTGGAGGGAAGGATCTTTGGCATGTGATGGATATATTTTATGATGGTGATTCATGCATGTATATGTATCTACTAACTTTCTGAGTTGTATATATTAAGTAACTATGGCTTTTTACTTGTCAATAATATCTAACGTAGTCATATAAAGAAAGAGCACCATTAAGAAAGTACAAACCAGCTGGGCAGTGGTGGCGCACGCCTTTAATCCCAGCACTTGAGAGGTAGAGACAGGCGGATTTCTGAGTTTGAGGCCAGCCTGGTCTACAGAGTGAGTTCCAGGACAGAGAAACCCTGTCTCAAAAAACCAAAACCAACCAACCAACCAAACAAACAAAAAACCAAACCATCATATTTGTGTTTTTGTAGGTACTCATTATTTTCTTCCAAAACACTGTGCATGGGGGCTCATTCCAAGTCCCAAGTTCATTTTCTCTTCAGTCTAATTTTGTGCAGATGCAGCAGCCATTATTCCTGCACAAGACCCATCAATCAACATCCTGTCATGGAATGAGGAGGGGTTCACAAGGTCTTACTCAGCCCTTAGGATATGGATAATGATTGTGTAGCCGAGGGAGAGACATTTTCTTCACTGATGTAGCCACTGGAATGTTGCTTGTGCTTCTCTGTAAATACCTCTTCACTCGTGCTCCTGTAACCTGAATTAAACTCAGTTGGGTCACTCAAAGACATGGAAATAGAGCTAGGAAGAGAAAGGGGATTATTGGGACTGGGAAGAAGAGAATAACAGAGAGTAATGGGGGAAGAGTATGAACAAAATATTTAATTTATATATGCATGAAAATGCCAAAATAAAATTTATCATGAATAAGTAATATCTGCTAATAAAACTTTTGTAAAGGTGGTGACAAATTATGCCTGTAATCAAGGATTGGCTCCTACCCACAGTGGGAATGTTAGCACAGATGTAGCCCTAATAACCCTTGCCTTTCCTGAGGCCAAGGTCAGGTGTCAGATTAGCATTGAAGTCAAATGTACAGACTATGCCTATGGAGAGCCACCTGGAACACAATGGGATTGAGTCCATCCAGATCTCAGCCTCATGAACAAGTACAAATATATGTGGATAATGACCCTCAGCTTGTCCTTACCTTCTTCAAACCCTGAGAGCATGACATGACAAAATCTTTTTTTTTTTAAAAAAATAGGGATATTAAAACCGTTTCCATCCTAATAAAAGTTCCCAGGCACAGAAAAGAAAAGGCACCTTTCTGTCATGTGAACTCAATTCTATGGTCTCTAAACTTTGTCTTCCATGGGAAATTTCATTTGGCTGGTTTATTAGAGCCTCAGATTTTTCTGAGCAAAGAGAAGTAAAACTGTCAAGAATAGCCAAACCTCAAAGACACATGGTTCAAGGAATTTAAAAATTTCACAGAACAGCAAAGCTACCTTTCCTTTAGGGGGCTAGAAATGGAATCTTTTGTCTTCATGGAAATCCACAGAAAGCCTTTGTTGATGCCATGAAAGCAGAAATGTGGGTGTAGGAAACATAGGCTGGGGCACTTCCTTGAAGACACTGAGAAATGTGTACCCTTTAAACATGAAAGAAGTGGACTGGGAATTACCTTAGCTGGAAGATTAAAAGGAGATATTAGAAATGCAATTCTTTAACAGGTAAGATTTACTCCTCTTGTATAATTGGGGTGGGGGGGAAGAGGTGAAACTCTGAGGAGAATTACACCCATGTAAGAATTACATATTCATTTGTTTTGTAAATGAGGATGAAACAATAAATCACTAAGTAAAAGTCTCTGGAAATTTCTCATCGCTTTCAAGGGAAGAAAATCTACCACCCAAGTAGTATCCAGTGTTATTTGTAGTTGACATAGTTTTCTCAAAAAAGCAGAGTGTATTTTAAATTAACTGGTAGTCATGTATGTTCATTTTTCCTAAAAGTAATAGGTATGGGATAGGCTTATTTGCATGCTGGAACCTTGGTTACCTCACATCTTTGGAATCCATGGGAGCAATGTTGTTCCTTCATACTTAGGTGATGTCTTAGGTTGGCTTTATAACCAGATTTACAAAAACCTAGTGGCTTAATGCCATAAGCATATCTAAAATTTTCTTTTTGTGAGAATTTCATACATAAATAAATGAATTATGCCTATACATTATTTTCCACTCTAACTCCCCAAGATTCCTTATGTCTGCCTTGACATACAAGGCTCCCAATTACATGTCTTTTGATTTTTTTTATAATCCATTAAGTCCACTTAGTCCTGGCCATCACTGGAGCATGGGAATCCTATCAGTGGCCTCATCCTCAAATAAGTAACTATCAGCTGCCAATAGTTCCTCAGTAAAGGGTGGGGGATGGAGATCATTAAGCATTAAGGAGGTTCTCAACCTTCTTAATTCTTTGCCCCTGTAATACAGCTCCTCATGTTGTGGTGTCTCCTAACTATAACATCCTTTTTTTTTTTTTTAATAAATTCTGAATTTATTACAACAATCAAGGTAATGCTTTGACCATCTTAGTCAGTTGCCCAGTAGAGAGCAGTTGTTTTTGTTTTGTTGCTACTTCAGAACTGCAATTTTGCTACTTTTATGAATTGTAATATAAACATTTTTGGAGCTGGAGGATTGCCAACCGGGTCACAACCCACAGGTTGAGAACCTTTGATTCTCAGTCATCTATGATGAGATTTCGGCTGGCTTGTTCTTGTGTGGATCTTGTGCAGGTAACCAGAGCTACTGTGAGTTCATGAGTGCACTAGGCTTGTAATGCCTGGAAGACAGAACTTCATAGCTTTCCTTTTCATCCTCTAGCTCTACCATTTTTTTGCTTCTTTTTCTACAATGTTTCCTGTGCTTTTGGTTGTGGGAGCATTGATAGAGATGTCTCCTTTAGCGCTGATCACTGATTCTCTCATTATCAGCACTTTGACTAATTAATAAGCATATTTTTCAATATTGTGAATTTGGCTGAATTGTTATTTTGCTGGTCTTACTGTTTTAGGAACGTTTAGAGGAAAGGGTTTATTTGACTTATAGTTTCAGGTTACAGTTTATCATTGTAGAGATGTCACAGTGATAGCTTGAGACAGGTGGCCACACCACATCCATAGTCAAGAGGAGAGAGAACCAAATGTATCTATGCTGTTTGATGTTTTGCTGATTGCACGCATCTAGCTTTCTTTACTCTTATACAGTCCATGGCCCAATCCATGAATGGTGCCACCTATAATGGGTTGAGTTCTTCTACATGAATTGTCAATCAAGTCAATCCCCCACAGATGTGTTCACGGCCAACCTTACTTAGATAATTCTTAAGTTGCTACTTTGTCCCCAGGTGATTTTAAATTGTGTTAAGTTGACATTTAAAACTTATATAGAGTCTTTTACATAGAGTGGCCTGACTGGGTTTTGTGAACTAATATGGTTTAATATTATTAACGACTGATCTTTAGTTGTTGTCTGGGCCATGTATTTTAGGTGGTCAAATCTGGACTGTCTCATATGACAGCTGGGTTCTAACATCTAGTTTAAATTAGGTAGCTTAAAATATTCAATTTCTGGCTTCTGCTTAAATTACATTTGTTGATATTCCATTGACCAAAGCAAATAACATGGCAAAGCCTTGAATTAACATTAAAAGGAACCACCCAAAAGAAAGGATACCAACAGATGTGGTTAATTAGCCATACCACTACTGAAACAGTTTATCACAGGTGGTAAATCTGGTGGTAGGGATACTTAAGATCTTGGAGGATATTATCAATAAATATTTTGATATTTTAACAAGTATGTTATCAAAAGAGAGATGTATGTATAGATGTATATGACTTCTATTTAAATCCTGACTGAGAGATTCTGTATGTTCTAGGATTGAGTAATACTACCTTGGTAATGCTAATTATAAAGAATAATACAATATGGAGAATGACTTTATTATTTGTGAAATGACACTCCCTAGAGGAGTATTCTTATGAAAAGTGCCATTTGGCATGTTTAAAGCAGTGGTTCTCAACCTGGGGGTCATGACTCCTTTGGAGGTCACATATTAGGTATCTTGCATATCAAATATTGACATTACAATTAATAATAGCAAAATTACAGTTATGAAACTGCAAAATAAATAATTTTATGGTTGGGGTCACTACAACATGAGTAACTGTAATAAAAAGCCACAGCATTAGGAAGGTGAGAATCACTTGTCTAAAGTGAGATTCTTTTAAGTCTTTTTAGAACTCCTACAACGTAGCTACAAAAACATCCAGGAAATCCAGGACACAATGAGAAGACCAAACCTAAGGATAATAGATATAGAAGACAGTGAAGATTCCCAACTTAAAGAGCCAGTAAATATCTTCAACAAAATTATAGAAGAAAAATTTCCTAACCTAAAGAAAGAGATGAACATAAACATTCAAGAAACCTACGGAACTCCAAATAGATTGGACCAGAAAAGAAATTCCTCCTGTCACTTAATAGTCAAAACACCAAATGCACAAAACAAGGAAAGAATATTAAAAGCGGTAAGGGAAAAAGGTCAAGTAACATATAATGACAGACCTATCAGATTTACACCAGATGTCTCACCAGAGACTATGACAGCTAGAAGATCCTGGACAGATCTCATACAGACCCTAAGAGAACACAAGTGCCTGCCCAGGCTGTTATACCCAGCAAAACTCTCAATTACCATAGATGATGAAACCAAGATATTCCATGACAAAACCAAATTTACACAATCTTTCCACAAACCCAGCCTTACAAAGGATAATAGATGAAAAACGCCAACACAAGGAGGGAAACTACACCCTAGAACAAGCAAGAAAGTAATCTTTCAACAAAGCCAAAAGAAGATAGCCACACAAACATAAAAATAACATCGAAAATAACAGGAAGCAACAATCATCATTCCTTAATATCTCTTAACATCAATGGACTCAATTCCCCAATAAAAAGACATAGGCTAATGGACTGGATGGATAAACAGGGCCCAGCATTTTGCTGCATGCAGGAAACTCACCTCCGTGTTAAAGACAAACACTACCTCAGTGTAAAGGGCTGGAAAACAATTTTCCAGGCAAATGGTCCCAAGAAACAGGCTGGAGTAGCCATTCTAATATTGGACAAAATCTACTTTCAACCCAAAGTCATCAAAAAAGATAAGGAAGGACACTTCATACTCATTAAAGGAAAAATCTATCAAGAAGAACTCTCAATTCTGAACATCTATGCCCCAAATGCAAGCACTCCCACATTCATAAAAGAAACTTTACTAAAGCTCAAAACACACATTGTACCTCACATAATAATAGTGGGAGACTTCAACACCCCACTCTCATCAATGGACAGATCTTGGAAACACAAACTAAACAGAGACACAATAAAACTAACAGAAGTAATGGACCAAATGGATTTAACAGATATCTATAGAACATTTCATCCTACATCAAAAGAATATACCTTCTTCTCAGCACCTCATGGTATCTTCTCCAAAATTGACCATGTAATTGGTCATAAAACAAACCTCAACAGATATAAGAAGATTGAAATAATCCCATGCCTCCTATCAGATCACTATGGATTAAGGATGGTCTTCAATGGCACCAAAACCAACAGAAAGCCCACATACACATGGAAGCTGAACAATGCTCTACTCAGTGATAACTTGGCCAAGGAAGAAATAAAGAAAGAAATTAAAGACTTCCAAGAATTTAATGAAAATGAAAGTACAACATACCCAAAGCTATTGGACACAATGAAAGTCGTGTTAAGAGGAAAACTCATAGCTCTGAGTGCCTCCAAATAGAAACGGGAGAGAGCATACATTAGCAGCTTAACAGCACACCTGAAAGCTCTAGAACAAAAAGAAGTGAATACATCCAAGAGGAGTAGAAAGCAAGAAATAATCAAACTCAGGCTGAGATCAACCAAGTGGAAACAAAAAGAACTATACAAAGAATCAACAAAACCAGGAACTGGTTCTTTGAGAAAATCAACAAGATAGATAAACCCTTAGCCAGACTAACCAGAGGGCACAGAGACAGATTCCAAATTAACAAAATCAGAAATGAAAAAGGAACGATAACAACAGATTCTGAGGAAATTCAAAAAATCATCAGATCCTACTACAAAAGCCTATACTCAACAAAATTGGAAAATCTGGATGAAATGGACAATTTTCTAGACAGATACCAAATACCAAAGTTAAGTCAGGATCAAAATAACCATATAAACAGTCCCATAACTCCTAAAGAAATAGAAGAAGTCATTAAAAGTCTCACAACCAAAAAAAAAAAAAAAAAGCCAAAGACCAGATGAGTTTAGTGCAGAATTCTATTGGACCTTCAAGGAATACCTAATACCAATACTCTTCAATCTATTCCACAAAATAGAAACAGAAGGAACACTACACAATTCATTTTATGAGGCCACAGTTACACTGATACCAAAACCCCACAAAGACCCAACAAAGAAAGAAAACTTCAGACCAATTTCCCTTATGAATTTCGATGCAAAAATACTCAATAAAATTCTTGCAAACCGAATCCAAAATGATCATTCATCATGATCAAGTAGGCTTCATCCCAGGGATGCAGGGATGGTTCAATACCCGGAAATCCATCAATGTAATCCACTACACAAATGAACTCAAAGAAAAAACCACATGGCCATTTCATTATATGCTGAAAAAGCATTTGACAAAATTCAGCATCCCTTTGTGATAAAAGTCTTGGAAAGACCAGGAATTCAACATAGTAACCTAAACATAGTAAAGTTAGGTAGCCCATACCTAAACATAGTAAAAGCAATATACAGCAAGCCAGTAGCCAACATCAAACTAAATTGAGAGAAACTCGAATCAATCCCGTTAAAATCAGGGACTAGGCAAGGCTGCCCTCTCTCTCCCTATCTATTCAATATAGTACTTGAAGTTCTAGCTAAAGCAATCAGACAACAAAGAGATACAAATTGGAAAGGAAGAAATCAAAATATCACTATTTCTAGATGACATGATCATATACTTAAGTGACCTGAAAAACTCCACCAGAGAACTGCTACAGCTGATAAACAACTTCAGCAAAGTGACCAGATACAAAATTAACTCAAACAAATCAGTAGCCTTCCTATACATGAAGGATAAACAGGCTGAGAAAGAAATTAGGGAAATGACACCCTTCACAATAGTCACAAACAATATAAAGTATCTTACTGTGACTCTAACTAGACAAGTGAAAAATCTGTATCACAAGAACTTCAAGTCTCTGAAGAAAGAAGTTGAAGAAGACCTCAGAAAGAAGAAGATATCAGAAAATGGAAAAATGGAAAGAATCAAACCCTCCAGCAAATCAGAAAATGGAAAGTTCTCCCATGCTCATTGATTGGTATGATTAAAATAGTAAAACTGGCAATCCTACAAAAAGCAATCTATTGATTCAATACAATATCCATCAGAATTTCAACACAATTCTTTATTGACCTTGAAGGAACAATTCTCATCATCATATGGAAAACCAAAAAACACAGGATAACCGAAACAGTCTTGAATGATACAAGAACTTCTGGAGGTATCACTATCCTTGACCTCAAGTTGTGCTACAAACCAATATTCATAAAAATTGCATGGTATTGGTATAGGAACAAACAGATTGATCAATGAAATCTAATCAAAGACCCAGAAATAAGCTCACACTCCTATGGGCATTTTATTTTTGACAAAGAAGGCAAAAGCATAAAATGGAAAAAAGAAAGCATCTTCAACAAATGGTGCTGATCTAAGTCGATGTCTGCATGTTGAAAAATGCAAGTAGATTATATCTATCACTCTGTATAGATCTCAAGTCCAGGTGGTTGAAAGTCCTCAACATAAAACTGGGTACACTAAATCTAATAGAAGAAGAAAGTGAGGAACAGCCCGGAACTCATTAGTTTGGGAGACAGTTTCCTGAACAGAACACCAAAGACTCAAACCCTCTAGCAAAACAAGGTAAGACTCAGAGCATGGAACATGATTTGCAGTGGCCAGTCAAAATGCTTTCCCTTTCCACTGGAAGACATGCAGGTCTGTGGCTATGCTCTAAGCCTGGGTGTGATAGCACTGCCTCCACTCTCATGTGGAGATGATCTGCAGTCGGAAAGAATGAATCAGAGTAAGGCTGCTATCAAAGATGGAAGAGAAATTTCTGATGGCTCTGAGTTTCATTCCTCCATGCCTCTGGTTCTGTATTACTTTCTTCAAGTCTCTGCTATAAACATACATATGTCTTCCCCAAATCACTGTATTTCCCCTTAAGATATTTGGAGGCAGATCTCTGGTATAAGCATATTAGAGTCTTGAATTGGAAGACATTAATTCCTCCTTAGAGATTCCCAGAAATACTGGGGAGACATTTTCAAAGTGGTTGTGGACATCTTGGGGATTCAGGAAAAGGGAAGGAAGATGAAAGGTTGGATTTGTTGGGTAAAAGATGTTGCTGTGAACTCATCTTCATCTAGAAAGCTGGTTAAGGCAGGGATATTTATATTATATTATATCATATCTGAAATGGGATTGTGACAGCACCTATCATAAATGGCCTTTGAAAAAGATTGCTGTAATATTTTCTATTGAAGAAATCCCAGAAACCACACGGTTTATAGCAGATGGAGATTTATTATAGGAAATGGATTACAAAAGTTTTGGAAGGGCTAGAGGTACAGAAGTAGGAGGTTGCTATTTTGAGTAACTCCTGGAAGGCATAAGTCTCCAAGGCTAGAGGAGCCAAAATAAGGAAAGTTGATATACTTAGTCTGTGAGCATGTGTAGATGTTGTTGCTGGAGTTCTTGAACTTAACCTTGACCCCTAGGATACTTCTGGAACCATAAACACTTGAAATTACCTGGTGCCACTGCAGAAGTCAAGCACAGAATGGCTGGCTTCCTTATCTTGTACTTATTTATCACAAGCAATGGTATCCTATTGGCTAAAGTTAGAAAGTAGCTAGGATGAGGGACTGGAGCCATGGGATTTCTAGCTTCCAACTCCAGCAATACAGACGATCACAGAAAGTCACATATACATCTAAGCACCCAAGACAACTTCTACAAACTTACTTCAAAGGAACTTGAAGGATTAATGATATGATACATGCAAATTTCATAATGTGGTCTTAGCTCCTAGCAAAACATCAAAAGGTTGGTTACAGTGTTGAGTATGTTTCTGACTCTGAATGCACATATTAAAGTTTCTCATCTTTGATAATGCTTTCTTTTTCCTTTGTCCACCACCTTCTCTAATGTCAGGAGCAACATGTAGAAGATTTTCTTATTTATTTATTTATTTATTTATTTATTTATTTATTGCAAAGTATTTTACAATCACTAGTAAATCTTGAAACTATGGTGCCACAGTAAATAAATGTTAGTGTAACATGTACACCACTTAGCTGCTTCATTTTGCTTCAGTGTCTACAAATCATGGGTTGCTTCTTGTCCACAGTGTGGCTGGTGAACTTTTGTAAGCATGAATATCTCTAGGAACAATTTTCATTTCATTTCTTTTAATTTTCATATTTTGTTGCTCAAAATTCCAAGCATTAAAGTGCAATGGAGCTTTCATTCATGTAAATCTTGGAGATGATGGTTGCATTTAAAGTTCTTCATGTAGGCAGCCTCAATGTCAGAGGCTTCCACTCTGTAGCATTTCATCCCATTCTGATGAACTTGAGCTAATGTCTCAGATGTCTTCATTGTAAACATCTGTAGGGAGCAGAGGAAGACCTAAGTAAAGTCCCAAGTGGATGTGTGCCTGGGCATGGCCATGTCAAGACTAGAGCATCAGACTCATGAAGAAAATGACAAAGCTTTTCACAAGGGCAGGATGTGTGTGTGTGAGGCTCAGAGGGAAATGACAAAGCCTTCCTTGGGTCTGAACACGAATGCTGATGGTGTGCAGAAAATATCCACCTTAGCTTTCTCCTCCTGAATATTTACATCCTGAAGACTGTTACCTCACAGAGACTGACTGAAAAAGATTAGCTAAGTATGTCTCCTTGGTCAAGTTGTGTATTATAAACCCTGTATTCTTGTTTATCTCTATGGAATATCCCTGCCCCCTTGAACAGCTGTGCAATAACCCCCTTCCTTGTTCAGCTCTATATAATAAACATATCAAGCTTCCAGGTGTGTTCCATTTACTTCAGCTGAGAAAACAAAGCCCTCAGCTTTCTTTCACTGTGTGAGTCTGTCTTTTCTTCATTCCCTCACAATCCCATTGAGGTCTAAGTTTCTGGAGGCATGCTGGATGAGGCAGCCATTGAAATAGGCCTCCAGTTCTCTGAAGGTGCACAGCTCTCCCACTAAGGCTAAATTTTGAAGTCAAACCACATAGGCAGTTTCTGACTTGGAGGTACTTCTTTAAATTTTGTATTTAAATGGTCATGGTTAATGGTAGAACAATGCCACTAAGTGGCAGGGAGTGAATCAGAAAAGTAAAAGTGGAATTTGAAAATGGAAAAAAAAAATGTTTGAGAAGGCAGAGAGTATCCCGGTTTCACTTTATTTAACCAGTTGTGAAATGTCAAAAAATTCACAGATTATGACAATGGAAATTTTTATTAGGAAGACTATCCCTCTGTTCTTGTTTCTCATCAAATACAGACATATTGCTTGGTCAGCTGTCTTTAGCCTTTGTCTATCATCTTTTTTTTTTTTTTTTCAGTTTGTACTTGCCCATGTGCTTGAATCATCACCTGGAAGGTATTTAAATTAATTACAGGGTAGGGTTGTAGTTAAGTTGGTAGAGTGTTTACCAAGCATGCAGAATGTTCTGGGGGCTCCATCTCTAACAGCATGTAACATCAGACATGGTAGTGCTTATCTGTGATCCTAGTATGAAGGAGGTAGAAGTAGGAAGGTCACAAGTTCAAGATTATCGTTGGCTACATAGCAACTTTGAGAATAGCTTTGCTACTTTATCTGTTACTGAATCTCAGCTTGCAAACTCTGGTGGTTTAAATATGCTTGGCCCATGGGAAGTAGCACTACTAGGAGGTGTGGCCTTCTTGGAGTGGGTGTGGCCTTGTTGGAAGAAGTGTATCACTGTGCGGGTGGCCTTTACGGTTCTATGCTCAAGATCCACTCAGTGCAGAAGAGAGTCTCCTGCTTTTTGATCAAGATGTAGAACTCTCAGCTCCTCCAGCTCCATGGTTGCTTGCGTGCTGCCATGCTTCCCACCATGATGATAATGGACAGAACCTCTAAAATTATAAGCCAGCCCTAATTATATGTTGTCCTTTATAACAGTTGCCTTGGTCATGTTGTCTTTTCACAGAAATGGAAACCCTAATTAAGACTTCTAACCTACTGTACTGGCTAGGTTTGTGTGTCAACTTGACACAAGCTGGAGTTATCACAGAGAAAGGAGCTTCAGTTGAGGAAATGCCTCCATGAGATCCAGCTGTAAGGCATTTTCTCAATTAGTGATCAAGGGGGGAGGGCCCCTGGTGGGTGGTACCATCCCTGGGCTGGTAGTCTTGGGTTCTACAAGAAAGCAAGCTGAACAAGGCAGGAGAAGCAAGCCAGTAAGAAACATCCCTCCATGGCCTCTGCATCAGCTCCTGTTCCTGACCTACTTGAGTTCCTGTCCTGTCTTCCTTTGGTGATGAACAACAGTGTGGAACTGTAAGCTCAATAAACCCTTTCCTCCCCAACTTTCATCTTCATCATGATGTTTGAGCAGGAATCAAAACCCTGACTAAGACAAATTGGTACCAGTAAAATGGGGGTATTTCTGTAACAACCTGACCATGTTTTGGGGAAGAATGTGGAAGGACTTTGGAACTTTGCGCTAGAAGATCCATTCGGTGTTAAGAACTCTGTGGGATGTTGTTTAGGAGCTTGGAAGATAATGTTGAAACAGTACAGAAGATGGAGACCTGGCTTGTGAAATTTTAGAGGGAAAATTAAAGACTCTTATCAGGGCCATTACTAGTTTAAGATTCTGTGGTTTTGGTTAGCTGGGGCTGAAGAATCAGCTATGATTAACAAGATACCAGAACTACTAAATTGAAAACTTTGCATTACTAGGACTATTGATGCTGGTTAGCTGGAGCTAAGAAATTAGCGATGATTAAGAAGAGACCAGCGACCTGTGGCCAGAAACCCGCCTGGGCCACCAGGCCTCCATATACAAGCAGTGCAGAGAGAAAGCTACCCGCCCACTTGTGCTGAAGAGCCAGGGGAAGGCGGGCTCCAGACACAGGGACTGAGGAACAGCTGGGAGGAAAGAGCCTGCCTGCTTCCACCTGTGGCCAGAGACCCCCACCTGGCCCACCAGGCCTCCATATACAAGCAGTGCAGGAAGAAAGCTACCTGCCCACTTGTGCTGAGGAGCCAGGGGAAGGCGGGCTCCAGACACAGGGACTGAGGAACAGCTGGAAGAGAGAACTGGTCTCCCAGGAATATTGACATCTGAGCTTAAAGGAAAGACAAGCCACCGTCAGAGAGAGAAAGACCAGCTAACACCAGAGATAACCTGATGGTGAAAGGCAAGGGCAAGAACACAAGGAACAGAAACCAAGACTACTTGGCTTCATCATAACCCAGCTCTCCCACCACAGCCAACCCTGGATACCCCAACACACCAGAAAAGGAAGACTCAGACTTAAAATCACTTATCAAGAGGATGATAGAAGATTTTAAGAAGGAAATAAATAACTCCCTTAAAGAAATACAAGAGAACACAGGTAAACAACTGGAAGCCCTTAAAGAGGACACACAAAAATCCCATGAGGAATTACAGGAAAACACAATCAAACAAATGAACAAAACCATTCAGGAATTAAAAACAGAAATAGAAACAATAAAGAAATCACAAAGGGAGACAACCCTGGAGGTAGAGAACATCGGGAAGAAATCAGGAGTCATAGATGCAAGGAACACCAACAGAATACAAGAGATGGAAGAGAGAATCTCAGGTGCAGAAGATACCATAGAAAACATGGACACAACAGTCAAAGAAAACACAAAATGCAAAAAGCTCCTAACCCAAAACATCCAAGATATCCAGGATGCAATGAGAAGACAGAACCTGAGGATAATAGGTATAGAAGAGAGTGAAGACTCCCAACTTAAAGGACCAGTAAATATGTTGAACAAAATTATAGAAGAAAACTTCCCTAACCTAAAAAAAGAGATGAACATAAATATACAAGAAGCCTACAGAACTCCAAATAGACTGGACCAGAAAAGAAATTCCTCCTGTCACATTATAGTCAAAACACCAAATACACAAAACAATGAAAGAATATTAAAAGCAGTAAGGGAAAAGGGGCAAGAAACATATAAAGGCAAGCCTATCAGAATTATACCAGACTTCTCAACCGAGACTATGAAAGCTAGAAGATCCTGGGCAGATCTCATACAGACTCTAAAAGAACACAAATGCCAGCCCAGGCTGCTATACCCAGCAAAACTCTCAATAATTATAGATAGTGAAACCAAAATATTCTATGACAAATCCAAATTTGCACAGTATGTTTCCACAAACCCAGCCCTACAAAGAATAATACGTGGGAAACGCCAACTCAAGGGGGGAAACTACATTCAAGAAAAAGGACAAAAGTAATCTTTCAACAAACTCAACCACACAAACAATATAAACAACATCAAAAATAACAGGAAATAACAATCACTATTCTTTACTATCTCTTAACATCAATGGTCTCAACTCCCCAATAAAAAGACATAGACTGACAGACTGGATCCATAAATGACCCAGCATTTTGCTGCATCCAGGAAATGCACCTCATTATTAAAGACAAACACTACGTCAGAGTAAAGGGCTGGAAAACAATTTCCCAGGCAAATGGCCCCAAGAAACAGGCTGGAGTAGCCATTCTAATATCGGATAAAATTGACTTTCAACCAAAATTCATCAAAAAGGATGAGGAAGCACACTTCTTACTCATCAAAGGAAAAATCTACCAAGAAGAACTCTCAATTCTGAACATCTATGCCCCGAATGCAAGAGCTCCCACTTTCATAAAAGAAACTCTACTAAAGCTCAAAGCACACATTGCACCTCACACAATAATAGTGGGAGACTTCAACATCCCACTATCATCAATGGACAGATCTTGGAAACATAAACTAAACAGAGACACAGTGAAACTAACAAATGCTATGAACCAAATGGGTTTAACAGATATCTATGGAACATTTCATCCTGCATCAAAAGAATATACCTTCTTCTCAGGACCTCATGGTACCTTCTCCAAAATTGATCATATAATTGGTCACAAAACAAACCTCAACAGATATAAGAAAATTGAAATAATCCCATGCCTCCTATCAGGTCACTATGGATTAAGGTTGGTCTTCAAGGGCAACAACAACAACAGAAAGCCCACATACACATGGAAGCTGAACAATGCTCTGCTTAAGGATAATTTGGACAAGGAAGAAATAAAGAAGGAAATTAAAGACTTCCTAGACTTCAATGAAAATGAAAGTACAACTTACCCAAACCTATGGGAGACAATGAAAGCAGTGTTAAGAGGAAAACTCATAGCTCTGAATGCCTCCAAAAAGAAACTGGAGAGAGCATACACTAACAGCTTAACAGCATATCTGAAAGTTCTAGAACAAAAAGAAGCTAATACACCCAAGAGGAATAGAAGGCAGGAAATAATCAAATTAAGGGCAGAAATCAACGAAGTGGAAACTAAAAGAACTATCCAAAGAATCAACAAAACCAAGAACTGTTTCTTTGAGAAACTCAACAAGATAGATAAACCCTTAGCCAGACTAACCAGAGGGTACAGAGACAGTATCCAAATTAACAAAATTAGAAAACGGAGACATAACAACAGACTCTGAGGAAATTCAAAATATCATCAGATCCTACTACAAAAGCCTATATGCAACAAAATTGGAAAATCTGGAGGAAATGGACAAGTTTCTAGACAGACACCAATTACCAAAATTAAATCAGGATCAGATAAACCATCTAAACAGTCCCATAACCCCTAAAGAAATAGAAGAAGTCATTAAATGTCTCCCAACCAAAAAAAAAGCCTTGGACAAGATGGGTTCAGTGCAGAATTCTATCAGACCTTCAAAGAAGACCTAATACCAATACTCTTCAAGCTATTCCATAAAATAGAAACAGAAGGAACATTACCCAATTCATTCTATGAGTCCACAGTCATACTGATTCCAAAGCCCCACAAAGACCCAACAAAGAAAGAAAGTGGGGAAGAATCTCGAACACTTGAACACAGGGGAATTGTTCTTGAACAGAACACCAATGGCTTGTGCTCTAAGATCAAAAATTGACTGATGGGACCTCATAAAATTACAAAGCTTCTGTAAGGCAAAGGACACTGTGAATAGTGCAAAACGGCAACCTACAGATTGGGAAAAGATCTTTATGAATCCTACATCTGATAGAGGGCTAATATCCAAAGTATACAAAGAACTCAAGAAGCTAGATGCCAGAGATCCAAATAACTCTATCAAAAAGTGGGGAAGTGAGCTAAACAGAGAATTCTCAACTGAGGAAACTCGAATGGCCGAGAAGCACCTAAAGAAATGTTCAGCATCCTTAGTCATCAGGGAAATGCAAATCAAAACAACCCTGAGATTCCCCCTCACACCAGTCAGAATGGCTAAGATCAAAAACTCAGGTGACAGCAGATGTTGGCGAGGATGTGGAGAAAGAGGAACACTCCTCCATTGCTGGTGGGAATGCAAATTGATACAACCTCTCTGGAAATCAGTTTGGCGGACCCTCAGAAAAATGAACATAATACTACCTGAGGACCCAGCTATTCCACTCCTGGTCATATACCCAGAAGATGCTCCAACATGTAATAAAGACACATGTTCCACTATGTTCATAGCAGCCATGTTTATAATAGCCAGAAGCTGGAAACAACCCAGATGTCCCTCCACAGAGGAATGGATACAGAAAATGTGGTACATTTACACAATGGAATACTACTCAGCTATTAAAAACAATGACTTCATGAAATTCGTAGACAAATGGATGGATCTTGAAAATATCTTCCTGAGCGAGGTAACGCAGTCACAAAAGAATGAACATGGTATGTACTCACTGTTAAGTGGTTATTAGCCCAAAAGTTTGGAATACCGAAGAGTCACTTCACAGCAACAGTAGTACTGAGTGTGAGGTCCCAGATGGAGGGCTTGGAGAAAGGACTGAAGGAGCTGAGGGAGTGTGCAGCCCCAGGGAGGTAGCAACAGTGGCAACTGGCCTGAATCCCCGATACTTCTCTAGACTGATCCACCAACTAAAGAATACACATGGAGGGACCCATGGTGCTGGCCACAAATGCGGCAGAGGATGGTCTTGTTATCCGTCAGGGAGAGGAGAGGCCCTTGGGCCTAAGGGTGTTAGATCTCCCAGTATAGGAGAATGACAGGGAGGAAAGACGAGAGTGGGTGGTTGGTTGGGAGGGTGGGTTGGAGAATATCCCCATAGTGGCAGGGGGAGGGCGGAGGGAATGGGGAGGTTCCAAAGGTGAGATCTGAAAAGGGGGAAACATTTGAAATGTAAATAAAATATGAAAAAAAAAAAAAGACCAGCATCATTAAGGTGAAATCTTCTGGGAAGTGTTTACTGAGAGCACAGAGGCTGTGTTCCAGATAGTCAAGGTTGTACCTTGTGCTGTGGCTGGACTTGGTAATGTGTAAGAGTCACCCAGGTGGTACTGGTTTTGAAGGCATGAAAGGGTCATGAAGAGCAGCTGAAGCTCTACACTGTAAGAGGACATGGAAGGTCATTGGTGAAGTTGCAGCTTCAGTTGCAATTGATGGCCCAGGACTGAAGGGGTCATGCAAAGGAGGTGAGGCTTGGCACCAGGAAGAAAGCTTATGAGAGGCTATTGGTGAAGCCTCGTTGTAGGGGAAGACAGCAGTGTTTTGGAGATGCCAGTACAGTGAGATGACCACCAAGAACAGCAGCAGCAGTGGAGTATAGGTATCTGGAGCCTAGAAGACAAGGTGTGTGCTACAAAGAGCAGAGCTGGAGAAGTGACTCAAGCCCTTGGAGGAATCCAGAAGATGGTGAGTGGATCCTAGACACTGGACATTTGGAGTTTGATTTTGCTTTTGATTGTGGCTGTGCCCTGGTACTTTTCCCTCTTGAAGAAAGAAGGTATTTTAGTGGTACCCACAGTTAAGAGACTTTGAATTTTTAAAGGATCTTGAATTTTAAAAGATATTGTATATTTTAAAGGGATTGAACTTTTTAAAAACTGTACCCAGCTTTATTAAAGATACTTTTCATAAACAATCATGGCATTTCAGGCAGGACATTGGCAGACAATCAACATTATACAAGAACTTCCAAATTCCCTTCTTGTATAGACTCTACCATAATCAGAAAGCCACTGTAAAACCCAGTGAAATCTTCATTCAGTGCTTTGAAAGGGGAAGTGGCTTAGAGTGAGGGCTTACTTTTCACATTAGGATGTTGTTTAACAGCTTTTCACAAGCCGACCTTAACTTTCAGGAAATGAACATGGCAGAGTTATCAATCTGAAGATCCACAATCTTTTATAAAAGGAATCAGTGCTCTTCTGAGAACACTCAATGAAGTCACTCCAAAGTCCACATCGCCCAATAGACTGGAAAACTAATTTTGGAGGTCAGGTTCTAACAGGTTATAAGGGAATTAAGTTTATGGTCATGGTACAGGGAGAAGAGGATATAACAATGAATTTAGAGTTTCCCAGACCACAAGGATGTCTGTCTTGGAAGCCAACAGGAGCCTTTCAAAATTATCAAGGAAAGAGGTTTTGTCCTTAATCCAGCTTGGGAGATATTTTGTTAGTGACACATGATCCTTCCCTCTCCCCCTCGCCCCCAACAATGAAGTGTTCTGTGTGCTAACAATACAGCTTAAAAAAAAAGTAAAACAAAACTTTGCATTTTTTATAAAACTTGATAAAAAGTAGTATTTTAAACTGTACAGTCACCAGAAGTACACAGTTATCAAAAATGCACACCCATCACTTGGCATCTTCAGCACCTTCAGCTTTCTGTGTCTGGTCTGTTTTGGCATCTCCATTTTTCTGCAGGATTATTCGCATCCTTACAGACATCAGCCTTCCCCTTCTTCCCCTTGGGTACCTTCTCTCCCTTCTTTGCAGAGGCCTTTTTAGGCTTGGGTTCTGGCTTTGGAGGAGCATTTTTAGCAGACAACCTTGCAGATCTTCTTTGTGGCTCTCCTTCACCTTGGCTTTGTCTCCTTTAGCATCCCCTTCAGCCTTTCTTTTGGGCATGGCGGTGGCAGGGGATGTTAGCACTGAACACAGGTATATAGCAACGCTCGGGTTTGGTCTGTTCAGGGGTCCTCGCTGCTTCTTCCAGGATTGAACTTTTAATATGCAAGAGTGTGGGACTTTTAATGTTATGTAGATCTTGGGGATGAATAAGAAAGTAAGGGTTGAGGCTTAATAGTGATGTGTTTGTGTGCTAAGTTGACAAGGGGTCAATTGTACTGGCTAGTTTTGTGTGTCAACTTGACACAAGCTGGAGTTATCACAGAGAAAGGAGCTTCAGTTGAGGAAATGCCTTCATGAGATCCAATGGTAAGGCATTTTCTCAATTAGTGATCAGGGGGGAGGGGCCCTTGTGAGTGGTACCATCTGTGGGCTGGTAGTCTTGGGCTCTATAAGAAAGTCAGCTGAGCAAGTCAGGAGAAGGAAGAAAGCCAGTAAGGAACATCCCTCCATGGCCTCTCCATCAGCTCCTGCTTCCTGACCTGCTTGAGTTCCAGTTGTGACTTCCAGTGGTGATGAACAGCAGCGTGGAAGTGTAAGCTCAATAAACCCTTTCCTCCCCAACTTGCTTCTTGGTCATGATGATTGTGAAGGAATAGAAACCCTGACTAAGACACCTACCACTTACTATCCTTCCCTAACCATCAATAATTAATATCCAATAACTAAAATCAGTTGCCAGTTATGCTTAAGCAGGGAAGTCCATTAGCCCTTCTGTGTCCTCAGTCTTACTCCATTAGCTCTGCCTACCATCAAAACTTCAGCCCATCGTCTATGTGTGATTGCAGGAGTGCTCCTTACCCTTACTCTGAGTTTTTCAACTTGTTGATTTAATCTGTTTGATTCTCCTTAAATATTTCTTCTGTAAGTTACTTTATCTCTAATTCTTGACTACCTCTCTTCCATCACATTGTTTTAGTCTAACCAGGTAACCTTTTTTTTCTTCCAGGAAGGCCCCTGTTCAGTCTATCCTATGTATACCACTAAGGTGATCTTTTTGAAATGTATATGTGAACATATGTATTGTTTTCCTGGAGGGTCTAGTAGTCACCAGTGTGGTCTATTAAATATCTACACATATATGCATGCATACAGTAATAATGAAAAAAGAGCATTAATTTAAACAAGATAGGACAGGGGTATTTGGGAAGTCATGGAGGGAGGAAAGGGAAGGGATTAGAATTATACCATAATCTCAAAAATATATACAGATGTGGTTCTCTGCTCTTCTAGGCACATGATAGATCATACTTTTCTCCTACTTGAAGAAGTTTGGTGTGATCATTTGACATGCTATAGCCAGTGAACTGTAGGCAAAAGGGATATGTAAGTCTTGAGCAAGAGCAATGGTTCTCCACCTGTGGGTTGAGACCCTGGGGTCAAATATCCTTTTCACAGACATCACCTAAGATCAATCAAAACACAGATATTTACATTATGAGTAACCATAGTAGAAAATTACATTTATGAAGTAGCATTGAACGTAATTTCATGGTTGGGGTCACCACAACCTGATAAACAGTTATAGCATTAGGAAGGTTGAGAACCACTGAGATAAACTCCAAAGACTAAGTAAAAATTGCCCTCATGTCTGTCTCTCAGCTCTAGATGGTGGCCATTTTGTTAGCCAGGGTCCAAGAATAAGAGATTCCCAGACTATTTACCATGACACTATAACATGAATCCAAAATGGATCTTGCTTTGAGCTACTTATTTTGCAGGTTTTATTGCAGAATACTTTGGGCACACTTTGCATAATTCAGTGATGAAGGTAAAACTCAAATTCCCAAGCAAAATGTTGATAACCTTTTATGTGACCTGTACTTTTCCACTTCATTTAAAATTATTCCTCTCCCCATACCCACCTGCTCTTCTTAGATGTGCTTGTGATTTTCCACTTTGATTGTTTGATCCTGTATCTCCTCCCTCCTTAATCTATCGTAGTTTTTCTTTGGTTCCAATGTACTATTTCTATCAGAGTTTTTTATATGTTGTGGGCTAGGAGTCGCTTCACAAACCACACACAGACCAATCTCAGTCTGACAGGATGGTTTATTGATCGCACATCCTGATACTAGTCAGACCAGGGACATAGTTCAGATTGAGGGCTGAAACTATAACAATGAACATCTTTATCTGTCAGCTTATGGAGGAAAAAAAACCCCACAAAGACCACAATGAACTCATACTCAGGTGCAGGAAGTGCTGCCTGGTGATCTGCACTGACTCGAGATATTTAGATATAACCGTTCATATTGACCATTGAATTTGATAGATCCTATGTAAAGTTTTGTGGAATTTCTTAAGATCAACAAACCTCAGAACATACTGAACATAACAGTGTATATGGTCAGCATGACCCTGCTGTGCGTCAAGTCACTTGTTTGTGTCAGTGACTGGCAGGCATATTACAGCAACAATGTGAAATAGCTGGCATGTAAACAAAATGGCTACAACTATTCTTGGGGGGAAGGTGTCAGACCATAATATATGTATCTAATTTAATTTTTTTTTTGGTCTAGAGCATCCTTCAAGTAAGGATTTGCTTTAGAAATAATTTTTCTATGTGCTCACAAGATTTAAATTAATGTCTCTCATATTCATGTTCAAATATTTGTCAAATGACTATACTCCATTCCAGAAATACTGTATACTTGAATTAACTGTCAATTTTTCTGACAGAGTTTGTTTTTGTTGACTGTGTAGCTGATAAAGGTGGTATGTATAGTTTAGAGAGAGTGTAGTATAATTCTGTCAAGGTGTGGGGAGAAAAAAAACATAGGAAGAAAAGACAAAGCTCACAAATTGTTACCATGTCACATGCTCTAGACCTAACACTGCTGGTATTATGAGGAGTTATGGAAAGTAGATACATTTAAGACTTCAGCTGTCTTACTGTCCAGTTTGGGAAAAAAAAGCATCACATGTATGTAGCATGGAATTTGCCTTATAGACTCAAGCTCCTAGAAACCTGTTCCACAAGGCAAAGTAGATAATGAGGTACATATTTTTTTTTCTTTTTTATATATGTTTTTATTGAAATATATTTTTAGATACAGGGTTTTTCTATGTAGTCTGAGCTGTCCTGGAATTTACCGTGTAGACCAGAATGGCCTTAAGCTCAGAGATTTCTGAGTCTTCTGCCTCACAAGTGATGGGAATAAAGACTTGTGCCACCACCACCTCGCTGGAAATAATTTTTTCATGCAATGTATTCTAATGACAGTTTCCCTATCTTCAACTCCTCCTGGATATTCCCCATCACCCCACTTGCCCAACTCTATGTCTCTGAAGAAAACAAACAGGCAAACAAAAAGAAAAAAATCAAACCAGAGGGTTAAAAAAAAAAAGTTAAAAAATAATAAAGAAAAGATACACTTTCAAAACTTTTAAATTAACTTTTTGAGACATTAATACATATGCAAAATAAAATGTAAACATCCTCATACCCACTCCTCCTAACTCCTCCCAGGTCCACCAAACTTTCATGAAGTATTCCGTCTCTCAGGTAAGTGTGAGGACCTGAGCGCAGACTCGTGGAAAGCCAGCACAGTAGCACTCATCTCTAATCCAAGTGCTCCTATAATGAGATGGGAGGTAGAGAGAGGTCAATCCCTGGAAGCTGTGGACCACCCAACCTGGTGTATTTAACTGTGAACAAGACTGAATCAAACAGTGTGGAAGAAAGGTGAGGACTGACACACTGACTTTTTTTCTGTCCTTCGACGTCCACAGAAGCCCAATGGCTCGTATATACCCACATGTGTTCACACACACATATACAAATGCCCACAAGATTATGAAACAAATGAACAAACAAAAAACGACCCAAACTAAAACCTGAAAATCGTGAGTGCTGGGATTAAAGGTGTGTGCTGCCACTCTTGACTGGAGGGAATAATTATACTGTGGCACCCTTTAAGCTGCCAATTGAGTATCACTGCTTATATACTTAGGGAGGGATGTAAACTATGGGCTCTCAAAAACCTTTGTAAACAGGCTTTATCTCATAGTTTGGTGTGGGAGACAGCAATTGGGGAGGCCAAATAAGGTATGAGGGAGAATAGTAAGTCAAAGAAAGCCCAGGAATTCTGAAGGACCAAGTTCAGGTATTTGGATAGTTTATAAAGGATTGACTTATCTATTTTTTTGCTCATTTTCTTATTTATACTTATATGTATATGTGAGTTTATGAGCACTGCTTTCATGCAGGTATCCCAGGAGGCCAGAGAGCATTGAATCCCATGGAGTTGGAGTTATAGACACCCAAAAGTGGGTGCTAGGAAGCAAACCTTGGTCCTCTAAAAGAGAGGCAAGTGATTTTAACCAGCTTTGGCCAATGTTTATTGACATAATTAGCCTCTTGAAAAATGGGATGCTATTATTTTTACACCTCACTATTAGGACTGCCTGTGTTTTGACTGAGATGTTTTAGTATTACTGACAAATCACTTCAATTCTCAATTTCCAGGCTTTTAAATCACTGATTTACATGAAAAATATTTGCTTATTTTAAAGCTAATCTGTGAAAATACAAATCAAAAGAGTGGATCCCTTCTGTATGTGGATGGTAAAATTTCTGACTGGCAAATACTTCATACATTGGTATGGATGGTGATTCTGTGTGCGCTCCTTTACATCTCTACAAGAAATAATTTAAAGAATAGGTTGCTCATTTTGGACTTCCTTCTTCCACCCGTGACATACTTCCTCCAGGTGTATATTAAATTAAAAGTAATAGGAAGGAGATGGGATCAGGGAAGAAATACAAATAATCTGATTAGGCACATACATATGAATAAGTAGTGTTTTTGAATGGTGTACATTTCACACAGTGCATTATTCATCATGTACCTGGTGGTGGTATTAGCTGGGAAATTGGGTTCAGGTAAATAACACCAGGGAGTAATGACTGTTGGCATTACATGTAGTAATCTGTTTTCCTGGAATAAACTGCAAATGTATTCTGTTTGGAATTAATACAGTATTTTATATTGTATCCATAAAAATGACTTATGAGATCACATCCATTAGTTTAATGGAATATCACAATCATTATTCCAAACTTATTTATATTGTAATCAGTGGAATGGGATGCCTCTTCCAAATAAGAAAATGAATGTGAATGCCCAAGATTTTGTCTTATTTAATTTTAATTATTGTAAATCACCACATGTGATATGTATTTTTCATATTTAAGCTTGAAGTATAAATTCCACCAAAGAAAACAGAAGGGGGAAAAGTCACATTAAGACTTGCAAACTGAGCTGGGTGTCATAGTGCTGATTTTTATACATCATTTGGGAGATAGAATAAGGAGGATCCAGAGTTCAAAGTCAACTTGCACTGCAAGAGATCACTCAAAAGCTTTATAAAGAAGGATTTTCATATTGCTTCCCTAATGTCATTTTGGAATACTGTATTTATTCAGCACTGAGTTGTGGCTTCTGATCTGAGAAGTTGGGTAAAAAGCAGGAGTTTTGAGCAGGGAAAAGCCCATGGGCTGTCCTTAGTTCTTAATCTATTTCTGAGGATCCTTGCTTTTAGAGTTTAGTAAAGAATGTTCAAAAACATGGAGTGTTATGCTGTTGACTCTGTTGCTTCTGGAAATGAGCCTGTTAGCAGGTTCAGAGAGTTGCTATTAGCCATGAATCCCTGTCATTTCTAGTAAGTGCTCAGCAAGATGGCAATACTGAAGTACCCTGACACTTATGAGTTGCTCTTAGAAACTTTCCTCACTTCTCTGTGCCTCAGTTTCTTAATTTGGAAGAGTATTGTAGGCTTTTGATAGTTAAATTTGTAAGTTGCCTTAAATGAAGGCATGGCTTACTTATCCATCAAATCAAATCTCTTCTTTATAGGATATTAAAAGAAGCAGGTTTCAGGACTTGCCAAATTTAGATGAAGGGAAGTTCTGTAGTAGACATAATCATTTTTCTTTCTAAGATGTATAAATACACGTTTGCCTTTTACCTTTCCAGATATATGACCTTCTTTCTAGTGGATTCAAGGTATCTGTGCACCTAAGGGTGGTGGGAGGAGGGTAGTATTAGGATTTACAGGACTTTAGCAAGCCCTGGAAGGGAAAAAATAGTATTGCATTTCAGGTTTCTAAAATAGGATTTTTAAGTTCAAAGCAAGAAAATAAGTCTGGAAGGCTGACTTTATTAAGACAGAAAGAGATTTTCTAAATTCCTTTATCCCATTCTTTATCTTATAAAGAAGACCTGGCCTAAGCTAATCATGGAGTTTAACCTAAGGACCCTTTGCACTGAAAAGGAGATGCAGAGGGATTATAAAGGCTTTTGCTATGGATCTTCTACACGGTAGGAAGAGTAGACTAAAAAAAGGGTAGGAGACAAGGACAATGATGCAGCAAGTGCTCTTTTTTTGGGGGGGGGTAAAATTCTAGAGTAAAATTATTATTATTTTTACAATTAGGGTTCCAGAAGGAAAAGGAAATGAGGGCTACAAAAACCAAATTGGTAAACAAGGATGGCTTTTCAGAAAGAGCAAAAAAGAATGAAAGAGTGAGAGCAAGTGAGTAAGCGAGAGTGAGGGAGAGTTTAGTTCTTATAGGCTTGGACATTTTCTTAGGCTCCCAAATAGCAAGATTCTGGGTGCTGAAACTGCAAGAGTGACTCACCATGGCAGGGACAAAATAACCCAGTTCCTGGAGCAAGACCAGAGGGGGCTTAGAGGAAACTGTTAAGAAGTGGGTTCATAGCCCCTGTAAGAGTCTACTGAGATGGAATCACCCGGGAAAGGGGCCAGGTTGTGAGCTAGCTGAAAGGTACAATGGTCTGCCATCAGTCTCAGTTGTAGGCTCCATCTCTAGACACCAGCAAAATGCCCCGAGGTGGGAGTATTGTGCTTTAGGAACTGCTACTGGAGTTAGCACTGGTCCTGGGGTATCCTAATTGATCAAGCTTGGCCACCTGTCCCAGATGAGCAAAGGAGCTTTGTTCTCAGTGAGGCTGTAGCAGGAGGATTAGAGATCTAGTGACCTAAGACTGATCTCCATACCAAAGGGTGCAACTGTTTTACCAGGACTTTAAACCTATTGAGTACTCCCACAGAAGTGCCCTGACCTTTGCCTGGGCTTTTTCTTCTTGTTCACACTATACATCTCCCTAACCTCATAACTCATCTTTCTGGCTTGATATGCTCTGGACAATCCACTCCTTTAAAAGCTCCCCAGAAACCCATTCAGACTGCCACATCCCCTGATAGTGTACAGAGATCTGTGCTAGCTACAAGGGGCATGTCATCAGGTAGAGATGAGGTGAACTGTCAAGTCTAAATGTGACTCTGTGGCCTCTCCAGGTTCTTTCTCAAGCTGCCTAGTGGGAAATCAGTCTATTTTAATGTATTTATTTACTTATTTTACTTGTTGAGAGAGGTTCTCACTATCTAGCCCAGGTTGGCCTTGCACTCACTGAATAGCCCAGGCTAGCTTCAAACTTGTGATTCCTTCTGCTTAGTCTTCTGAGTACTGGTATTGCAAACATGTACCACTATGCTTGTCAAGAACTATATTTTAAAAGTGAATACTTAAGGGGCTGGAAAAATGCTTACTTGGTAAAAGGCTTGCCATTGCAAACCTAATAACTGAGCTCATATCATCAGAATCTACATAAAGCTGAACAGGTAGGATATGTCTGTAATCATAGTGCTCCTACAGTGAGATGAGAGGCTTATACAAGAGCATCCCTAGATACTTATGGTCCAACTCGAAGCAAATAGGAAGAGAACTTGTCTCAAGCAAAGAGGAAAGCAAAGCCTAATACCCAACATTGTTCCTTGACCTTTATATGTGTTGTGGCATGTGTACATGTGTAGACCCCCATATCAAGAGTTAATTTGAGACTATATCATAAGGACGAGTTATCAGAGGATGCCCCATGAGATTTATTGATTTATTGGGGGCGGTATGATACTGAAAGAAATGCTTTTCCTCCCCTCCTCCCCTCCTTAGAGATAAAGTCAACTGGCCAGCAGATATTCTCTGTCAACATAGGCTCTCCCAAACAACAATGGTCCTGAAGTGAAAGAAATGCTTTTCCTCCCCTCCTCCCCTCTCCGGAGATAAGGCCGCCTAGCTAGCAGATATTCCACCAGGGTCCCCCTCCCCCCCTCCAAGCACGTGGGAGAAACAGGTTAGAAAGCAGTAGGCTGAAAGGGAGGGGCTGATTAAGCCCCTGCTACCTCATTCCCTAAAGACCAATCAGTTTAAAAGTCACACTGTTCTGCCAATCACATTGTATCTAATGGCGGCTGCTCTAAAATCCTATATAAGGTCCCTGAACAGGCTCCATGGGGTCGCCTCTGCCTCATGTGCAGGACGACCCCAGTGCATTGGAAATAATAAACCTCTTGCTGATTGCATCGCTCTCCATCTCTGTTTCTTTGCAAGGGGGAACTACTGGTAGTTTCAACCTTTGGGTCCAACAATACCGTGATAGAGAATGAATTAAGACTGAGCGGGGAGAGAGACATTAGTCTTGACATAGACCTGAAGAATTTCTTCCAGTTCAATAAAGAGTTCTAGATTCTTACTGGAAAATTCCCACACAAGTTGGACACAGTTTGACACTTAATCTTTCCAGACATTGGCTAGGAACTGTTCTAGAAGAGGACTTGCCTTAAGAGCCAATTTTAAAGGTGGTTGTCAAATAATTAACCCTCCTTAACTCGGAGACTAAGTCCTTTCTTGAAGAGGGATCCAAGTACATATTCTAGATCTAACACAGTTCATGCCCTGTGTTGTAATGCTTAACTTCTCTGTACATATTCTGGGAGAAAATCATTTGGGGACTCTCTCTCTCTCTCTCTCTCTCTCTCTCTCTCTCTCTCTGCTTACCAAACATATCTCATCTGGTCTATACCTAATACCCACATACCCTTCCTCCATTCTTCCATGATCCCATTCTAACCTGGAGCTGGTCTCACTCTTGCCTCAGTATTGGTAGGTATCTTAGTTACTATTCCTGTTCCCAAGATAGAATAGCCTGACAAAGGAACTGAGTGCCAGGGTTGATTTGACTCATAGTTCTGGTCCCAGTTCACCATGGTAAGGAAGTCCTAGGAGTAAGAATTTGAGGCAGCTGATCACATTGCAGTCTGCCAAGGACCAGCCTTAGAATGGGGAGGGATTCTGAGAGAAGAGGTGTCTGGGAGCAGTGAAAACAAACAACTCGAAGTCAAATCTTGGGTCCAAGCTGTATCTCTCTGTCTCTCTCTGTCTCTCTCTCTCTCTCTCTCTCTCTCTCTCCTGCTCTGCTCTAGACAGCTTTTTCTTGCTATTCTAAAAACTCTGGTTGAGACAGATCCTCTGGAGAGTTCTTGGCTTTCCTGATCAAAGGCAGAAAAGCTGCTATAAAAATTTTTTGGATCTTCTGACCAAGTCAGAAATCCTTTTAACAAAAGATTCTTGAAGAGCTGTGTTCACTTTCCAGAGATCTCCAGATGGCTCAGCTCCCTCTAGGCAAAACTCTAAAGAACTGCTATTGTTTTCTGCTAGCTCACCCCAAGAAGACCAAAAGCCCATTTTTTTTATTTATATATCAATTATTTATTCCAGATTCCATTTTGATTATCCTATGAATCAGCATCCCTTGACCCTAGCCCTTTGATTCTTTTAGGACACAGCAAGGACACATTTTCTCTTAACTTTGCAAAAGAATTCAGAGTTCTGCTTGCCTCATTCACACACAGAAACTAAACTAGCTGGGTGGGACCCTATCCTCAAATTACCATTTCTACTATACCTGGGCTGAATTTTGCTGTGTACCAGGCTGACCTTGAATTTGGAATCTGCCTGCCTTTGTATTTGCCTGCTTTTGTATCTTTCTGACAAGCTGGTTTATGAATGCAGCTGCTTTTGTTCCTTTAGATTCATGAAGCCCCTTTTATGAGAAATCAAATACACACACATACACACACACAGACCTCAAGTGTTTAGAGTTCTTTCTCATAGCCTTAAGGGCTATCCTGAAGGTCCCACCTTTTACCACGTGTCACACACCACGTGTACATAGCCACACCTTCGACTCCTGGACTCAAGCTGTTTCTAATTCTCATGAAGTCATTAATGTTAACCAGGGGGATATTCCTCAGAGGAATGTGAAATATGTACATTATTATACAAACAAGCCTTACAACCCGTAGCTGTGTGACACTCATGGAAGCTCACACTTGTCCAAGGGGCAAGAACCAAGTCACTCTGTCCCCACTAGGGCCACACTGGGCTCTGCAGCAGCCAAAGTTAGGAAGCCAGGAGCTAGTGAGCTAGTGAGCAATGAGTGCTGTGCTCAGCTAGCTTACTCCTTTTTGTTCAGTCTTGGACCTTAGCCCCTAGGAATGGTGCCACTTGCACTGGGTGAGTCTTCTCACCTCAACTAACCTAATCTAGATAATCCCTCATAGACATGCCCAATGTCTTTTCTCATTTTCTCCTAAGTATGTCTCAATTCCATCAAGGTACCAGTTTAAATTAACCATTACAAAAGGATTGGATGGCGTTTCCTGAAAGATCAGAGTCACTGGTGATCAGAGCTTTTTCAGGGCGGGCTTGATATACAAGACCTCTCCCATTCCAGAGAAGTAGCATCATAAGGTTACCTAGTAGGCCATCTAAGTCTCACACATTGTGTTATGTGACTTTTCCTGTGAAGACACAAGCAAATGTGTATTTGTTCTAGGCAGGGCAACAAAAGCAGACCTTAACACAGCTTGGTAAAGTAGTGAACTATGAGCTATTTGCAGTGTAGTTGGGATCTGCTGCATGGCCTTTTCTTCCTTTGGGGGTCTACTTAGTTTTATCTACTGCTTGGACTAGAGTAGCATCTCCAACAATATGCCT
Organism: Rhynchomys soricoides; assembly: GCA_019843965.1. Lineage (NCBI taxonomy): Eukaryota > Metazoa > Chordata > Mammalia > Rodentia > Muridae > Rhynchomys > Rhynchomys soricoides. The sequence continues at coordinate 1,867,548 of JADRCH010007456.1, read as the reverse complement.
TGGGGCTGCTATTTTGAGTGTTGGGCACTATTAAGCATCTCTAACTCTCCACAGATCAGGTCCACTTGGTGAACATGCTAATTGAACCTTTTCTTTCTTTTATTAAAAAAAAAATAATTATAACCCCTGGCATCCTGTTGTGAAGTGTTATCAACTTGTCTCTTATTATTAGTGGTGGAAAGGATTGGGAATCATTGTCATATCTACTAACAGACCAAAGGGCTGTAAGACTCTGGGGAGTCTTAACTTACCCGAGACCCTCCGAGTGAATACATGGAGTCGGGGATTGATGCAAAATGCAAGAGAAATTTATTGATTCATCAGCATGCTGAGATCATTCTATATACCATGATGGGAGGGTGACCTCGTGGAGCCAGTTCAGGGACCTTATATAGGATTTTAGAGCAGCTGCCATTAGGTACAATGTGATTGGCAGAACAGTGTGATTGTCACTTAAACTGATTGGTCTTTAGGGAATGAGGTAGCAGGGGCTTAATCAGACCCTCCCTACCAGCCTACTTGCTTTCTAACCTGTTTCTTCCATGTGCTCGGAGGGGGGTGTGGACCCTGGTGGAATATCTCAAAGTTTCTGAGCTGACCTCTCAGGGCCATTTCTCTTATCATCAACTTTGGATTGTAGAAGACAATCATTGCTGAATGTGGTGGTGTGTTCCTCAGTGTTCCTGATGTTCCTGTTCCTGATGTTGCAGGTGATGTGTGGCTCTCTGGATCCTCTTATGCAACATACTCCTCTAGTGGGTCTTTTGGATTTAGTAAAATATTGTAGTGCCCGGCTCACGAGACCCCAGAAACAAAGACCCCCAGGAGTCTACTCGATGCACAAGCAAGAGGGCTTTAATCAAAGCAAGCTTGCTTGGACCGCCACAAGATGGCGATCCTGTGTTCCAGGGAAAGGGGCATTTTAAAGGCAATAATTACAGGTGGGTGGTTAGGGGGTTTCCATAGTAGCGAGAAGCTGATTGGTTGTAGGCAGGAATGTACCCTCCCGGCTTGGCCCCTGTCAGTGGACAGGGTGGGGATCTTAACATTCTGCTCAGTGGGCAGGTGGGTCATTCTGTTCAGTGGGGCAGGTAAGTCATTCTATTCAGTGGGCAGGGAGTCATTCTATTCAGTGGGCAGGGAGGGGACCTTCCTGGGACATTCTGCTCCTGTGCAAGTCAGAAATTTAGTTTCCCAGGCCCTTAGTTTGGCCCATATGGCGTCTGGAAAACAAAATGGAATTAGCAGTGTTGTTTTTAGCTCTAGCATCAATATTAACTCTAGCATACATGTTTCCCTTTCTCTTCCATCTTCCTCAGCAACCCAGGAATTTTTTTTTTCCTTTAATTAATTAATTTATTCACTTCACATCTTGATCAGTGTCCCCCCTCCTACTGGTCCCCCCTCACACAGTCCCTTCCCTTTCCTGCCTCCTCTGAGAGGGTATAGTCCCATCCCTACCCCTGCAACCCAGGAATTTCAATACCACTTAGCATGGTGTCTTAGTCAGGGTTTCTATTCCTGCACAACATCATGACCAAGATGCAAGTTGGGGAAGAAAAGGTTTATTGAACTTAGACCTCCATGCTGCTGTTCATCACGAAAGGAAGTCAGGACTGGAACTCAAGCAGGCCAAGGAGCAGGAGCTGATCAGAGGCCAAGGAGGAATGCTGCTTACTGGCTTGCTTGCTTCCCCTGGCTTGCTCAGCCTGCTTTCTTATAGAACCCAAGACTACCAGTCCACAGATGGTACCACTCACAAGGGGCCCTCCCCCCTTGATCACTAATTGAGAAAATGCCTTACTGCTGGATCTCATGGAGGCATCTCCTCAACTGAAACTCCTTTCTCTGCGATAACTTCAGCTTGTGTCAAGTTGACACACAAAACTAGCCAGTACACATGGGCCACTGGCTTCCCACAGGAATAGGAGTGACCCTAGCATTGAGTTACACTGGCCTTTGAGGTCTATGCTGAAGTATGTACTGTATCCCTCTAACTTAATCTTATGATAAAGCTCACCTTTCGCAAGTACCTTCAGAATCTTGTCGCACAGGCACATCTGTGACTCCTGCTGGAATATTCCTCTAAGACCATCTAGTTCCTTGGGGATTTTAATGCTTGTTTTTGGAAAGATTTATGGTGGTTATAGGCATTATTGCTTTGAAGGAGAAGGATCTTTGTTCTATCTCCTTATATGGAGGAAGTACTGGCTCGTACAGAAGGAACTGTTGGCCACCATTCAGAAGTTTTGTAGAAGACAAAGGAGTTAGAATTCTGGGAATATGTGTCCCCATCACATATGCCAGGGTACTGTACTTTTTTTCTTCATATTTTTATAGTAGGACCTCAGCTCTGGCATAATTTACATCCTTCAGTTGGTCATTGAGGTTTAGTCACTCTAATGATCAAAACTTATTTGATCTTCAGCTTTTTATGATTACCCATTGCATTAAATGCAGGCTTATTTGTGAACTATTAAAGAGACTTTTACATTTTATACTCTTTTTTCCCCCAAGATAGGGGTCTTCTGTGTAATAGTACTGGATGTCCTAGACTTGCTTTGAAGACCAGGCCTGCCTCCAATTCACAGAGATCTGCCTGCCTTTGCTTCCCAAGGGCCACCATGCCTGGCTATACTTGGTTTTTAGTTCCTATTTGTATTCTACTTTTAATTTTCTGTATGGTGTCAGCATAACTGAATAAAATTACAAACATGAAATCTATTTTCTTTATATTTAGAATGTCTTTTATATAAACTTAAAATATTTGAATCATTCTACCAGAATGTACTCTCCCTACTAGAATATTTTGTCTGAAACATGACAAATGTCACATGCCAAAGATTGCCTATGTGAATACAACCTTCCAATGGGAACCAGGTCATCATTCCCAGCGGTATGCAGATGAATCAAGTCTTGAAGCCCCATCTTATGCTCTCCTTTCTTGAGCCGTTTCTCATCCCAACTGTCAGTCTGAGAAAGAGGTACAAAGAGAGAAAACGGATTATTAGGGACAAAACATGAATACATAAAGAAGGAAAGCAGGATGGAGCAGGGGAAGCCATAGGTTTGTGATACAGACCGGGCAAAAGTCTCTCCTAAGTGAAGCAGAGCTTGCTCATTAGAGAATTACCACGTTGAATGGAAAGGCCCAGGATCTTGAACTACTGCTTTGTTAAATCATTAGCTGGGATTAACCTACCTCTAAAGCACCTTGGGGAGTGTGACTGTGATCACTGCATTTTTTCTCAGTGAGCTGACTCATGAAATGTGACCTGGGTTCAAAAGTTGAAGCAGAATATGAAGGTGCTAACTGATGGAGTGTGTCAGCTACTACACTCGTTATATCTGAAAAGGGTAATGAAAGGGTGTAACTATGTCCCTTCTATGGACGGGGCCTAGTACAACTCTGTAAGACCTTAATTTATTTGTTTATAATGGAATTTCTATTTTTCATCCATGGTGCTGTAGGTCAATTCTCCAAATGAGTTTGGGTCTTCAAATCTGAGTGTTGTATGACTCAGTTTGTAACTGAGATACAGCACAGTAGCTTGGGCCATCATTTAGGGAGGGTGCTCATAGAGTAGTAACAGTAATGGGTGCCAAGAGATATGTCACTTGTGTTTCACAAGAGACATGAGCAGAGGAAGCTTGTACTATGAAAAGAATTAAGCACTACTGCAATGAAAGAAGAAAGAGAGTTTTCCTAATCTAGTCCTTGGCATAGAGAATGGATGCTCAGGAAAGACTGCCCATAGGAAATGACCCAGTGTCAGTCTCCAAGCATGGGTTAGGCATAAAAGAGGAGGGATGGGATGACGGCTATATAATTCAATATATATGGGAATGATTAGTCTGGCTTACAGGGTGTAGCCTGAGTACTCCAACCACCGTGCAGTCTCACAAGGGGAAGGCCAAGCATCTCATAGTTGTTAAGTGTACAAGGCTGGATGTCTCAGTGGTATGAATCTGCCGTTGAAGTCCTAGACAACTCTTGGAGAGATGCTGGTTTTCAGTTTGCATCAGAATCTTCACAAAACAGAATGTAATACTGGCCACAGTAAGCAAGACAGACAAACTTGCCAGCCAGAGTGAGGGCAAACAGAGAAAAAGCATTTTCTTTTTTCTATGTCCTTTGATTTGGGTCACTACCAGGAAGTGTGGCCCGGATTTAGAGTGGGTCTTCCTACTTCAAACAATCTGGTTAAGAAAATATATGGAAAGGGGAAAACATTTGAAATGTAAATAAAGTATCAAAAAAAAAATATATATCACAAGAGAACCCAGCAGCTCGGGTTTTAGTTGATTCCAAATGCAGTCAAGTCAACAACCAAACTTAACAAGTGCAACAGGTGAACAGAGAGGCACGTGCGAAGACAAGGAAGCAGGAGAGAACACACAACAAATCTTGGGATGCTGCTCTTTTCCTTTCTGCTGGGTGCTGGCTGCTTGCTGTCAAAATGGGCAAGTTCAAGAAACTTGGGAAAATGGTGCTGGTCCTGGCTGGACATTATTCTGGATGCAAGGCCATCATCATGAAGAATATTGATGACGGCACCTCAGACCACCCTTACAGTCATGCCCTCGTAGCTGGAATTGACTGCTATCCCTGAAAAGTAACAGCTGCCATGGGCAAGAAGAAAATCACCAAGAGATCCAAGATCAACAATTACCTCATGCCCACGAGGTACTCAGTAGATTTCTCCTTGGACAGAACTGTTGTCAACAAGGATGTGTTTAGAGATCTAGCTTTGAAAGATAAGACCAGGAGGGAGGCCAAGGTCAAGTTTGAGGAACCATTCAAGATAAGGAAGAACAAATGGTTTTTCCAGAAGCTTCACTTTTAGGTATATTTTTGTTCCCATCATTAAAAATTAAAAAGAAAAAAAATCTTGGGGTGCCATAAAATACTAGAGATTCAGGGCTTAAACAACAGAAATGTATTTTCTTACTGGACTGGAGCTGTTTGCCAGCATGGCTGGGTTCTTGTAAGGCCTCTTTTCCCAGCCTGTAGATGGCTACCTTCCTGCTGTGTGTTTATGGCCTTTCTTCTGTTTTTATATACAGACACAGCAATCCTATCAGATTACAACCTCAGCATTATGACCTCATTCAACTTTGCTTCCTGTGGTGGTTTGAATATGCTTGGCACATGGGAAGTGGCACTATTAGGAGGTATGGCCTTGTTGGAATAGGTGTGGCCTTGTAGGAGGAAGTATGTCATTGTGGGGGTGGGCTTTGAGGTCCTATGTTCAAGCTCCACCCAGTGCAGAAGGGAGCCTCTTCCTAGCTGCCTAAGGAACAGAGTCTCGTGGGTGCCTTTGAATCGATAGGTAGAGCACTCAGCTTCATTTAGAGAATCATGTCTGCCTGGATGCTGCCATGCTTCTTACCACGAGGATAATGAACTGAAACTGTAAACCAGCCCCAATCAAGTGTTGTCCTTTATAAGAGCTCCTTTGGTCATGGTGTCTCTTCACAGCAATGAAGCCTTGATTAAGATACTTCTTAAAGCTGAATCTCAAAATCCAGTTATAGTAGAGGTTAGGGCTTAACATGTGAATTTTGGACAGAACACAAATTGCAAAGTATCGGAATAGATTTGTCAAGAAAGGGTTGTGGCCGGGCAGTGGTGGGACACGCCTGTAATCCCAGCACCTGGGAGGCAGAGGCAGGTGGATTTCTGAGTTCGAGTCCAGCCTGGTCTACAGAGTGAGTTCCAGGACAGCCAGGGATGCACAGAGAAACCCTGTCTCAAAAAACCAAAACCAAACCAAAACCAAACAAAACAAAAAAACCAACAACAACAACACCCCCCCAAAAAACAAAAACCAAAACCCCAAAACAAAACAAACAAAAAAAACAAAAACAAAAACAAAAACAAAAAAACCTAACAAAAAAAGAAAGGGTTGTGTAAAATTACTCTGAACATATATAACAAGCATCTATGAAATGAATGCAGATAAAGTAACTCTCCTTACTATTATTTCTTGTTTTCTGATTCTATTCAGTTTTAATCTAACATCTCCCTGAAAAAGGCACAGTATTAATGAATAACTATGTTTTCATTCATAGTTTGGAGTCCTTGTTAGAATGGTTTGTGGCTCTTGTTTCTTGGGGCTTGCACATCTTTTCTTTATGGTAACCTCCTTAGTTTTGGTCTACATGAATGCAGCTGTATTGTATTAGCTGCTTATTGCTGTGACCATATATCTGAACAAAAAAAAAACTTAAAAAGAGAAGTTTTCTTTTCCCTCCCACAGTTGGAAGGTATAGTCCCTCATGGTGGGAAAGTCATGATGTTAGAAATTTGAGGCAGGTAGTCATGCACATGTCTTGGTCATACACATGCCTGCCATCAGAAAGTGGGATGTGATGAATACTTACGCTCAGCTCACTTGCTTCGTTTTTTTTTTTTTTTGGTTTGTTTGTTTGTTTTGGAGGTTAGGGTGGTTCTTTCCACATCAGTCAACCTAACCCAGATGATCCCTCACAAGCATGACTAGAGGCTTGTCTCCTAGCTGACTGCAGATCTGTGTTGACAATCAATGTTAATCGTCAACCACATTATGGATCTGGAATTCAAAAGATTAAAAATCTTGCTCACTTTTCACCCCATCCTCTAGCTATCCAAGTTGTTAAACTGACCCATGTGGTTTGTCTTGTGGGTTCTGATTTTGGGTGAAAGGTGGTTTCCCTCAGATTGTCACATCTACCAATTTTAAAGTTCCATAGTTTTTCTTTCCTTGTATTTAAGCTCCCATTAACAGGGCCTTAGTCAAGATAGACACCTTTAGAAGGATTTCCAATTAACAGTGGGGTGTGGATACCAACACACAATAGTTTCTGCTTTGGCCTTTTTGAGTTTGATAAGTTTATGGGATAGGTAATTCAAGTAATGGGGTCTTAGACATTTGTATAGGCTGGGTTGGAGCTTATAGGAGACTTGATATAAAGATTTGTGAGCATAATAAGATAGATGGAAATAGAAACTGGGAGTATTTCCCAGAAAGAATGTTCATAATTGGAAAGAGGACTGTTGTGACTTCTCAAGAACACAGACATTTAGAGCTAGAAGACCAGAGCTGGGGAGATGGCTCGGGGGATAAAGTGCTTGTTTTGCAAAAATGAGGAACTCAGGTTCTACGTGTCCCATGTAAATATCAGGCATGGATACCCACTATAATATACTGGTTCAACACTCAGTAGGCAGGATCAGAATATCCCTAGGGCAAGCTGACTAGGGAGTCATTGGACTCTGAATTCAAGTGAGCAACTCTGCCTTAGAATAGAAAGCAATCGAGGAAGAAATCTGGCTTCATCCTCTGGCATTGACGTCTGGCTTCCATATATGTGAACCTATGTGTGAACACCTTGCACACATGCATATGAATACATACAGAACAAAATAATAAATAAAAATAAGAGAAGAGATAGTAGACCTAGTAGCAAATTATCAGCAGCCAGGTAGGAGGAAAAGCAGAAAAAGAGTACTGTCTTATAAATGAAAAGATAGGAGAGATTAAGAAATACCAAGAGCCTAAAGTTTTATTGGCTACACATGACACTGAAGCCCAGCTTCACCTCTTATTTCATTAGTGTAATGATAGATGTTCGACGGGAGACATCTCCATTATTAAGCCCAACAAGTTAGTGCTTAATAGAATATGTCTTAAAAGATATCAATTACAGGTGCTTTCTTTTTCTTTTTTGGAGACCAGGTCTCACCAAGAATTCCAGGCTGACTCTGAGTTTGAGGTTTTACACCAGAGCTTCCAAGTGCTGAAACTTTGTTGCCATGTCCAGTTGCTAAGCACTAAATTATGGAAGGAGGTCAAATGAGATAATGGTCAGCAAATGAAGCAAGTAGGCACTGGGAGACTTCTTCATAATAAACAGGTTAGTAAGTATTTTAGACTTCATGAAAAGTAGTGTTGCATGTAGTCATCTCTGTCTTATACAATGATAAAAGCTGTCATAGGTAACACATACATGAGTGTGTTCAGTAAAACGTTGTTAACCAAAACAGGCAGGGACCTGGATTTAACTCAGACTAAAGTTCACCATGTCTTGTTATTTAATTCAGATTATAGTTTACTGATGACCTTGGTGAGGGACATTTCTATAGAACTGGGATGCAAAAATCATTCGGTCATAGTTGAGGAAGTAGAACTGGAGGGTGCAACAAGCTTTCCTGAAGTTATACAGTAACTGTGGACAAATGTAAAACCTGGAAGGCTGGCCCAGATTTGGAGAGGGATTGAGGTCTCTCAGGGAAATTCTTGCATGGTCAAGGGAGAAGACTGCAATATTGCCTATATTTAAGCTTTTTGTGAGCTGCCACTAGAGTTTAACTGACTTATTCAGGTTTAATGAATATTTATTAAGAAAATTATAAATCAACAGTTCCACTACAGGACTGAAGCTCAATGAAGCCTCTGCGGGGGTAATTTTGCCAAAGGTGCTGGCATGGGGCGAGGATTATTTCTTAGGCTGTCATTACAGGTTCTTTTATGCTTCTGTGGCTAGAATAACATGCTCAACAGATAGGCAAAACCCTTTTGCTCAGTGGGTGGTCAGATTGGCAGGAAAGAGGTCTTTCTGAGGTTCTCAGGAGCTGGATGCTTAAAGGTGCTTGGTGTGGCTGCACAGTCACTAAGATTCATAGCCTCCCAGAAACAAAAGGGTATTTAATTTTATTCCTTCACCTGTCTTAGGAAGAGCAAGTGCAAAGGAAAGGACAAAGGAGAGGTCTTTATTCCAGGTTTCTTTATGGCATTTTCTAGGAGCAGAGAATTGGACATGAATTGATGCGGATTGTTTTTGATCATCTACTTTGTCACCAAGACTGCCAACCTTTCAAGGACAAGTATCAAGTTTTTCTCCACCTCCTCCTCATCCAGTGATGAGAGAAAGACAGCTTATCGCTTCTCATCACCCTGCTGGTGATAGTGATTGTAATGACAATGGCTATCAGAAAGTTCAGGGCTCTTCCTTTATTTAAATAAGCCCTGAAATCCTCCAGTATTGGGGATGTTTCAGGATGTGGCAGTAAGTTTGGGACAGTGACTGATCCTTTAATGCCTCCCTCTATCGTCACCTAACAACACCTTTAGAGAATTCTAAGTGACAGATCCCTTCACTGAGGGTAAATGGCTTGCCCATGATGGCCAGTCTTAGATAAGCAAGGTGTGTCCTTGCACTTTTAGATCTGGAGGAAGGTGTCACTAACATTTAGTGTCTGCCACCACTCTAACCCAAGAATGAACACTTTCTTCGGGATGAAATGAAAGAGGTGAAATATGTAAGTTCTTCTAGTGCATTTAGGGTTAGGAGAGAGTGCCTGATGCAATGGAATATTCTGTTTCCCTGAAATTGTATGCAGGTGGATGACTGTTGAGCTTCATGTCTACTGGATGATATGTTACTTAAATTATTGCCCCAAAAGCTCAGTCCAACAAGGTAAGGACAAGATAGAGGAATAGCTCAGTGTAGCTGAAAAGTTGGCTCTAGTTTTGAGATTAACTTCTATTAGTAATAGATTTTGGCTGTACCTGGGTTACATGCAGTCCTTGTGAAATAGCATATTAATGCAACTTTTGATTGAATTTGCATTCTGAGGAATGTTTGCTTCTTGCTTCTTTGTTCATTCTCCATGTCCATCTCTGTGGGTCATAGACAACTCTTTCCCCTGTCTAGTGGCTAGCAGTTTGTAATATCTCTTGCCTATGATTTCACCAAGAGCTTCTTTAAAGAATTTGCCTTTCCTGTTTGAAGATTATTCTGTTGATAGAGCATGACTGGACGTGAGTCATTTAAAAACAAAACAAAACAAAACAAAAAATCCCGTATTTTCATACCTGGTGCTTGTAGTGACCAGAAGGGGGCATTGGATCCTCTGTGACCGAACTTATAGTCTTGAATTACCATGTCAGTACTGGGGATCAAACCCAGGTCCTTTGGAAGAGCAACCAGTGCTCTTAACCTCTGAGCCCTCTCTGACCTAAGTCTTAATAAGACATGAAAACTGAAGCAGAACTCAAGAGTCATTTTACATTGTGCTCAGGGAAAAAGAGACACTTGAAACTCAGGGTCTTTTTGACAGATATGGATGGATAGTGTAAGCATAATTTAGAGCTACATAGAGTCCAATTTGAGAATCACAAAAGTATGGGCTTTTGCTTCCCCCTTCCCCCATCCCAGAAACTGGTGCATCATTCTTACCTGGAACAACACCTGAGATTAGCTTCTCCTTAGAGAGAAGTAATTAGAAGACCTGTTAAATTAGAAATCTATTCTTTTTTTTTTAAAAAAAAATTGGGGCCATCATTTAATACTTGATCTGATTTTATCAGCCCCCAAGGTGACCATCTATTCTTGTCACTGAATTTGCTCCCTAAATAATCAATCTTTTACTGGTGCGGCTGTTACATGTGTTTTAATTAAGGAAAAGAAAGAGAAAGCAGTTGATGGTTTATCACAAAGACTAAGTTAGGACCCTGGGAAGATGGTTCACATTGTTCAGAGCACTTGATGCTTTTTCAGAGAACCCAGATTCTGTTGCCAACACTTACCTGGTGGATCACAATGGTTTATATATCCAGTTCTAAGGGATCCAGTGCCTCTTCTGATCTCTGACGCACCAGGCATGTACATGGTGAGCATATGCAGGCAAATTTCATATGCATAAAATACAAATAAGGAAATCTTTTAAAAAAGCATTAGTCATATAACATAATCTGTATTTCAGAGAAGGAAAGCAGAAGTAATTATTCTGGTGCCTATAGACCAGTCTTTTTTGAGAGTCTTCTTTTCCAATGTGTATTTTTCTTCCTTCGAAAGAATTTATATTACCTGTTCCCTAATTCTCTCTACCTTTATCTCTTTAGCATCTTCCTTGGACTGTTCTCTCTTCAGAAAGAAAATATCCCCCTCTTTTCTTTCTATCATCAGCCCCTATTTTCTAGGGTGACACCAGATAGACCTGCTCTGTATTTAACTGGCTTCATTTGTTACATGAAGTTGTAGTCCATCAGAAACTACAAACCAGGCTTGACCAGTACAGTCCACTGCATTCTTTCTTTACCCACTAATAGTAAATTGGTGACTCTTTTTTGTTTGTTTGTTTGTTTTTCGAGACAGGGTTTCACTGTGTAGCCCTGGTTGTCCTGGAACTCACTCTGTAGTTCCTCTGTAGTTGGCCTCGAACTCAGAAATCCACCTGCCTCTGCCTCCAGAGTGCTGGGATTAAAGGCGTTCGCCACCCACTGCCCGGCAATGGGTGACTCTTGATTATTCAATTATATTCAATTCAATTCAAAGGTTTTCTGGTGGGGGAGGGGAAAGAATCCTAATGGGTGCTGGCTGGAGGCAAAGGAGGTGAGTGGAAGGCCTTCAAGTCAAACTAGTGGGAAATGTGGGAGGATGGCTCAGTTTGGCTGAGGGGCCTTGTGTCTGAGGCCTGACCGATTTGCAGTTGGGATGGGGAGAGATGCAATCCTCTCCTAGTGAGGGTGCTGTTAGAACATTGGCAGAGCTTCAGGGGAGACATTAGTGAATAATGACTTCTTGGCATGTGTGTCAAGTGTATATCAAACAGCTAGTCAAAGTGCAGAGACAGAATTCTTTCTTTACAATTTTATTTACAAAATGTATTAAAACTTTGTACAATACCTCATGGCAATGAGGTTCGGTAATTATGCCCACACATGCAATTTACACTTTGACGGCCATTAGTTTGCTTGGCAATTTTTCTGTTCACTGAAGTACAGCTTTAACAACAAAAAGAAAAGAATTGGAAAAAAATCCTCAATTGATTACCACCAAACTCCCATAGCTTGAAGTTAATAGCAGAAATTTGAAGCAATCAACATTTTTTTAAACATGCAAGTTTTTTTTTTTAAATAACAAACCAATTTACCTGCTTCTTAATCTCAGTAAAGTTTCCTCTCTGAAAAACTGATTTGAGTCAATAAACATACATTTCTCTTTATACAGTGCCTATGAAAAATGTTTGTGTATAGGTCGGTTGGTTTGTTTTATACAACTTCATATTCACACAGCGTTAGCTTCCCACACTGGGACATTATAGCATTCATAAGTTGAAAAATCACAGTTTCATGAAAACAAAACAAAACACAACAGCTTTCTTTTGTGTTCAATACCATTTAAAATCTGACAAGTGAGTTATTTGCTTATGACATACTTTCTGGAATGAAAGTTTATATTACACCTTTCTGTAAATGTTTCATTGGAATGAGACCTCTTCCTTTCTTTTCTAAAGACGAGAGCAAATATGCAGCGAGTCAACTAAGCATCTAAGGGTCACACTTGGGAAATGAAGGTGGGCTCCTAATTTGTACAGTCTGGAAACTTTCCAATGCATGTTACTGATGAGAGCGTACTACTGAACTACAGAAAGCATACGTCGTTATATAGGAGGTAATTAGTGAGCGGAGACTATTTCCTCTGACTGGTCTGATGATGCCAACAGCAGGTTTGCAATTAGTTACTTGAGAGCCCATGGAGCAGTGGGGCGATCTTCGGTGAGTCAGTAGAGAAACTGCTCCAAGCAAGGACCTGGGAGTGATGCTTAGGTCCCTCAGGTTAGCAATAGGTTTAGGAATGCATCTTAGTCTTTGCAAACTAGAAAAGGACACATGCAGTCTGACAGAGAGCCACAGGCAGGCGTTAACAGGCAACAGCTGGTAAAACAGACCTAGCAAGAGTAAAGTCAGATTGAGAACTGTGGTCTGAACCCACTGGCCTGCCTTGCAACACGGTCCTGTCTCCGTGTTGTACACTTAAAAGGCATACTTAGCAGAGAAAGCAGAGCTAAACACAGTGTTGTTTCTGAGAAAGATATTCCAAACTCATCTGGGAGAATAGGCAGCATTTCCCTCGCCTCAATGCTTACTATTCAACTACTCAGCTATATTGACTTAAAATGCACACTGAAGCAGAAAAACAGATCTGTGAGCTGTAATTCCAGGCTTCTTGGAAAGCTCCGGGATCCATTTTAGGAAAGCACCGAGAGGTATGCCTGATAGTGCCCTGCCCCGAGCTACACTCAGAAGTCAATTTCAAAAGCTCTAGTAATCTCCAAACCTCCACTATGGGGAGTTCTCCAAACGTTTTTTCACAAAACCATTGCAAGAACACTAAGTCACCATTCAGTCTCTTTCCCAAAGCATTTGAATTTTTTTAAGTGTCACATTTACATTCTAAAGATTTACACAATTCAGCAACATCAAAAGGAAATAGGGTGCACAGAACATCACCACCAACAGGAAATACCAAAAACATCTGATCAGCAGATCCTAGAAGAAATGCCAGTCTGTCTGCCCGAACATTGGGAGACAGATATCTTTTTTTTTTTTTTTTTTAAATCAGGAGGAATTACTTCTTTCAGCTAAGATGGGTCTATTTGCTGAATTAGAACAAATTTGTATGTGTGAGTGTGTGTACGTATGTGCATGTGTACGTGTGTGTGTGTGTGTGTGTGTGAAAGAACATGGTTTTGTATATTGTGCAGTGGTATCAAAGAATGGCTTTTGTTGAAATGATGTTTTTAATAAGATTTTTTCGCATACTGGAATCTTGCATGTCCATTTTTTGTTGGTTTTATTTTATTTTTTTTCAAGCAAAGCAAAAAGATTTCAATGATGGTTTGCATTGTCGCAAGTCTCAGAGTGTTCCATAAGGCACTGAAGGAAAAAAAAATCAGTTTTTCCTATTGAAAGGTCATTGCACCATCAGCAATATTCGTGTCATGCCCGACACCAAGGAGAGTGAAATCTGGCTCAGGATCCTTGAAGCAGCCACGTTTTCAGTGATTTCCTCTCATTGCATGCTTCCGGTGGGAAGGGATCTGCAAAGGCAAGGGGACATTGCAGTGTGAACAGACTTTTTATTGGGAACTAAGACATTTATTAATGGTTCTGTTGACAAAAAAAAGAGACTGTTTTCTTAAACTGCCATTACTGGGGACATCCTCCACCCCCAGTTTGATTGGAAATAGGTCTGGTTAAACATTTCAACTGGATGCAGATACTTTGGAATAGATTAATTAGGGTGGTTTTCTAACATATGCATGGATTGTACTAACATGCAGGAAGTCTAACTCAAGACTTTAATCACTCAAGGTGTAGGTATATTAGAAAGCTTTAGTGGCACTTTAATATCAGGACAAATGCACTGCAGTGCATATTCTGATTGCAGATGTGACAAGGATTGTTTACCTAGGACAGAGGGTACACAAATGTTCTGGCTTACTGAATTCAAATCCATTTTGACTATGAGGAAAAAAATATTATTTGTTCCTTGACTAGGGGCTGCTTCTTTCTCTTAATACCTTCAACCTTAGTGTTTAAAGTCTGAAAGTAACACAAGGAGTTTAAAGGGATAGCACATTCTAGAAAACAGGCAAAAGCAGTGATACCCATGAAACAGCTTGACATCTATAGGTCCTTTGCCTTGAAATTAGGGGCCTGATTGAGAGGATGCTGACAATGCCCTCATTTTCATGGCCTTGACTAGATGCAGGAGATTCTTTGCTTGTGCATCTGTAAACTCAAGATCACTCTCTTGTCTCCTGTTGGCTCACACCCCTTCTCAATTACCTTTCCCTGTACACTAACAGAACACTCATGTTTTCTCTTGAGTGAACTCTGAATTTAGGTTGAATCAACGACATCATTATCTACCACTAGTCCTAGAATGAACATATGTATGAGAATGTTGAAGATGTGTGCAAAGAGCCAAAAGATAAACACGAAAGTAAGAAGGCTCTTCTTTGGTACTCTCCAAGTCAAGAGTGTTCTCTCTTTCTCCCTCTCCCTCTCTGTCCCTCCCTCCCTCTCTCTCTCTTTCCCTTCATCTCACTCTCCTTCCTTCCTTCCTTCCTTCCTTCCTTCCTTCCTTCCTTCCTGTCAATAGGATATCCTTATCTGGACTCATAACTCTAAGAAAGTGACTTTACCTCTCAGTGACTGTTTCCTCCTTTTAAATGGCAAGAAGGGAAACAGCATCAGTACTCAGATAAAAACCCTCTGAGGAAAAAGAACCTCACCCCCTTAGTTATTCAGAAATTTGTCCCCACTTGGCAGATAATTAGTTGTTGTTCCTTCTTCAAAATCTCTTAAGCAGGAAAAAAATCTGCAGCAGGAATGTCTATACAAGCTGGGCCTAATGGCTCACATCTGTGATCTCACTACTCAAGCCGAGACAGGAGGATTGCTGTGAGTTTTAGCTTATTCTGGGTTATAATGTAAGCTCCTGTGTCAACCTTTCACCCACTCAAAGACTATCTACATAGAGGCTGCATAAGGAGAGTTGATAACTAGGACAGAGTAGAATAAGCTTAGAGGAAACATGGAACTTTCTCCAAATTACAGGTTTGTTGAAGTGTTGCATAAGAGACGGATTTCAAAAACATTCCTGAAGAAGCCAAAGAAGCTACCTATATTTTTCACTAGCCTTGAAGAAACTTGAAGATTTCTAAAAGCAGTTAAGAATGTCAACCCAGGGAGAATGAGTTTGGATCACTTGCCAAGGAATGCTAGGAGGTGGTGATACTTCTAATGTCTAATCAGTAACTTAAAGAGATATCAGGGTGTCAATAAAACTAATCTATGGTAAACAGAATCTGAAACTGAGGCATATGTTCTCCTAAACCTGTAATCATGACATAACTATGACCCATAGAAAATGAGAGGAGATTCTGTATCCTTTTGGAGGGGCCTTTGCACTAGACATTTTATTGGCTCTTATACTTTTGGGTGATTTAAAATGAGTCACACTTCATGGTCAATTTCTGGTTCTATAAACTCACAAGGCAAAAATTCAGAGTACCCTTTGCACCTGCATGCCCCTGAATAGACCATGACCACCTAGGCCAACACAGAAAACTAGAAACTAGTTAAGAGTTCAGAAGGTACTCAGAGATAGAACTTGTTTGGAAACCAAAGGTGAATGGGGGGGGGGGGGGCTTAGTCTCATAACTACATGAGCTACATGGGCTTGGAAGTGTTTTTTTTTTTTTTTCCTCAGAGGCTCTTCTCAGGCTTCTTTATTATCCTGGAAATGACTGCTAGGAAACTGGGTAACTGGCCTATAACCATGTTGGTATTGGTTTCTATTAAAATGTAACTTTATCTCAAGTAACCATAATTTTGTTCCATAGTAGCACACTCAGGTTGACTAGCAGAAAGCCAGAAAGCTGTAGGTTTCTATAGAAATCTGTTTGGAGTCTTCCCCATCTAATATGGCCTCTAATTTAAGGCTTCAATGACCTGTTTAAAGAATTGATACCTAATTTCACCACTTGTTCCTTCTTTTATCCTTCCTCTCTCTGGCCCCCACCCTCTGTTCCTCTTCTTTTCTTGCTATTTCACCATTTCCTTCCTTTTCTTCCTCTGATATTTTCTCTAGAATCTGCATTAAGATCCACATTGTCATAAGATCCTCATGTAATTTGTGATCGAAAAACAGTTTTCCATGGATTTAATAAGAGACCATGAGCTTATAGTAATTGGGGAGTAGGGCCATAGTTATCAGACAGAATATCTGAAGAATAGAATTTGGAGGCTGTGTGATTGTGAACTCTGATCTGTTATAAAAGATTCTTTCTCAAGAAACTAGGAATATGTATATGTATATGTGTGTATGTGTGTGTATGTGTGTATGTGTGTATATGTGTGTATGTGTGTATATGTGTGTATGTGTGTATGTGTGTGTATGTGTGTATATGTGTGTATGTGTGTATGTGTATATATGTGTGTATATGTGTGTATGTGTGTATATGTGTGTATGTGTGTGTATGAGTGTATGTGTGTGTATGTGTGTATATGTGTGTATGTGTGTATATGTGTGTATATGTGTGTATGTGTGTATATGTGTGTATGTGTGTGTATGAGTGTATGTGTGTGTATGTGTGTATATGTGTGTATGTGTGTATATGTGTGTATGTGTGTATATGTGTGTATGTGTGTATATGTGCATATATATGGAGTGGAATGCATAAAAAGTAGGACATGGAGGGTCTATAAACTTTTTCAAGATGGCTTTTTAACAATATATATTAATTATTTTTGTACATGTTTTATCTGTGTGAATGTAAGTACACCATGTATATGCAGTGCTCCTGGAGGCAGAAGAGGCCATTGGCTCCCCTGAAACTGGAGTTACAGATGGTTGTAAGCTACCATGTGGGTGCTGGGAGCTGAACGCTGGTCCTCTGCAAGAGCAACAAGTGCTCTAAACTTTTGAGTCATCTGATGGCCTGCATGGACAACTATGACATAAATGAATCATCTCTTGTCAAATTGACAAAATCTAACTAAGGTTTCAAATTTCTTGAAGACTATCAGTCTATAGATGGAGAAGACAGGAGGAAGTAGATATGGTTTAGTAAAGAGGAAGAAAGGTATTGCCTTGGACAAGCCACTTGATGTGACTGAGTTTAGGTACCAGAGGGAAAATGCTGCCTGATTGATTTTATTATAACCCAGGGAATAGATATGACAGAACACAGAAAGCTGCTATATATTCTTAAGATATAGTAAATAGTTGGACTTCAACTCCTTGGGGTTTGTAGTAATTATGCTAGATTGAAATTGCTCCTGTACTGTCCTACGAAAAAAGCAAATGATGTGCCCCCAACTGAATTATATCATCAACTCAAAGCACTAGCACATGAGAACATTAAATGATTGCATGCTAATAGTGCTAATGACAGATGAACTTATGGGTTGAACATTCAATAGTGGGGACAATTTGTTAACAGGTTAGTTCATTGTACTGAGTGTGGAGTAGCCAAAGGCTGCAGTCTGTCGGACAACAGGACAACCAGCAACGTCATCAAATAAGACCATGCTTTCCATGGTAATAGCAAATAATTTATTTGGATAAAACATTTAAAAATTGACTAAATTTAGATTTATTAGGTTATAGATAAGAAGGTCAACACATAGAAATGGGAATACATTGGCATTCACTGATGGAGTTAATGTCAGCCATTTAAAATAAGGTATAGGAAGTTGCTAATTGTTCTGTTCCACTTTTGATAGGCATGTGAGTAAGGCAAATGTACTTGGAAGGTGGTAAGACTATCCTTTTATATACTTGTAGAATGGAAGCATTATTCTAATCCATGCTTGCCTTTAAATTTAGATGTGTTATTGGTAGTCAGGTTTTCCTAAGTATTAATTTTGATTTGGTCAGCAGCAAGTAACCTAGACCCTTACTTACCTGAGCACCATCAGTTCCAAGGAAGGGATAACAAAGGGACTCAAAATTAAGTAATTTGTTTCATGCTTCCACTGCTTAATTAAAAGAACCACTACTCCTTCATGGAAGGACTTCCCTACATGAGGTGGCAGGACCTTGCTTCTTTATCCTAGTGTAAACCTTGGTTCCAGAATATCTGTTTTCTCTAGAATTATGATGTCTAACATGGCAACCATGGGCACATATGACTACTAAATATTTGGCATGTTGGTAGTATCACGTGGGTATTCCCTAAGTATAAAAGCACCCCAAATTTCAAAGATTAGTATAAATAAAAGAACATAAAATATCTCATTCATTTTCAATATTATTGTGTAATTGACAACATTGAAATTATATTTTGGGTTTCTTGACCTTAGTGAAATGCATGACTAAGATGGACTTCATTTGTTTTACTTTTAACACTTAACTACTATAAAAGTTAAATGTTATTCATGTGGTCACCCATTTTACATATATTTGTACATATATTTTTCACATATATTTGTATTGAGCAGTACTGCTTAAGAATTGTTTTGTTTTCCTTTCATGTCACAGACCATAACAATTTCAGTTATGCTTTTAGAAAAGCACCAACCACTGACAAGAGAGCACAATCGTTGTTTAAAGATAACTGGCTAGTAGCAAAGAGACAATGCTAGAAACCAAGCAAAGTAAGTAACAGGAGAGAGTAACAACGAAAAAGGTTAACACACACAAACGTAAGGCTGATTAGTTTACTAGACCTTAACCGTACCCCTAGATCTTAACACTTTCTGTTCCATACACGTTGTAGCCTTCTCTGTATGTGGCGTAATTCTGAGTGTTGGTGGCAGGAGCAGGCTTAAAGTTTTGGGTGTTCTTTGTGAGTTTCATGCGTTTGGACTCTGCCCGTGATTTGTAACAGAATTCTATCAAAGCCACCATCATGGCCAGCCCCAGACCTCCGACAAGTATATAGAACACGCCTGCCACATTGCTCAGGCTTAGAGCACTGGTCTTGTCCTAAGAAAAATGAACAAGGCGATTAGTTCTTGAGGAAAACAAAGGCGAGAGGACATCATAACACATTACAACAGCATAGGGCAAGTCTAAGTTGTAAAATAACTAAACATTTGTGTAAGTGTTAGGCTTCAACTCTGGCAACTGGCTGAGGTTTCGAAATGACCAGCAAGATGGTAGATTGTGCTTCTGTTGACTGTTTTGAATCTCACACCTCAATGTCCTTTTTTTTTCTATTCTTAGCATCTCCAAATGTTTAATAGTGTTCAACCACCAAAATATGGCATCATTTGTCCAGAGGAACAAAAGAGTAAACACAAGCAGAATGTATCCCTCTGCCAGCCCAAACACACACCATTTTCCAGAGTTGAGCTGTGACATAATCTCTACAAATGGAACATTTTTTTTTCATTTGGGAACTGAAGCACTCTTTCCCCTCTCTGCCCCACAGTACCCCTTTCTCCCTTGTTTTCCCTGTGACAAACTTTCTTAATAATTCATTTTTAACATACTAGATGAGGTCGCTTTTCATCTTGTGTGGGGATTTACTTCATGGGGGTTTGTGTAAAAAGAGTTAATTATTCTTTCCTCTCCGTATCTGATAAATTGCCCCCGTGGAGTATTGGTGGCTAAGTTCAAAATCAGGGCAGCAAGTCTTTGTGCTGCTAGAACAAGAGAACACAAAGAGTTGGCTCCGCTCCATCTTCCTGAAAGTTTAAGGGAGCCATCAGGAAGGTCCATTGTGCCCCAGATGAGGTCCACACAAATCAGAAAGATTTTCTAGACCATCAAAGAAGGGGAAAGGAAAAAAAAAAGCAATGGCAAAAACCAAAAACCAAAAAAAAAAAAGAGTTCAGCTCATTTTAAAGTTTTACTCCAGGGAGTATAGGACTAATTAAAAAATGATATACCTATCTGCTTTCTATTTAAGATGGAGGAAAAATTGAGGAAGGCGGTCAGTGACTTTCAGGTCAAACAGCAAACCTGGCTAAGCTATCTGCCTGCATGAAAAAGCAAAAACTGAATTGCTGAACAATGGAAAGAAAAAAATTGGTGTCTTGAGCCCTACCTTGAGGTAGGATACACCAAGGGCCAGGAGTCTTTCTTTGGAAAAAAAAAAAATAGCATTTTGTAGTCTTTTTAGAGGGAATGTAACCATTTTGCTGCTGAAAGGAGTTGAGAATACCCAATTTTTTAAGCCTGTGAATTGTAATCGTCTTATTTAAATGATGACATGGTAGAAAGATGATGGCTATTGCTGACCATCAGTACTATGGCTCACTTAGTCCTGATATATTTAAATGGCCACCTTTTTCTGATTCTATTTGCATAGGAGCCAACCCTATACCTGTAATAAAAAGGCCAACTTGAATTGTATTTATGGAGGATGTGAGGGTGCCTCATGTCCACAACAGCCTTACATATAGTCACTTTTCTAGAATGAATGACAGGTAGGTGACAATAAGAATTTCTTTCACTTATTGGACAGTGGCCATTTCAGGTAGCCCACTAGGCTATATGCAAGGGTAGTCCATAGTCAATCAAGAAGTGAGTCAATTTCTGGAACCCTCCTTCTGCCATCATGTATGTATATGTGCATAGCACCCAACGGGGCAAAAGGTCCTTTATCCTAACTTGTGTGATCTGTAGCAGCAACAGAAGTTTTAAGATCCATGTGTTGATGTTTTACTGAATTCCCTGATATGGGATGTAGAAACCCAGTAGCAAAATGGTTCATTGCATGGAGAAAATGAGTGGCGTTTCATGAAATGAATTAACTGATACCACAATATTAGTTTAGACAAAGGAAAAGGCAAAAATTGGAAAGTAAAAAGAACTTTCTTAAGGGGAGCGAAGGGGGGCAGGAAGGAGGCGGGGAAGAGTGTTTCATGCTTATCAATGTGATGTAAATCCTGACACTGTGTACCCTTAAGGAACATGCGACTGAATTTTCAAAGTATTACATACAGAGATTCAAATGGCACCTTTATAAGAGAAAAGTGTGACAGACTTAATGAGATTTGAGATCCAAACAGATGCTGAATTTAATATGACAGCAGCTGGGAGGGAGCTAATCATTCTGCTTACAGAGACCAGTCTTTGTTGTTTGTTTGACTGTTTTCTGATGGCAAAGACATAATATATTAATAACCAATGGTATTTACAACTACAGTCTCTGACACTGCAAGAGATTAAGATAAAGTACTGTCACAACTGGATCTTACTTTTTTTTTTTTTTTTTTTTTGATTTGAGTCTGGTTGTTATATTTTCTCTTTGAACTTTCGAAATGTGAACTACAGTAAAACCCCTTTATAACACAGATCATTCTTTTACGGCATTGGCAATGCATCGAGCCAGATTGAGTCCCTAATCAGAATGGATCTCTATTACAGTGGGTTGATGTCCCATGACAGGCCTGTGAGGCTGTCGTGTTTGCCTTATTCCTAAAGGGCTGGTGTTATGAAGGGGTCCCACTGTGGCAGGGTGTGTGTGTCGGGAAGGAAAGCCGTTTGGGGGTAGAAAATAAACAGTGGGTCAAAATGTGATTGCTAATCAGTACAAAAAGACCTTCAGCGACTGACCTTACTCCCGGAGTCCTTGGCTCCACATTCCCCCTTATCGTACCACCATTTGTTTTTCAGCTTGTCTAAGATGCCTTGTTCACTGAGTTTCAATACTGCAAGGTTTACAGGCGTTCTTCACGTGGGAAATAACATAAATAACATTATATTATGTTATTTTATGTTATTCAAGCTTCAAACTACTTTAAAACTATAGAAAGCGATAAAGCAGGGGGCCCTGGCCACAGAGTAATTTTAGACACTGCAGGCAACCTGAGCATTACCTTATAAAAAGTTAACACTACAGCAACGCTAGATTTACCAGGGCCTGCCCATATCGCTTTGAGTAATCGGCACACACTGTTAAATAATGAGGATAGAAAAAAAGGCACTCCTCAGATAGGCTGTGTGTAGTGAGGAGGGTTTCCCCTCGAGTGACACTGGTCGGCGGCAGCTTGCAGTAACTTTGTGACAGAGGCGTGTTAGGTTTGATCTAACTGGGTGTCTTGTACTTCCAGACAGAAAGCAAGTTATGGGTGTGGGAGGGGCTTGGGAAGGGGATGGGGCCAGAAAGGGAAACATTTGTATTATTGTGGACCAAAACAAATGGATGAATCTGAACAGAAAACAGCTCCTGTACAAACAGCATGCCTTTGGATTAATTGTCCCCTATTACACAAATCTTTTGCCCAGCTGAAAATGATCCTGAAGGACTGAGCTATACACATATGCTCATGCGACAGACATACATTCTAATTCCTATGCACACACTACTCTTAACATTAAAAGTTCAATGTAGACCTTGACATTTTTGATGAGGAGCATTTTCAACAGCAGAAAAACAGGCCTATGAGAGGTTTCTGAGTTGCTGACAGCATTTCTCTCTGATGTGTCTACAATCAAGTCAGATGCTCAGAAAGTGGACCAAAGTGTTTTGAAGAAGAATGTTAGCACAGCATTGTGTAAAATGACAAACTGACATTGCCATTGTTGAGTAGACTGTAGAGAAATAGTTTGGTAAAATAAAACCTCTTTAACTGAGTGACTAATACATCTTCAATAGACTATGTTACTACTTGCTTCCTTGTTGTCTATTACTTAATTATTGACTATATTTGAAACCATTGGGCACAATGTGTGAAGCCCTATCGGTCCCAGGACAAAGATTTTTGTCTTTGAGAGATTTCGTCAGCTATCGAATAGAAATAATGACCACTACCCTGTCTTCTTCTATAGGTACTGAATTTGAAACAAAGTCTCTTTAATAACTTTGGGGAAAAGTGTATTGTATTGAAAGGGTGATGTAATTTTATGATGAGGCAATAAACTATGTTCACTTGCATGCCAAAGAGTATTGCCAGTGTAGTGTGTGTTGATCTAGTGCTACTGTCTTTAAAGGAGGAAGTCCCACAAATTTATGTAACTATGGATATGCTATAACATTTCTTAGCCCATTTTAGATACGTCAGACCTGTTAGCGTATCTGTGTACAGATGAGACTTCCTCTAATTACAACGACCTGCCTCTGTCATACCAGCTCCCAAAACACTTTTCTTTCTCTTTTCATTTGCAGGTGAGGGCAGAGGGACCATTTTAGTTTGAGATGTTCTGAGATATGTATTGTCATTTAAAAATAATATGCAATTTCAGGGTACTTGGGATTTGAAAAGCTATAAACCTTTAGTAGCAAGGAGGTGACACTCTTGTTAGTGTAGAGCATAGCATTCAGAATATCTTCATTCTGTGTCTTACAAGGAAATTGGGTTCCTTTTATACTTTAAACAAGTTTTTCCCATCAGCACTCAAAAGCCTAGGGTTCTCAAGTGCTAACCAGAATTGCAACAAAGCATACACAAAGCGTCTAGCCTCCTTAAGGTAGTATTAGCAGTGGAAGTTCTCTTAGGTTGTTGTATAGGTCAGCAAGAACATCTACGACCCTGAAAGCAATGCGGAGTTGACTATTCCTCTACTCTCCACTGTCTATCTATTTCTTTCTCTTCTTCATTATTTGTTATGACATCACCATCACTGCTCTCTCACGGTTGTGTTTTGAGCCAGGCTCTGGTGTGAGGCACAGCATGGCAGAAGTTGCCTCGAGATGCAGGGTAAGATATTTCCTAAAAACATAAGGAGTGAGCTGGGCTCAGTAGGCCTATGCATCTTTTCTGTAGTTCCTCCCTTTTTATTGCAAATGGTCTAGTAGCTTCTCACTGCTCTCTGACTGTGCCCTTACCAGGCCTCATTCTCCTTTAAAGTTCTGCATTCTTAAAAAAAATACCTCATTCAATTTGTTCAGTATTGCTGCTTTTATTAGGTCTTAGGAACAGAACAGCCTGATTAAAGTTACCACACTAGGGTTAATAGAAGGTTCCATTCTCTAGAGACCCTGGGTTTAGAAGATATTCATAAACATTTAAGTAACATAGATTGATAGAAGTAAAATTTGTGGGTTTAGAGCAGTGTTTCTCAAAGTCCCTGGGACCCCTGTGGGAATCAGCGAAATCCTTTCATTCAAGGGTCCATGAAGTCAAGTCTTTTATAGTGACAGGAAGGTACCAACTGCCTTTTCATTATTACTCCTTTATCATATACAAATTGCTCAGAGGCTACCTGATTGTGAAATCATAACAAACTGAATGAAGAAGTAGAAATGATAATCCCATCCTTTAATATAAGCTACATATGAAAACATCTGCAAAAATATAGGCTGGTTTCACTTTTCTAACTTTTGTTTTGAAAATAAAATTGTTTCCATATATCATTTATCTTAACGTGTGCTATGTTAATTTGAAAATAAATCAGTGAATATATTCCTTTCAATTGTATTGCTTTCATTTCTGGCATGATGAATATTAATTAACATATAAATAAAATATTTTTTAGATTTTTGCAATAGTTTTTAAGAATATGAAAGAGTCCTGCAACAACATATTTTATAAGCATTGCTTTGGAGAACGAATGAATTTTGTTGAGATATAGGTGCTTATTCTGGGCTGTCAACCATAGACACTTGCCTAAGCCCAGACTTAGCATCTTAGCATCTTAATGTTCTCCTTCTGACAAATGGACTATGTCTGCCTTGGGCCATCCAGTAGATTTCACAGAGCAGTTAGTTCACAGTGCAGGTTATCTTAGTGTAATAGCTTTCGAGCAGGGGGTGGGGGGGAAGGCAGGGCCTTTTGTCCTCCAGAGGACATTTGGTAATGCCTGGTGTCATTTTTGTTGTCACAAATGGGCTGGAGAATGATCCAGGCATTCAATGGATAGAGGCAATGCATGCTGATAAACATCCTATAATTACAGGACAGCCTCCACAACAATGCATCATTTGCCTCCAGATGCCAATAGTGCTGAGGCTGAGAAAGCTGGCTTTAGAGCATTCAGATGTTCTCAGAGATACCCGGGACAGTAAAGAACTCTGACAGATCATATACCTCTAGAAGGTTAGTCTTTGATTAGCAAGGAAGGAAGGAAGAAAAGAAAGAAAGAGAGAGAGAAAGGAAGAAAGAAGGGTGTTAATGAAATTTCGGAGGGAACCAATGTGCTCTTGGGAACTTCAAAATAGAAACCAGGGGGGAAAATTAACATTTCCAGCAGGAGCAGACCCAAGGAACATAAAAGTTGCAATCAGAAATCACAGATAATACCACTCAACAAGGTGAGGATAGGTACCAAGAGAAGAAAGCTCCTGCTATTGTGTGTCGCTGTGAGACAGACTACATTTCCGAAATGGTAGATTTAACATGCTTCGATTCAAACAGGTTTTTCCATTCCTGTGCCTTGCTAGATGTATTGTGAAGCCTAACTCAAGTCAACTAAAGATGTCCACACACACACATGCATATACACAAATGCACGCGCACATGCATGCACACGTGTGTACGTGCACACACACAAACATTTACAAATACACACAAACATTCACCCACACACATGCAAACATGCACACACACACACACACACACACACACACACACACACACACTGGTGTTTTGAAGAAAGGAGAATTAGATATGCATTTGATCATTTTAGATGGGTTTGTCAGGACTGTATTTTTTTCTCCTAGCTCAAAGGTTTTCTCTCTTCCCTTCATCTTCCTCCATCTTGCCTCATTTCTGTGCATATCTTGTGACTCTTTCTAAACCATGTGCTTCTCTCGGGCATTGATCTTATTGTTTTGTAGCCTCATTTATGATATTTTCCCCTCAGTAAATAACCATTTTAATGATAACTCTTAGCTTTTCATTTTCAACCTAGTTCCTTTACATAATTACACTAGTCACTTTTGTTATTGGTTAAGTTTAGTGGCTACCCCAAGAAGGCAGATTTATGGTCTTCACTTTATAAATTATGAAACTGAAGCACATGCAGGTCAAGCAATTTGCTTAAGTCTCCACATATCACAGAGCAGGCCGAAAGGCAAATGAATATACATTGAACTCTCTGCTATGCATTGCCCACTGAAACATAGACAAGAGTAGGTAGCTCTCCTTATTTTTCTCTTCTGGCTTAGATGTCTATAATGATTTTTTCAGGGACCCCAATTCTCCAAATAACTATCAATCTACCAAGGGCATATATTCCAGCTGAGGCCTTTTACTCTGATGCAGCAATGCTTCGCATGGGAAATGTCTGGAGCAATTACTGCAGGCCCTTGACTGAGTACCTGAGAGAATTAGAAGTCAGAAATATTTATTGTGTTCACCTCAATAGAGAACAGAAAGAATTAAACAAAGTAGGTCAGATTTCTATTGTGGAAATTAACCAAGCTGTCACTTTCTGAAGGGCATGCTATAAGCTTTTTGCTGAGTAGAACCATCATAAGGTAGAGGTATTGGTCAGCAAGCTAAAGGAGAACACTGGAGGACTTTCTGATGAAATTTGATGGGATCTGGGAATTATCCCCAAGCCTCAGGTTCTTCCGCCCTGTTTCTAAAATTCCATTTTAAAAATTCCACACTGTTAAGTTTGAGCAATGTGTTCATGTTCTTGTTTCATTTTGTCTTCTTTTAAAAATATGAATCTTCCTGAGACACGGAAATGATGAAATAGAGACTATTTAGAAAGTAACTTGCTATTCTCCTTTTTTTTTTGAAAAAAAAAAAAAAAAAAAGGTTTGGGGCTTGGGGCAAGAATGTAAAGTTTTCCAGGGAAGAAAATGTTTTATGGCATAGAAGTTATAACAACAAGCAGACGTGGAGTGGGTGCATGGGCGTATGTGAATTACAGAGTCTCTCTCTCTCTCTCATTTTTTTCAGAGTCTCTAAAAATACATGACAATAATGCTGAGCTGTATCAGGATGTTTATTCCTGAGTGTGGAGGACAGACAGGAACTGCCATTTATTATCTTTGTTTGTTTGTTTGTTTGTTTTGTTTTTCAAGACAGGGTTTCTCTGTGTAGCCCTGGCTGTCCTAGAACTCACTCTGTAGACCAGGCTGGCCTCGAACTCAGAAATCCACCTGCCTCTGCCTCCTGAGTGCTGGGATTAAAGGCGTGTGCTACCACTGCCTGGCTATTTATTATCTTTTAATATAGGAGTAATAATGTGTAATGCTTTGATAAATTTTTGAAAGTGTGCGTGTGTGTGTGTGTGTGTGTGTGTGTGTGTGTGTGTGTGCCTTGACACACGGGGTCAGATCAGAAGAGAACCTGTGGGAGTCACTTCTGTCTTTTTACTTTCACATGGGTTCTGGAGATTGAACTCTGGTCATTAGACTCTGAAACAAGTGCCTTTACCCACTGAGCCTTCCCACCTCTCTCCCCTCATTTCTTCCTCTAGTTTTATGTAGCCCAAGCTGGCCTTAGCCTTCATATTTAGCTGAGGCTGACCTTGAGTTCATCATCTTTCTGTTTTACCTCCCAAGAACTGAGTCCATAGATATGTGCCAGCAAGCCTGGCATGAATTGTATTTTCAAAGAAAATATGACTAGATGATAAAATAAATTTGCTTGTTTCAGCCATCCACACCTGGCACTAACTCAGCTACAAAGGACTCACTGTATACGGTCCAGCACACAGCCCCTCCAGGTGGTGGTTGTCTAAATGTCAGGGTCTGGCTCATCCAGCCATTTTAGAGAATCAATGCTGTCTTCACAATGGTAAACCTTATGCGTGGATACAGCTTAAGGATAAGAATACCATTGTTTGGTTTTCCCCCGTGAATGTAGAATCTCTCTTGTAAAACCCAAATAAATAAGCCTTTTGATTAAAACAACTGCTAAGTTTATTTTAAATTTTTGATGTCCTCAAGTACTCAAGTAAATGAAGCAGCTTGGAGCCATGCTGTGTTCAGTGGAGTTAAGTGGGAATGCTGGGGCTCCTTACAGGGAAAAAAAGAATTTGGGTCTAGTAAATTCATTACCAAGGTGACATCCCCAGATAATCTGGTGACCCTAGAAGGGATAAGAAAGGAGTTTAAATTATCGACATCACTCTGCTCTGATCCTGGATAGAAACCCATGGTGTAGTGTGAGTTATCTATCTGAGAGACTGGATGATATACTCTGATCTAAAAGATTGCACTTTCTGTTTTTGAATAGG
Source organism: Rhynchomys soricoides (assembly GCA_019843965.1). Taxonomy (NCBI): domain Eukaryota; kingdom Metazoa; phylum Chordata; class Mammalia; order Rodentia; family Muridae; genus Rhynchomys; species Rhynchomys soricoides. The sequence goes on along the minus strand of JADRCH010007456.1, from coordinate 1,839,174 downwards.
GATACTGAAAGAGCATATGGCTGGGTAATTAATGATTCCAGAAGATCTTCAGTGGAAGGACAGATATGTGTTAATACGTAGGTTGTAAAGAAAGAAAAGATCACACAAAAAGCAAAAGAAATATATGAACAAGGATGGCGAGTTTATAAATGTAATTTGAAACCTGCTCTGATAACGTAATATCTAGGCAATGAAAGTGGAAATGGTCACAAATGAAGCTGGAAAAATTTCTGCCACCTTATTCTGCATCCAACACTTGTATTTAAGGTACTAATTCTTGCTTCTTGGTACCTTTTTGAACAGGCCTTTTGGAATATCATCAGCTCAGTGGAGAGAGTATTCTTCATTTCCTGTCCATCTTTAAACTGAACCTATTTCATGTAGTCATGGTAATCAGTCACTAGTGTCTCATTCCAGCCTCTCTTGGAGAAGCCATAGTATCACTCTGCATAAGAAGTATGTGCAGGCAGGCACAGATATCACTGCACAGGTTTGTTGGAGGTGATAGACAATTAAGAAAGAGAGAAGAATCCTTGCTGAGTGATAAGATTTAGCATGTGGCCCTTAGTATTCTTTTTTATTAGTTAGCTTTGGATATATGTAATGAAGGAATTTACTTGTCTATGTGCCAGCTATTGGAGGCTGTGACAGTTCCAAACATGCCCTAAAATGTACAGGTATATGGAGTCATTCAAAATATTCGATCTCCCCACTTTTCATGGGAGTTCCTGCATGTAAGAGTGCAGAATTAGAAACATTTGAAATGTAAATAAAGTATGAACCCCCCCCCAAAAAAAGATTTATGTCATTTAAAACTTTTTTGCCTTTGGATCACTGAGAGTTGTCTCCATACCCTTTGACTGTTGGCATTCTTAAACTCAGTGTTCAAGTGACCCTCATCTTTACAGAGGAAGCTCCAAAGATTTGCAGAGTTATGCCGTGCTTAGCTGCTAGAAGCCACCTCTGAGAGAGTATTTATAACCACGTAGTTCACAAATGTAGCTCAAACCTATTTAACTCCTTGCTAATGGGATCATAATTTAATGTAAGTGCAAAGAGCAAATTCAATAATGCATGCATATAACATTAGGAGTTGAAAGCTGCGAGTCATTTTTCTAAGGGCCTAACAATGCTAATGACTAAAATGTATTGATGGCCATCTGTGCTCACACAGCAGCCTCAGAAGTAAACTTGAGCTATGGAGTTCAATCCAGCGGTGTTTCCATATGATAGCCTCTCATATTCAAGACAAGAGAAACTTTGATTCTACAGATCATAGATTTCCCTGATGGATTTCTGTCAAAAACTAGACCTCTTTCTGGCTTATGTCTCTAAAAACCAAAACAATTCTTTCACATAGCCTAACTATGTGGGAAGACTCCTTACTCATTTTTTGTTTCCCCAGCAGACAGCAGGGATTCAGAGAAGATACTAAGGTAGAAAAATAATTGACACATTTCAGTGAAAAAAATCCATTGTAAATGTGACTCCCATTTGTTGTCCAAGTTAGCTTTAAAAACTCCATTTTAACATGCATTAGAAGTTCAAGTCATCAAATATGGTTGGTATTTATTATGTATAAGTGTGTTTTATATAGTTTATTCCAGCAGTACCAAGAAAGGACAAAAACTCAAATGATGAACATTTCTGAAGACATGTAAGTCTTCGGGCTACAAATAATGAATCTTAGCTTATATTCAAATATAGATTGAAAGAAATGGTGGCTATGTATCCATCTTACAAACTTGGTACAGATTGCCAAACCAAAGGTACACACCAATCTCTTTCAACACACATTCTGGCAGCCACACATCATGCCTGCATTCTTTGTAGTGATGTTAGAAAGGAAATACTAGCAGTCTTACTCTGAGTGCCTGTGTATATTGATATACATATAGACACTGTGTATATATGTTTATATATACATATGTATATATAATATGTATATACTAAAATATCATATGCTGCTGCTTTAGATCCATATTTGAGATGTATTTTAGTTCTAGATAAAATGAATTAAAAAATGTTAATCCAACACTTAGACCACATTTTTGCCACCTCAGACTAATGGGTACCAGCCTCATGTGCCAAGGGCCAAATGCTATACCGCTCTCTAAAGAGTCAAAAGACAATGGATTTTAACTGTTCTCTATAAAATTCCCCCCCACCCTGTTCCACCAACCCCCCAACTCCCACCCTAACAAAAATAACTTAGCTGCATTAAATATTTCATATTTCTTTTCCATGGCTGTCCTACCTTTCAGACAGTGTGGTTCTACAACCTCTTCATATGAAATGAAACCCAGTTATTTTCTCCTCGAGTGGAAGAAAAGGCATAGATATGCATCCCTTCAATTTTTGCAACGCCACCAGTGTCCTTCCTCTTGACAACTGTGTAACATCATTCTTACCTTCTTGCTTTTCACTCCTGCTGTTCTTTCTGTAGCTCTGGTTTTGGATATTTTGGTTATTGTTTGCCAATAAGAAACATATATTCATGTTACCAGGATAACAACATATATAATCGATCATGTCTTAATCATAGGAATTATGCTAAGGTCACACAGTCAATTGTGTTTAAGTCAGAGAATGAAATAATTAAGTGATATTTTCGTTGTGGTTACATTTTTTCCCCAATGGTAGAATTTATTTTTTTTTAAGCATCATTTGTAAAATCATTGGTTTTGGCAGTACTGGACTGGTTCAGTTCTTAAGACAACTGGTCCCTTGCTTGAAGTAGTCATTTCAGAGAAAGTGAGGATTTGCTCTTGGGAAGAAGACCTGAATCAGTTCAAGTAGTAAAATTAGTCACTACCATGAAAAAAAAAAGTCAGGTTCTTCATATTTCCAGGAGGCAGTACCAGCACAGAAACATGCAAACCAATGAAGAGTATAGCATACTCACCCTACTCCTTGATCCCAACCAGTCTTGGGGATTCACAGGAACTTCTGCTAAGACCCAGGAAGTGTCATCATTCTGTAATGGTTCTTGCCTATACACATAACAGTGTCAATAAAGTGTCATTGGGATCCATCTTAACCCTGGGCATCCAAAGTGTCAACCTTTAGGAATGGCTCCTGCCAGTAAAAGATCCACTTTTGTTGTAGATAAAGGCAGATGCAGATTCATATCCATTCCCTAAGGCCCAAGATTGTCAAAGAATTCTGGGTGTGGAAGAGAAGCAATTAAGATATGGTGGCATAGGAGAAGAAAATTGTAGACAAACACAGGAGGAGAAATACATACAAAACTGAAGATCTCATGTTATACACGTGGGAAAACAGTTATAGTCTCATTCCTTTAGGTAGCACCAACTATGGATCTGAGAGAATTGGAAACAGGTTATCTTGAAGTGCCATTTTTTACTGTCTCTGAATGGAAGACTTGCTAAGCAAATGTGTAAGATTATTTTTTAAGAAAAAAGATTGATAAAGATAGGGAAGAGAAAGCAAACTGTTGAATTTCTTAAGAGAACAAACTTTAAATGTATGTTAAAAGCACATAGATGAAAGTAGATACAACTAATTTTAGTTTCAGGGAGCTTTTGAATCTATTAAAATCAATTCCATGATTTTTCTCAATGTGTGTGGGACATACTTGTTGTTTTCTTCTAGTTTTTATATATTTCAATTCAACTACATTTCTTTATTGATATTCTACACCATTTCCTATGCCTTACAAGTGAAGGTACCTACATTTGGCACAATACTTATTTAAACATTCTGTTTCATTGTTCTCAAAGGCATGCAATCTGTGCTGTTCTTTTACTCTCATCTTTAAAAGTATAGATACTAGAAGTCTATTTAAATCCACGGATGCAAATCTAGGCCGAGAAGGGATAGGTTGTGTAATATCTTATCACTCCAGATACAAACAGCTTGTTTTTACTGACATTCTTTGCTCTACTAAGGTAATGGTATATAGAAAACACTGAGATGGCATCATTTACTTAAGATTAAGGGAATGAAGTTAGGTGGGTGGAAGGACTAGAATGTAAAACTGTGAGGGGACTGATACTGTGGAAGACTAATGCTCTTGTATGGGAACTCAGCAAATCACTATCTGCTCTGTTTTACCGTGACAGACTTTCATCAGCTGTCTCTCAAACCTCTAGTGATCTAGGTTTATAGCTGGAACAACCTACAAGCCTTTTAATTACTGCATTGTCACACATATTACAATAAAACAACAATACAATAAGGTGATTTGTTGGTTAAAAATTCTCAAACCACAGTTTTTGTTTCTATGATTTATCCCTGTATGATATATCCTTGATAGATCATCAAGGACAGAACAGGTATAATTTGGCCAGGATTTATTAGCCTAGACTTGAGAAATTGGTACAGGCAAGCAGTGATTTGGTTCTAGCCTATGGGTCTTATTCAGGAGCTACTCCAGTTAATGACCCCTTTCTTAATTCCCTGTATTCAGAAACGAAAATAGTGTATCTACTACATTAGTTTAAGAGTGTACTCATTTTTGACAACATGAAAAGTTCCTTTTCTTTCCATAGCATAGTAAATTCGTAGAATATGCTCAGAATGCATGCTGTCTCATGTTAGAGAGGGAAAAGTCAACAATTTAACATAATTGCTCATTTATCATAATTTAAAGGTTATAGGAGCAAGACAGAGAGAAAAGTAATACAGGTATTTTTCCCCCTTTCCTGGTTTCAGAGATAATATGTGTAAAAGTGTTTTTGAAATAGTGGAGGCACTTATAGATGTCAGGTTTTGTGATTATTGTCATTTTTAGTAATCAGTACTGAGGGCTAGAATGGCTTAAATACGCCATTTGCCTAGTAACCAAGGTGATTGAGAATGAATCTGATTCTTATAAAAAACATATCACATGTAATCAGATTGACACCATTCATGGGTGGGTAGCTGCAATAACTTGCTTTCTGCAATATTATCAGAAGAGGTGAACCTGAAAGTCAGAAGAGACATGTGACAGCATTGGCTGTGTGACCTTCTCAAAGTCAGCACTACCTGTGAGTCTCACTTTCCCTATGAAATGATGGTACATTCAGTGGTCATTTTGTTGTGTTAACTAGGGACAAGAGTCAATAAGGAAGTGTAATTCTCAAGTCATTTTACTAATAGGATAGAACTTCCTTGATCTGAACTAGCACAGAGGAAGAATTCTCAGAACGAGGGAAGCAAATCCTGAATTACAAAATACGTCTAAAGCATGACATTTTCTCCTTTTAGTTCTATTTTGCAATTCAGACTGGCTATAAAACATTGCTTTATCAGAGGTCCCCAAGAGAACTATCTTAGTGGGTAGATTTATAATAGAAATGATTATATGTGATGTGTGCTTCCAACCTTTGAAACAAAAAGATTTGTTCTCTCAAGAAAACATCCAACTGACAGTCTAGTCTAAACTCTTCATTTGCTTAACAAACCTCTCTTGTCCACATTCATAGTCATATAAATTTACTTTGTAGACTGGTCCTTGTCTAGTTTATTCCATATTATTAATCAAAGCACTCCGAGTTAAAGAGGTCTCAGTGCATTTCTACCTTCTGAATGGATTCATTTTGACTGGTACCCACGAAGTAGTCACGAAACACAGTCAGTCAAGTTTGTTTCTTGCTCCTTCTTGTGCTCACTCTCAGACAAAAAGCAGGTGGCAAGAAGGAAGAAGATAAAGGCAGGCTCCTTGGTAATTCCCAGGCGGAAGAAGCAGTTGTTGGATACGAAGCTTTGATCCCACAATTATCCATACTTGAGAATGGAGTTGGCTTATTGCAAAAGGTAAATTGAAGGGATGACCAAGAAAAGTAATTTGCAAGTTGCCTGGCAAGTAGCACTATGGCCAAAGAAGCTTGAAACAATTAGGATCTACTGAAATATCTTCTATTGGCGTGCCAAATTTCAGAAAAATCTGGAAATTGTAAGTTAGCAATAAAGTTACTAGATAAAACTCAGAGACAATACTAAGAAAGGAACAGAGTGTAATTGTTGGTTATAATTAGCAAAAAGCTAGTTTAACCATTTGGGATCTTCATGATACTAAATCATTTCATGAAATGCAAAGGTCAGTCAATTCCATCCAGGTTTGGGTTTTCTCTCTCTCTCTCTCTCTCTCTCTCTCTCTCTCTCTCTCTCTCGTGTGTGTGTGTGTGTGTGTGTGTGTGTGTGTGTCTGTTTGCATGCATGCCTGTGAGTGTGTGTATGTGTGTGTGTGTAAAACATCAAACACCTGGCTATTGTAAAACTTCTGGGCACTTTTGGGCACTGTGTGCATTATTTAGAAGCATCTTGATTCAGTCCATGGCTCCTCTGAATGATGAGTTCATGAGAACAAAGTATCCAATCCAGCTTCGTTTTCATTCTGTAACTCACTTGAATAATAGAATTAGGTTCTCTGTGGCCTGCTAATATCATGAGAAAACTTCTGGGAGGAAGGTGCTAAATACTTTGGGCATCAGAGTAGCCATTGTGAAAATCAAATGAAGCAAATGATTGGCTAAATTTTCAGTGTCATCAGTTTACATTGGTGAGAAAGGAAGTCACTGTTTTTTGGCACATAGTAAAACCTTGATTAATTGGAATCCATAGGGGTAGATTGTTAATAAGAAAACTTCATTTTTGGCTACTGACATGCCGCTTTAAAATGCTTGTATCCACTCTCATGCCTCAGGGAAGTAGCCTCTAATGTTTGAGGGTCAATCCAGATGGAGAGAAGTTATAGGAGAAAGATCTAGCTGCAGTTATCACTTGGCAATTATGTAAAAACTCAACTCCTCGAGGTCTTCTCATTTTGGATATCATTAAAGTTTCTCATCAATGGAAGTTTGGAATGGGGACTGACAATTCAGGCCACTGGTTCATTGCATTCATGTTAATCAAGGTTTTACAATAAAAGGCCTTGCCAATGCCTGGTAAGATTATGAATAGAAGTTGTTTTAAAATTTGCTTCTTTGAAAGAGCTCTGGATCAGTGTTTCTAAACCCATATTATACTGCAGACTGGCAAACTAGCTTTTCTGCCAGGATCCCAAGGGATGGAGAAGGAAAGAGAAGAGCAGAATTACAAGCATTGTCTCTGAAGAAAAAAAGTTTTGGCTTGCCTGTCTGTTGCTCTCTGGTTGGGAAACACTGTTCTTCGCCGTAAGATGCCCATGATATCTTGGTTGTGCAAGAGCTGATCTCACGAGTTTCAGTATCATTTGTATGCCCCTTGGGCCATGGAGAAATCTGTTTTCAGGTCTTCTCCTGTACTTACCCGAAGTGCCTCTCCATGACTTGGTGTCTTGGTCTCTGAGAAAGCCCCTATTTCCTGTTGCTTGGGTGATGGCTACTCATCCATTCTAGCCCCGAAGAGTATTAGGAACCAAAGGAATGGCAAGTAAGATGGGTTTTCTCATGATGACAACCTGGATAACAATTAGACCTACCTGAACCAAAAACATGGCTAAAGAGAAGCCAAATCAGGGATTCACACACAAGTAGTATCACAGGCAATGCACACGTTCAAATACATAAAAGCGCTTTTGCAAAGTCTCTGTATGTGGTGACCTATTAAAGAAAGACCCCATTTAACTTGAAATTGACCTTTCTCTTTGCCTTTCAAGTTAAGTGGGGCCTACTTCAATCAGCCCCCACATACAGAGAAGAACATTTCATCACTCATACCAGTAATAAAAGTCACTCCCACTCACTCAAGAAACTTCTTTGAGCAATCATCACATCCTAGAAAAAAATAGAACCAAACAAATTATATCCCGTCATCTCAGTGGCTGGATCTGATTTCTTACACAATCAACTGAGGCAGATGGGGGAGTCTCACAGGACACCCTGGGGCTTTTTGAAAGCTCAGGGCACCAAAACATGTATAATGGCCTTCATATAGAAACCAGTCTGGTGTGTGGGGAAAGGAAAGGGTGTGAACAGGGAGCCTCTGTCTGGGAGTTTAAGAAGGGACCCAAGTTAGATCAAAAATATGGGCTGTGCCCTAAAGTCTTTGGTTCCCAAAGTTACCAGGCAGGGGAATAAGCTGGTCATTTCTACTTTCTGTGTGTGTCTCGTGCTCTCTCCTCAATAATCAGATAACAGTCTTGCCGATTACTCGTCACTAAGGGTACCCGGTTGTGGTGACATTGAGGCTGACCTTGGAGTCACCGCCCCCGCTGCCGCACTCTCCTTTGTCGTACCACCATTTGTTTTTCAATTTGTCCAAGAGGCCTTGCTCATTCAGTTTTAATACTGCCAGGTTAACAGCATTTCTTGAAACGATAAAACATAACTTGTAAGAAAATGCACAAATGCTTAGGAAATCGTTAACGTATAAAAAAAGGAGCACAAGAGGACAAATTGGCTAAATTTCACAGAACGTGGAGCTAGAAAAATGTCTGTACAGCAAATACAGGGTTAAATATTGGAAGGTGGCATGGAGGATAACATTTGCTCAGAACTGAAGTGTGCGGGATGGGGAAATTGTCTTTGAGAAAAAAAGTAACAAGAACACCACATCCATGCAATTAACATTCGTCACCATAACTTGGCTTTTACCATTTAAATTGAAAAAGCCGTTGAACTGTAAAATTAAAACAGCAACAAACAGTCAGAGAGGACAACACAGAGAGAGAGAACATTTAAAAAAATGGATGCATTAAATAGATGAAACCATAATTTACCGTCTTATTTAACTCCATGGAATATTGTAGATTTTAAACTTTTAAAAGTTACCTCAAAATCCACAAGAAAGAAAACGACAACAAAATGCATCAGGGTAGGTGGAATACTATAACAACATGGATATTGTTATATTATTCCACCCACCTTAATGCTGAGCCTTTAGGGGTCGCCACGCCATAGCCTTTGGAATCCAGATTTCCACCGACTTTCATTGTATCACACGGCTTTCTCTGCTCAATGTACTCGTTCATGGTTGACTCCAGCAGGAAGGCGAACTTTCCCTTGGACTTCCGAACTCGGGCTACCCCATCAGCTGTTGTTTTGGTAAACACAGATGGCTCTGCGGATTTCATGTAAGACCACATTTTCTCATACACAGCAATTTTGGATCTCTGCAACAAAAAAAGAGAACAATTCTTCGGAGGGCCGGATAGGACATCACAAAGGGACATTTGTGCAGTAAAAAAAACCAAAAAAACAAAAAAACAACAAAAAAAACCCCCATATTTGTCTTTTAAATTTTAAATTTTATTTGTATGTGCATGTGCATGTGTGTCTGAGTATGCAGGCATCCTCAAATACTGGAAAGAGGCTGGATATCACATCCCTTAGAGATGGAGAAGCAAGCAGTTGTGAGCTGCCTGACCTGGATGCTGAGAACCAAACTGGTCCCTTGGAAGAACAGCAACTGTTCTTAACCAGCCCCCAGACATGTTTTATTCCAGTCCACAGTCTCAAAGCCATGTACACTGTGGCTGTCCACACTCTTTCAGACATCTGTCAACATGTTTTTAAAACAGATTTCTCCAAATTGTACTTATCTTTGCTAATTGTGATGCTCTCTGCTATTTTCAAATTCACTTAAAATTTCTAGTCATGGCTTGTTAACTCAGTTTCATGGCCCTAGTAACTAGTTATATTCTGGGTTTGAAAAGCATTTTCTCATTTGGTTTTTATTCTGCTAGATGAAGAAATCCTCTCCCTCCCCTGATATCCTGCTGTATGTTTATCCTGAATTTGCCTGAAAAGAGTGATTGGAATCATATGGGAGGTTGGTTATGGTAAGAAAGTGCATCCTTGTTTTGAGACAATCTTTTGTTTTTCTTTTCTCTAGAACTTCTTTCCTTGGCCCTACCTGCTAGAGCTGCTGAAAATAATTCTGAATGCTGTTCCTCATGTTGATCCTCCAAATATCGCAAGGGCTTTATTATGTCCCTTCCTGATCTCATTAGGTTAAATTGTATTGGCTTTTACTGTTTCCAAAATTCTCAGAACTTTGTTCTTTCAACCATAAGCTCATTTGAATTTGTGATGTCTCTTTTAAATTGGAGTGTTTAGAAATAAATGGGGCACTACTGAAGTATGACCATGATAGAATAAACAAAATGTTTGCTTTCTGTCATTGGAGCATTATTTTTGAATAATGGGGTTTAAAGTTGCATTAATGTGTTTGGTCATGCATCTACCCTTCCAACAAATATTTACTGAGCACCCGTTGGAGTTCTGAGGTATATAACAGGATGAATGGTGTAGTTTCTATTCAAATGGAAGTGTCACAAAAACTGTTAGGTTTTTTTTTTTCTATCAGTCCAAATCACCCTTGTCTTGACCTTCTCAGGTTGGATTTAATCCTGCTAAAGTTCATTTAAGTTTAGGTGGTGCTTAATGTTTGTGGCTCTGCATGTGTCCCTGTAGAGAATATAAAGGAAGAATGACCACAATGACCTCAGAACTTCCAATTGGATTGGTAGCTAGATCCTTAGGAAGGAGAAGCTAGATAGAAACTGTAAGATGACATTTAGGCAGAGGTGAGGGTATGGTAAAACCCACATACATATACCATAATTTCAAGTGTCCTTCTGGGAGCTTTCCTGGTACCTGTCCTGGCTTGTTTGATAAGTTGTTTACTTGCTCATTTCTGGACTTCCTTCACCTACGTTGAACCTTTTAACTTTTTCTTTTATTATAAGATATTCCTCATTTCTCAAGCTCCTGTCATACTCCTCCAACATTATGTTTTTTGAGACCTGCCTAGGCCTATGCAAATGGATCCTGGAATTCCCAGAGCTGCCTCCATGAAAATTAAGCCTCATGTTTATGGCAATCAGACACTCACAGAGACCCTCATGGAGTCACTGAAATGGCACACTGAGATAGAAACAGGTTTAGATTGCATAAAGTACAAAAGAAGGAAGCCAGGATGGCTAAAACTGAATGATCAAAAAGAAGACTGATAGAAAATGAGTGTGGAAGATAATCAGGTCAGAGCCTATAGGTCATGATTAAACAGTTTGGATTTATTCTACATGAGATCAAAAACTGTTGGAAGATTTGGAGGAGGAGGAGGTGTGTGTGTGTGTGTGTGTGTGTGTGTGTGTGTGTGTGTGTGTTAGCATCCAATTATTTTTAAAAGAGTACTCTGACTTCTCTGTAGAGAATGGGCTAGAAGGTGGGCCAGAGTAGAAGCAAGGACATTACTTTGAAGCCTATTCTAAGAGTTCAGGGTACTGGTGCTGGTGGACAAGACTAAGATAGGATCAATGGAAAAGAAAATAAGAGGTTAGGTTCCAGAGTTGCTTTGAGGGGACAGAAAACAAGCCTTTCTGATGGACAGCTCCAACTGATAGGCCTAAAGATAACTTCTTATAAAATATTTCATTAGAAAACCTGACTCTTGCTCCCACTCAACCACTGAACACCTAAACTAGAAAGTTCAGTGCTACTTTCCCTCTCCCCTTCACGACCTCTCTGTAGAAATGCTGGGAAAACTGTCATCTTGTCTTTCCATACCATTGAAGTTGTCCTCTCTAGGGCACGCCATCGATCCTTCTGTTTTGTTCTTGACTCTGTTGTCTCCCACTTAAATTGAGATCTCTTTGCTTAATTTCTCTGTTCATCTGATCCTTCTAAGGTGAAACCTTAATTTCATTACAACCATCCTTATAATCCTCTGACATTTTCTTAAAAATTGTAGAGCAAAATTTAGTCTTATGTCTGATATCTCCTCCTATCCAGTCATACTGGATTGCAGACTATTCACTGAAATCAGCCATATAGTTTCATGTCTTATGCCTTTGATTGTATTTTTGCTTCTGCCTGAATTACCTCATTATTCCTGGAACATCCAGAACCAGTGCTATGTCTTCTAGTAATATCTTTCCTGTTCCCACAGAAGTTGTCTCCTTGACGGTTGCTCAGTCCTTTGCTGCACAGCCTGCTATATTATGTTAACGAGTGTTGGCTACATATATGTCTTTCCTCTTGCTATTTGAGGATTTCTTGAGAACAAAGTCTATGCCTTATTTATTTCTCTAGCCATGTTAGCAGGTAGTACCATTTCACCCATTGTGGTAACCAATGATAAGTTTATTTAATAATAAACATAGGCCTGGTCAGGGTGACAACTGCATTATTGTCAAATGATAGCAAGATGGGTCCGGGTGGTGGCAGAGGCGGCACATACCTTTAATCCCAGAACTTGGGAGGCAGAGTCATGTGGATCTCTGAATTGAGTGCCAGCCTGGTCTACAGAGTAAGTTCCAGGATACCCAGGGATACACAGAGAAACCATGTCTTACATAAGAAAAGATACTAAGATGACTAAAAATTTCCACCACAACTCTAGTATGTCTAAAAATGATTGGACCTTGTCTTTTGCTAAACTTATCAACCTGATATATATATATATACACTTTGCTTTGCAAAAACTATTTAAAATACTATTTAGCAGCCTGAGTTGATGGCACACACCTGTAATTCTAACACTTGAGAAGCTGAAGTAGGATAGAGAGATCAAGGCCAGAAAAATGGTACTTAATCTCACTTTGTAACTGCCTATACCAATTACTTCCTCATTAATGCTCTTTTAATAATCAAAGTCTTAGAAGAGTTAAATCTGACTCATAGACTTGTATGTTCATATCATACATAATCTTCATCTGGCGATTTCTAAGTGTCATAAGGAAGTACCTTGTCAATGTGTGTAACAAAAACTTCCGGGCTTATTGCATCTCAAATTAGAAAAAGTAAATAACTCATATACACATAAATATATGAAAAGAATTTAATAACAGAGATGTGCCTTCTAGAGAGTTTAAGAAATTAAGCATCTATAATTACTTGAAATTGACTGATCTTTCTTTCTTTCTTTCTTTCTTTCTTTCTTTCTTTCTTTCTTTCTTTCTTCTTTTTGTGTGTGTTTTTGAGACAGGGTTTCTCTGTGTAGCCCTGGCCTCCAACTCAGAAATCTACCTGCCTCTGCCTCCCAAGTGCTGGGATTAAAGGCGTGCGCCACCACTGCCAGGCTCAATCACGTAGTCATGTGTCTTTCTCTTCTTGACAAAGGTAACCATTGTCATAATTTGGTCTTTATTACCAACTTGTACTTCCTTATGCTTTTACTAGAAACAAAGTCTATTTTATAACAGTTATATAACCCTTCAATCTGTGTCTATGCTATATTTACAACTTTCCTCTTTATTGTCATTAAAGACAACACTATGCTGGGCATGTCTTTTTGTGTAAGTAGATTTTGTGCATTCTTTGTTTTTGCCCAATCAGATATGATTGTAAATTATGCTAGGAAAGAGGAGGTTGCAGAACGATTTGTATCCTACATTATTAGCTAAGCAGCCATTACAATCACCGATGAATGTATAAGCTAAAGGTAAGGAAGTCCATGAACAAGCATGCTGTGTTTTGGACTCATTTACTTCATCATTTAGTTGAGTTCTTTGATTGCTGATACAGATTAAAAGATTTATTCCTGTAGGTAATGATGCCTTTCTAGGAAAATAAATGGCAGTGCTTGAAGTGGGCACTTTAAATGTATGTGCTGTACACATAGCACCCAATAATGGATATAGTAATGTCAAATCAGTCATTGGCAGAAGTGATCAGGCCATGGTTGATGACTAGTTTCTGAAGGTTAGAAGCAGGAGGAAGAAATGACTCAGAAGTGAGGAAAATTAAGCTGCAACATTTATCTTCCTAACTAGTATTTAACTGATGGTATGACATTCAAATAAAAAAGAAGAAGAAAAAATAAAATAAATTTAGATTTTTTTCATTTTTAGAGGCTTTTTTCTTTTTTGACTGAAATACCAAAGCCAATAAAAGGGATTGGATGCTAGTTCAATCATCTGAACTTCAATTTAAAAAATTATGGCAGGATCTGTAATAACAAGTTCATTTTTCCCAACTTGCCACGATTCATTTCCTTTATCCCATACAGCACAATGTTGTCTCAAAAAAGGGGGAAAAATAGACTTACTTATGTAGCAAGGCCATGAGACAGTACTGCTAGGTAATTAGCAAAGGAAATCCAAAGAAGAAATACATGAAAGGAGGAGGAACAGACTAATTAATCCACAGGAGCAGATCAAGTAGAGCTCTAGCATTAATGACTTCCGCAGCCACAGTTCTAAGTATTTGCATGCAATAAAGCATGAAGGTCAAAGATGTAAAGTGTGTGTGTGTATGTGTGTATGTGTGTATGTGTACAGATAAAAATTTGAATCTCAGCACTTGCAAATCTGTTATGTGGAAGCCAGTGATTAGTGACTCACTTGCCACTCAGGTCACTGGTCTGACCTTGCATCTCTTTGTAATAGTGACATTTGTTCCCAGTTACTGCAATCCAGTAGTGCTGCAGCAATAAAAGAATTTTTCTGTAGACAAAAGGAAATACAACATGGCTCTATAGTGCTATGCTAAGAGCATGGGAAATATGGAAGAGAGCAAGGGGTGGATGCACAGGAACGGTTGGACAAAGGAAAGGAAGGGGGAAATGATGGGATTGTAATCTCTAAAGAATAATATGTATGTATGTATGCATGGAGCCAGAGTGCTTGGGTTTGAAACCTTTTTGCTAGGTGCATAAATTATCTAGCCTCTACATCTCAATTTCTTCATCTGTAAAATGGTATGGGTTTTAAGCATCTATTTCAAAGAATTATTAGAAATTAACAGGTTAGTGCATCCTTAAAATAGTGTCTAAAACACCTGAATTGGAAAGAAGCATGTCTTTTTATATTAAAAAATGGAGAAATATGCTTTAGTGGCAAAATATATTTCAATAGTATTTTAGATTACTTTAGTCCCATATTTGGAGAATTATGACTTTATAAGTACTATTATATGGTTAAATATTATTAGACATTGAGGTATATTCCTGCAAATGTCTGTGATCTACTATTAACAAAAATCATTATCAAGTGACTTTTGATTTTTGGACTTTTGTTGGTGGAAGAAACACAGACACACACACACACACACACACACACACACACACACACACACACACACGAATGTCTGCATGGCTTACATTGGAGGCCAGAGGATAATGTACATAATTTGGTTCTCTCCACCATTTGGGTCCTGGAGATTAAATTCTGGTCATCAGGCTTGGTGGCAGTGCCTTTATCCACTGAGCCATCTCACTAGTCTAATTTTCCCCTTTAAAATTTATGTTTTATAACATATTTGAGGCTTATACATTAAAACTTCCATGAACCAGAACCATGTTCCCAAGGAAAACTATTTAGTATAAATTTCTACTTTTCCTATTTGTTAAATTGGAATATCCCCTTGGTCAGTAGAACATCCAGCTGTTGTCAGTAGAACAACATAGTAGCAAAGATCAGAGGCTCCTTCAAAGCCATCTTACTCAACTTCTCATCCAATGAAGCCTCCTGTGTTCAAATCCCTCTACTGATGAGGTACTCTTTAGCTCGTATGAGGTAAGTTTCTCTGTAATGGGGAAGGTCAAATTGAGAGAAACTTCTTTTGTTGGGCTGACCTCTGTAATAAAAACCTCCCTTATCTTATCCTATTTCTGCCTTCTGCTTGAATCAAGCAATTCCTTTTATCTTCCATCTTCCCATAGTAGTTAGCACCAACTCTTTTGCATAGAAAAGGAGATCCCCAAAGTTGAGCCCTTCTGAGTAGGGGTCATGTCTTTTTTTGGTCTTTGCCATCTCAGAATCTGGTGATAATGCGTAGCATGTGCTAAGCAACTTCACAGGGTGTATCTGTGGAATGAATGGAGATTAAAGTAAAGTGCCATCTACTCTGTCTAACTCTTTCCACTTTTCAGAGTAAAGGATCTCTCTTTCCCACATAATAGATAGTCTGAAATTTGCCATCTCTAAGTTACCTGCTAATTACTTCTTTTGTAGGTTATATATTTAAGGTCCCTCTTTTTGGTTATTTATCTGATATGAATTCTAATCAAGTCTCCTTTTCTGGTTGTAATGGTCTGGATCTATTTTTAATTTTTCAAAGTCTGCTCCTAAAATGTGTCACCAGAGTTGACCACAGCTGTGCTTGATATAATGCCATCAGCATAAAGGGAACTATCTTGTCTCATGATCTGGATATGAGAAAAAATTTTCCCTTCAACAGACATTTGTCCTCACATGGATAATCTAGAAGTAACGGGATGAACAAATCAAACAGACTAATAAATCATTGTCAACAGAAACAAAATATGAAATTTATTTTATGGTACTAGTTTGCTATCTATAGGATAAATTATGTTATTTCTAAGGAGAGTAGGTTGGTTATTTGTAACTTCTCTATGCCCCACATATATGAAGAAATCGTTTGAAAGCATAGTAGGAAGGGATAGTCTGCCTTTGCCTCCCAAGTGCTGGGATTAAAGGCGTGCACCACCACTGCCCGGCAGGGGTTCTTGACATTTTAAAAAAGCACCTTCTAGGGCTAGTCTGTCATATACAGGATATCAAGCAAGGCAAGTAAGATAAGAGTTTGAAAGACTCATTTGTCTTTTTCTGACTTTATTATATTATTTGAAAGATTAGTAAGTTTCGTCTCTAGATGGAACCTTTTTTTAATTAAGAGACTGCAATGGTAAACTGCCATATGACTCTTCTTCTGTGTTGTTTAGACCTTGTAAAATTTCGGGTTTTAGCAAGGGTTCAGGTAGTATTGATAGCTGTTACCAATTCAAAAAGGTATCTTTGAGTTTCATAATGCCTGACCTGGACATTTACTGAATCCATGTACAATGTGAGTCCTTCCTAATATTTACAGATCAAATACCAGGATAGGGCTAGGTGACCCTTATAAGGTAAAGTGCCAGAAGGAAAGAGAGCTGATGATGTAGCTGTGTGGAGATCTCTGCTCCTCTTTTTGTCCCACCCCTTTGCCTTTCTTAAGATCTTATGGGGTTAGAAAAGAATATTGTTCATGTGTGTCCTAGCAAGGTAGGCAGGATAGGAGACTATAGTAAGGTGTAAATAGTATAGGCCTGTTGTCAAGTCCACAATGTAGAAGCCTCACCTTCATAGAAACATTTGTATTGTTTATCTTTTCCATAGAAGGCCTTGCTAGGTAACCCAGGCTAGCAGCCCTCCAGCAGTAGCCTGTTACAATCCTACCTTATTCTCCCGAGTGCTTACATTATTCTTGTCCACCACCACACTGAGCTCCAGACACTCCTTAGTTGTGATTCAGACAATGGAAATTTCTAATAGTAGGTCTAAGAACACGAAGGGGAGAGATTTGTGGCAAGAGTTTTGCCAGTCACACAGTGTTTCAGCTATTTGCCTTCCTTATTTAGAGAGCCCCTTCCATTTCTCACTGCTGGAAGCAGAAGAAAATTGGATATCTTTAAATGGTATATTGGCCTCCACCTTTCTGGCTGCCAAGGTGATTTTACACACACCATCATCTCAATTATGCACCCCAGAAGCTCTTTCAGGTAGCTTTAGCAGCTATTGTTCATTGATTGCAGGAACCTGAGAGTCAAGAACAGAGTCTGGGCCCAGTAGGGCTCAATAAATATTGGTGGAATGAAACAAGGAGTTCCGGTTTTATGAATTAGGGAATCAAGGGGGAGAGGGTAAGGGCAAGAGATGCTAGAAAAGACATTAGCCTATCAATTTTATTTGTCTCTATCCATCTACCATAAAGCCACTTCAAATAGACAAGCCTGGGGGAAAACTATGCCAGTTTTTCAGATAAACACCGTTTTTCAGTTTCCTTTTGGTTCAACCAATGGCTGCCTTGTGACTGAGTATTGGTAAAAGCAGGGTAAGGAGAATAAGGAAATGCTTGCTGAGTTCTATTATTAGCTTTTCTATTGGTGGATTATGACTCTGTCTGAGTTATTTTGGGGGCTGGGCACTTAGATAACTCCAGTAGAATCAGACGTCACTTTTTGCTTTGCTGCTGAGCTTTGCCCTCAACTGTCAAGAACTCATTGAAAAGGCCTTTGCCTAACATTTTCACACTGCCACCTACAGTTCATGACAGGTTCTTTTCTACCCAAGGAGTGCTATTTCAGATAACTCCTTTCCAAATGGATAGGTTCAGTGAAATTTCCGGTGACCTCTCCAGTGTCTCTTGCATGCACGCAAAGTCAGATTTCTATTCTGATTCAATTCACCTTTGGCTTCTTTTGCCAAGTGAGTCTAAGCCTATTCCAGTTGTCTGAAAGTAGCCTGCTTTTCCACTCCAATTAGTTGTCAAAAAACTCTCCTGCAATCAGCTGTGATAAAAATGGCACCTCTAGCATTTTCTTGAGGTACCTACCTTTTTTGCCATTGCTATTTATAGTATTTCTTTATTATTTGTTTTTTTCACTTACCATAATGGAGCAATATCATTTTAATGCTTGAAACAATGGCTGTCACATAGTGTAACACCAGTAAACTTTAATTTAATACTTAAATGAACACTCAAAATTTAAACTTAGGTTATTTTATAATGAAGTACAGATTCTCTCCCTCTTCTCTAGTTCTACATCCCAGAGAGAGAGAAAAAAAATGATAATTCTAAGGTAGCATAGGCGGGAACTGAGAGAATTTGCATTCACACTTTCTCACCCATTACTTCAAGCTGCCTCTTAGTGGAGGAATTACTATGATGAGATTGACCAAAACTGTCAGTGAAATGATTGAAGTTGAATTAATTTTTTTGGTTGAGCTTTACGTTTTGACTCATTTTGAATCATTATTCCCTTTGATTTGCTCTTATATTGATTCTTTGATATTTTGTAGTTTTGTACAAGCATAAAATGTATTCTGATTATACTCATGAATTATTTGCCACTGGTAAGGTTCAGGGAGAGGAGAAATCATTGTCTTTACTGATGACCCTAACAGGTCCCAATGGACCCACTGTTTTGATGTGATTTTCTATAGCCTTAATCATCTCTAATGGTTCATTTTTGAAGCCACATGCCTGAACTAAAGATACAAATTAAAATAAACCTGCTAGTTTATTGCAAGGCTCTATATCCTACTATTAGAAATAATGTCTTCTGCTTGACTTGGGCAAGTTACTTAATTTTTTCTAAGATTCTAATGACTGTCTTTGAAAAAAAGATATGATAGTCAATAAAATAATTCATAAATGTTCATACTAAAGGGCCTGGTATACAGTAAGAGCTTAATTAATTAGATTATGTCCACATGGCTACTGTGCTGGTTAGTTTTTGTCAACCTCACACAAACTGGAGATACCTGGGAGGATGGAACCTCAACAGAGGAAATACCTCTGTCAGATTAATTTGTGGGCAATGTATGTCTGTGTGTCATTTTCATGGCTGCTGATTGATATGGGAGATCCCAGCCAACTTTGGGTGGTATCATCCCTAGGCAGGTGGTTCTGGGAGATATAGAAAAGGTAGTTGAATGTGAGACTGGAATCAAGCCAGTACGTAGCATTCCTCTGTGGTTCCTGCTTCTGTTCTTACTCTGACTTGCCTCAATCTTGAACTGTGATTGGGATATGTAAGCCAAATAAACACTTTCTTCCCCAAGTTGCTTTCTAAATAGAATTTATTTTTAACCTAGATATATGTGTTGATGTCTGTGTATGGGTAGTTCATGAGTGTGGGTTCTTTGGAAGCCAGTGGTATCTGATTGTCCTGGAGCTGAAGTTCCAAGCTGCTGTGAGCAACCCATGTGGATGTTGAGAACCAAGCACGGTTCCTCTGGAAGAACAGTGAGCACTCAATCAGTGAGCCATCTCTTCAGCCCACAAGTTGCTTTTTTGTCATTGTATTTATCACAGCAAGAGAAAAATAATTTGTATGATTTGGTTTGTTAGAGAATTTGTGCCAGAACAATATAAGATTATGGAATATGATTACGTCATGGAGTAGTTGATGGTTGATTTTATTGTAAATTTGATGGGATTTGAAATCACCATGGAAAGATGCCTTTGGTTGTATCTATGAGGGTATTCCTAGGAAAGTGTAAATGAAGAAGGGAGACACACTCTAAATGTAGGCAGCTCTGTTCCATGGGGTTCTGGACTAAATGAAAAAGGAGAAATGGACTGAGAAGCATCATTCATCTCTTTCTGTTTCCTGACTGTGGGTACCGTGCAACCAGTAGCTTCATGTTCCAGTTGCCATGCTTGCTCTGCCATGATCAACTGCATCCCGTGATACTGTTAGCCAAAAATTCCCCTCCCCTCTTTGGCAGGTATTTTGCTTCAACAACAAGAAAAGTAACTAACACAAGAGAGCAGTGTAGATAACACTGGGGTACCCGGTGACCTGTGTGCAGACAAGTGACAGTAAGGATGGTGTCAGATTTACTGTTGTCAGTGCTAGTGAGGCACAGACTGATTCAGAAATGACTGACTGACTAGATGCTTGGTAAAAACTACCTTATAAGGTCACACAGGGCCATTAAATGTTCAATTATATAGTCACATTTCACCTTCTCCTTCAAATAGTTGGCTTTAGATTTAAGTCTTTTCTTCCTCTCTGTGTTAGGAGTGCTCCAGTAAGTATTATTTCTAAAGGCGCTATCCTGATTTTTTTTTTTTAAAAAAGTGGCTGGCTTGGGTTTTGTCTGGCAAACACACTGCCTTGAAAGCTGCAAGCAAATTGATTTGCCAGCATTTGCATGTCCTGGCCTAGATACGCTGCATGGAACCCCTAGAACCTTCTGGTAAATGTAGCAAGTGTGGGTGACTTCACAGAATGATTATGTTCCACTAATCCTCATCCCTGGAGTCAAGGCAATGGTCACCATATGAGAAATGACAAATCAAACCACTAATTTTTTTTTTTGCTAATCTATTTAGATAAGTACAACATTGCTATCTAATCTAATGCCCAATACCTAAACACAAACAGCAGGCTTATTTACATCCCTAGTCTTCATGCTTATATACAGAGCCCACGCTGTGTTTATTCTTCCCTGGCCAGTGTGAGTGATGTTGAGCACCTACGTGGTCATCAGTACTCTGGAAGGGCCACCTGTCCATGGTAAATTGTGCAGGGATGTAGTCTTTTTCTTTGTAGGCCATTGGTCTCCAGGTTACAAAGAGTTGGCTTATGTATATATTAGCTGTGTGATGTTAGGCAAATCAGTTAATTTCACTAAGCCTTTGGGTTCTCATCTGAAAAATAAAGATAATAATAGGATCTGCCTTACAGTATTACTGAGATACTGAAATAAAAGACCGCCAATAACAAATTTGGCAGAATTCATGACAACATAGAAAATACCATTTAATAGTTATATTGGGCACTGAGATAAATGTGGTAGGAATGGCAGTGTGGAAGATGTAGTCTTTATGCTTAAGAAGCTAAAAGACTTAAGAGAAGTGTCATGTAACTGATCTCCCTATAACTGTGCTGTCCTTTATGCTAGCTTCTACTGATACATGTCTACTTGAAATGTGGCTAGTACATCTGAAGAAGTGAATTTGAAATTCATTTTAAATTAATCTAAATTTGAGTAGCTCCAGGTAGCTGTGTCTTAGAATTGGAGCTTAAGGAAACGGAATGTAGAGCAAGAAGGCACTAAGAAGCACTTTGTTGGTTTTATAACATGTTCTTGATGGTAAAGGCAATGACTGCATCAAACAGACATACATAACTGTTGCTTATCTGTTGCTCTGGATTTGCTTAGGCAGCCTGTGTTTATGGAAAGACCCTCTAGAGAAAGCTAAGCTGTGTTATCTATGCTGGCAAAAATTCCTCACACACATGCTGAGATTGTTTCTTTCAAACTTAACCTATTTGTGTAAAATTGAAAATAAATGGCCTCCCATGTCTAGGTGTGCTATGAAAGAATATTATTATGACTATCTAAGAACCACAATTTCCTTCAAAGGAGCAGAATATCATCCAAGAAAATGCATGTTAGAAAAAAAATAAAGAATGCTATTTAAATTTCTAGCCACCTTTATGTTCTTTCTCTGGTTCTGGAAGTTGCTACATTAAGTTGTTTGTTCTGTGTTTCTTTAAGTCTCCTTCTCAAGGGAGTAATTCTAACTGCAATGAGCAGTCAAATAACAATACTCAAAAATTCCGTGCTATTTTTTCAAGAGTTCTTTCCTTTATCTTCTCTGCTACATAGCTTGAAATGTATGTGATGAAAATTGAAAATGCTAGATCTTAGGAGATGATTTCTTCTAAAAATTTTAAGCAACTGTCAAGTACCCACAGATGCTTTGACCTACTGGTTCCATGCTATGTTACATTTGTGTTAACGTCACAGCTATCCATTTGCCTTGAGTCACCAAAGTAAGCCAGAACCAACATTTTTGATGGTGATAATTCCCCGAGAATCAGGCAAGTTGAATGTCAAAGCCATTTGGCTCAGTTGCTGTCATACAGTAACCAGATACTTGCACCAAGCTATTTCAAAAGTCCCCAACCTAAAACAAATGCTGCCAAATTGTAGATTTGTAAGTTAAACCCCTTTAGGGATCAAATAACAGTAACAAAACAGGAAATGGAATCATGAGCTGAAGCCAAATTGTTTTTCATTTAGAGACTCAGCTAGAAAACTAGGTTGTTTGATATTCAGGCCTGCTCATTTTCTGTCACCGTTGAGCAGAAATTAAACTCAGAGTCTGAAACATGCAGAAGGTGAGTGACTTTCAAGAGGGATGGCTTTAGCCCACCCGTCCTTTAAAGGTTCTTTGATCTATGTGGAATTGGAAAGATTCTAAGAGCCAGAGGTAGTGGATTTTTCTAAGGTAACAGCATCTTCCAGATACAAGAGGGTAGACACACAAATGAACTCACAGAGACTGAGACAAGACAAGCATAAGCTCAAGCCATACAACATCGCTGCACAAAAAGGGGAAGTGGGCACCAAGTCTCAACCCTCGCCAAGAAGTTATTTGCAACTGATACCTGCTGGGAGAGGAAATCCATTTTTTCCAATGGACTGACACTGAGTGTATCAACCACATTCCAGGGAAGGCCTCATGTTCATGAGTAGCTAGCTAACAAATTGGACGTCGTATTTTTTAGTGGTGTTTTTGTTTTTATTTCTTTAAGAGGGAAAGAACATGAAATTTGGTGGGTAGGAGGATCTGGGAAGAGGTGGTGGATGGGAATGCATGTGATAAAAATGCACTGCATGAAATTATCAAAGAATAAAATAAATCCATACTCTGAAATCCCTTTAAAGCAAACCAATCACTCTATTACTTTCTTTGTCTCAACTTTCAGGTAGATGCAGTTATCATCTTTGTTCTTTCTTTTTTCTTTTCCCCAACAATGATCAGTAGTCAAAATGCAGGGAGCCACCATGTTGAATTCTAAAGGACTTAGACAAGTAAAGGAAATTGAAAGCCAGGATTGTATTTCCAAATTTCATGTATTTGCAAGTGCCTGAGAAACCTGGGGCCTGTGGCATAATTTATTGGCAATCCTTGCTTTGAAATGCATTTCCTTTAAACACTCATTTCTGTGCCAGCAACTTATCACCAAAGAAATACAGTAAGTTGAAAAGCATGCCCTCTAAATCCTGAGCAAGAATGTTATTATCTGTTGTTATTGCAGAAGAGTGGAGTAGGCCAATAATATATTTTATGTATTTTCCCCTTAAAATGCTTCTGCTTGCCATCTATGCTGACTCTGATCAACCAACTGCAGACTTTTATCAGCCGGAATTACTGATCACTATCTTCCATACCAGGCCCTACCAAGTGTGCTTCCACATTAAAGTCAGCACAGTTAAGAGTTGCATATACAGAACTATCTCAGCCATTAGGATAATCTGCAGCCAAAAGAAAGGCCATTTTCTTCCCCATGATTAAACTACTCATTTCCATTAATTCCCCAAATTCAAAGTCATTTGCAAAAGTTAATTTCTACTAGGATAACTTTTTTTCACTGTCTGACATGTAATGACAGCAGAATATTTAATCACAAGCCTTCCTATGTAGTCAGCTCTTGCTAAGATGTGCATTTTTCCCCCTTCAGTCTCAATATTACTTGGAGATTGCTCCTCCTTTCTCCATCTAATGGCAATCTGCATTTCTACTGATTTCTATCCAAGCCATTCATTATCTAGTTGCTGAAAAGTATGTTATTAATGAGAGGCAGGTAGGAGTCATGCTGTCCTCCCTAGGTTTAAATGAATCTTTAAGAAGGTACAATCAAACAGATATGCAAAACAGGCCATTATTGATGCAGCATTAACGTTACAAATTTAAACAAAATCAAGGAATGTAGAATTGTTAAGCTTCACATTGTTTCAGTCTTAGCACCATGATGGTTCCTGCTGCATATATACTAAGGCATGGATCCAAAAGTATTGAAAACATGACCGTTATGTATAAAGCAGCCCCCAGGATTAACTGTTAGACTGCTGGAATAACATGAGCATGCCAGCATTTACATTATGACTCAATATAAGTGTGATCTAAGCATCTCTGGACTCTTATTTCCCTGCTTTTGTGCTGCTTTGTCTAGATAAGAGTATTCCTTATATTATGTAACAGATAAGTTCCTAGAAAAAGATGTCATACAGTGATCCAGTGGATTCATATTTTATTTTTGAAAATCAACTTTTATTTCTTGACCCATGCATAGGAACTTTTATGCTTATTTCTGAAAATTCTCTTGTCTAGCTTTCTGTGAAAAGTACTTGATGATCTCTAAACAGCGAAATGCATTAAGGGATTTCTGTTATCCAGGGAAGAATCTGTCTCCAATGTGAATAATTTCCATTCATTTCTTTTATTTGTTGCACATTTTTTTGAAAGCTGGATTGCTGAAAGTAGAGGTCAAGCTATGCTGTATAGGAAACGATTTGAAAGGAAGTCAAAGCATTAATGTTTTAACTAGTCCCTGTTAATCTTTAAGTTGGGAGAAGGACAGACCCAGAAATTGCCTGGGAAGGAAAAAAAAAAAAAACCAGTACAAAGTGATTCAAGGTGGGGGGTCTTGATATGATGGATGCTCTGCTGCATCCCCAAAGTGCCAAGGGCAGGTATCCATGGCAACAACAAGAGTCCCTGTGGAACAAAAAAAAAAAATGTGGAAAAAAAATTGGACCAGTCTTACAAAGACCGATCTGGTCTCTATGAAAGAGAGGAAATTACTCTCCAGCTATGGGGAAGGTGGAAGGCTTTTTTTTTTCTATCTGCCCACAGCTTTTTTGTCAGGTGCGGATAACAATCAAACGAGAGCTACAAAGAAGGAACTGGCTCTTTTAAATTTTCACCGGAGGGATGATTGATTTCTGGAGGAATACTCTATGTAACTCATTAAGAGCTGTGACTTGCCGGGCAGTGGTGGTGCACACACACCTTTGATCCCAGCACTTGGGAGGCAGAGGCAGACAGATTTCTGAGTTCAAGGCCAGCCTGGTCTACAGAGTGAGTTCCAGGACAGCCAGGGATACACAGAGAAACCCTGTCTCGAAAAACAAACAAAACAACAACAAAACAAAACAAAACAAAACAAAAAAACCCACCAAATCTTGTAGTGGTTTTAGTGATGCCCAGACTTAGTTCTAATTTGTAAAGGCTAGACTAATTGGAAAACTTGTAACTGCCTCTGGCCACAGGTGTGGATAAAGGCTGTTACCTGGTCTCTGGACTGGAGAGCATCTCTCTCCTGCTCAAGAACTGGAAGTGTACTACCACCCTGCTATCTATACTAAAAAAAATTAAAAAATTAAATGTATGGCCACAGAAGCCATGATCACCTGAGATCCCGCAGGCTACATGGAGAAAGAGTAGAGGCAAAGACTACTAGGTCAGCTTTTCTATGTAGGCTGTGATTTCTAAGGTCCTGAGTATTATAGACATTCTGGATCATTTTCTTTCTATTTGTGAAACTTCTTGTGGACCTTTCTTTCCAGGCTCGATGGCTTCTGATTTTCCATACTGCTAGTATCTAAGGATAGTTGCCTAACCTTCTCTAGGTAGAGATGGCTCAGAAAGAGGTTCTTGAAGTCTCTTTAAAATTACTAACATAAAAATCCCAACCACTCAAGCCTCAGCTGGGCAAGAAAGATGAAAAGAAAGAGAAAGGCCAGTTAAAGGAAATTAGGGCAAACTTTTTCATGTTTGGGGAGGAGGAGTTTCCAGGCTCTTGTATTCGCAAATTCATTTTCATTTCATGTATTTATTTATATTTTTTAAATTCAGTTTTATTTTAATCTCAGAAATTCCTGTAGCTCCATGCTATTACATAAGTCATAATGATTGACAATCTTCACTTCCCAGTGTTTGGACCTGACTACAACAATCTTTCAGGATTAGAAACTTGAACCACAGAGCTCCCTGTATGGCCCATATAGACATTAATAAAACAGTCCTCATCAAGCAAGAACTATCCAGTAAAAGCACAATGGAAAAAGAAGGGGGTTATCTACATCATAGGACAAAAATGTAGGTCAAAATTAGAAAAAAAAAATGAGGTCTCTGGGCATAATTCACCTACAGTTTCATTTTCTCCCATTTGTCGTTTTCCAGGTTCAGCCTGCAACCAGATATAACTGCTTGGAATTTTCTACACAGGTCTATACTTAGAAACCTGCATCTTGAGTGGGGACATAGGACACACTAATCTGTATTATAAAATAGTGCCCAACGTTTGGTGCAGTGATGCATGTCTATTGGCACTTTGGAGAAGAAGGCGGAAAAATTGCAAACTCAAGACGAGCCTTGGTTATATAGTGATGTCTTCACGCAGAAAACAAGACAACAAAAACCAAACAACAATACAGATCCCTACTGCACATTGGGCTGGTTTGAAGCTGTAGTTCCAAGACCTGAGAGGCTCAGATAACAGGCTCAGTTAAGCCCAGAACTTTGAAACTAGCCTGTGCAACATAGCAAGATCCTGTATCTCAATAAAATAACATATAATAATAAAATGCCTCTTCAAGTGATTTTATATGCAGCAATCATGGAAACATCGATCAGACAGTCTCTTATTCAACATCTCTGACAATTGGCTATTAATCTATTCTTGAAGACTGCCAGTGATGAACGGCTCACTATGAGGACAGCCATTTTCTCTTTGGATTGTTCTATTGCAGTAGTTCTCAACCTGTAGGTCACAATCTCTTTGGTGATCTTCTATCTCCAAAAATATTTACATTACAATTAATTACAGTAGCAAAATTACAGTTACTGAGTAGCAACAGAAATAATTTTATTCTTGGGGGTCATCACAACACAAAGAGCTGTATTAAAGGGTCCTGGCATTAGAAAGGTTGAGAAACACTGTTCTATTAGAATGTTTCTTCTTCCTTTCTCTGAAATCTCTATTCTGTATTACTATGTTTTAAACATGTTTATGTCCCTGTGTGTCCAAAAGAACAAGTCCAATCCTTTTATTCAAATGCTCACTTTTCACATTTTTGAAGATAATTTTTAATGTGTAGTTTTGCTAGATATTCTCTTTAGGCTAAATGTCTTGTCTAAAGGTAATATTGGGAATCAATCTCAGAAACTTGTGATCCAGTCCCTTTCAGTTAGCTTGTTGGACACTTCCAGATAGCAGTGCTGGAGGATATGATCATCAGTGAAACATGGGAACTTATGCTTGTCTTCTTTATGTCAGCTCTAAAACTGAAGATGTCCCTCAAGCTTCCATCTCTTCCCTTAAACAATTTTTCATGATCCTGAGCAATAAGGGTTTCTCAAAGTCTACTCAAATTTATTGGTATTTATCCTCAACATTCACCATCTACCCTGGTTCCTTCAGTAGTACTGGAGACTGAAGCCAAGCCAGACCTGTACTCTACCACTTACCCACATCCCTAGACCTCTGAGTTATCGACTGTGTTATTCTTAACATTGTTTATGAAACTGGCTACAATCCAAGGCCGAGCAAATGGAGCGGAAGCACCCTTTAGGATCCGGATGGTAGGGCACTTTCCTTCCTTCTATTTTAGTACATAATAGGCTTCAATAAATACAGTAATCATAAGCATCCAAATTGTATGTGTGAATGTGTCTTTCTATTGCCCTCATCTGAGGAAACTGTCAAGATCCAAACACTTTAAAATCAAACTTCAAACCTTTGTGGAAGAGGGCTTTAATTTGAGTCTCTTTGCGTTTACTCCATTCATACAGCTACCATGTTAAGGAAAGGGATTTTTTTCTTTGAAACAATGCCTAATGCAATGGGGTTGTTTTTAAATATGAAACATTTGCTGTGAAATCTTCCTGCATTTGATATCATTTGCCAAAGTTTAGATGGATTTTGCTTCTTAATGTCAGTTCTTCAGACTCATTTCAAAGAATGTAAAATATTCTTCAGACAGTATTGTTTTAATGAACTTCATTTTCACATATTAAATGTAAATGATAAAATTAGAGCTAAGATAGAATTTAGAGGATTTTTGACTTGAGCAGTGATTTTCACTTTACCCTTGGAAATCTATATATTGATTCCTATTATAATTGCTTCAATGCAATAATATCTTTTACAGATAACTTTTTGAAATCACTTCAAAACTCTTTCATATACATATACATAAGCGATTTTATGCAAGAGGGTGGGTGATGGGTAACAAAATACATGGGGTAAGGGAAGTAGTTTTGATGTTTTATTTATATATTTCAAAATAACTAGATGAGAAGAGTTTGAAGTTTTCTGACACACAGAAGTAATGGTATTTGAGAGCAATGGAAAATGTATTTACTCTGATTCTATCTTTATACATTGCATACATGCATATAACTCCATATCACTTAAATAAGTACAGATATTAATATAGATCAACTAACATGCTAAATTACTTGTATGATGAAAATAAAGGTTGCAGCAGAGACAATTTTCTTTTTAAGCATGTAACTTTCTTTAATACTTCAATTCTAGTATGCCTTTTTGCCCATTATTACTACAGTTTAATAAGTGTTTGGGTCATTAAAAAATATAGCATTTAAAATTTCATTAGTGGCCATTGGAAAGAAATATAAGTAAACAACCATCTTTGGCTAACTCTTTTCATTCACAACTATCATGTAATCCACCAGCAGATTCTGTACATTCACTACTAAAATTTATTTTCTTCCTGTTCCCTAAAGCATTCTGGGATTGTTCTTGGTTGTTTTCCTGCTTAAAATCCTCATCTGTCAAATTTTCATATGACTTTCTCTTCTTAAATGTTACCTCCCTTGAGAGACTTTCCTGAACTTTTCCCTCCACCCTCAAGCTTCTACTTAAAACAGTCACATCTAGTCACAAGTCATTCTCCATTGTACCTTAGAGCCCTTAGCAGTCCTTAAAATTATTCTATATACATTTCCTGGTGCCTCCGTTGCTATGGTAGACACTTAGTATTTATTTGCTCCAGGCAAAACATAGAAGATAGGAAAGAGTGGAATGAATATGACCAGAGAATGTCACATAGTAGCTTGCTTTGAAGAAAAAAAAAAACAACTCAATCACAAGTTTTGTTTGGAATTTGTCTTTTCTCTTCCAAAAGTGAAATGTGACTAAGCATTCAAATTCATTGTTTTTATAGATTGATTATACTGAAATGTTGATCCTTACAGTCAAGTCTTCAGGGTCCCACATGGCAACAAGGAATAATTATAAATAATTAATCTGTGTACATTTGCCAGGTGAACCTAAGGAAAGCCTAATTGAACAGATGGATCCTCCTTCATTTAACTGGAAGGCTATCAGATGATTTGACTTTGTCAGATGAAAAACAGAAAGTGAGCTCCTGAGAGGAATTCTAGAGAAGAGCCTTTCAGAGTTCTTGCAAAGATCTGGGAGTCCTGTGTGATGTTAATTACCCTGATGTTGTCAGAGAGAGTTGGCAGCCTGGAGGAGAACTGAGATCTAACCCCCTTAGGCTTTCTGGGCTGGGAAATGCTCTCATAAGCAAGTAGGTTACCTGGGAGGGTGAACAGAGATAGGCTAATAGCATCCATATGGTTGGGTACTTTGGGCAGATGGCCTGCATGCCACCTTGAAAGCACCTGAAGTTTCTAGGTGGTCTTCAAGGGCAGCTCTAAATCGTGCATGTTCAAGTTGTTGAATCTGTGGGCCACAAAGGAATGGCTAATGGTGGACTGCCTAGCAGATGAATGCAGTACTAATTTATAATTAGAAGAGTGAGACCAGAAGGAAGGGGAAAGATACAAATGAACATCCCCCAACCTCAGGAAGGTTGGTTGACTAGGAAGAAAAAAAAATACATCTTTTCCACTGAGAAAGCAGTGGAAGGTTTCTTATAATATTTGAGAAACACCCCTCATGTCTGTACAGAGACTTTTCTGGAGTGACTTTACTTGCCCAATGTCTGGGGACTTCTCTTACTATGTCGTGGGATTTATAGAACCCTTCGTACTTTTAAAGCCCTTTTTGGAGGTATTATTCTCTTACTTACCTCATGATGAAAGTAGAGCAGGGACTAGTACCATTGGCAAATTTGAATGCTAGGGAGCAATATGCCCTTTTCAAGGAAACATAGGGAAGTGATTGTTTGGTATAGAACTGAAAACAGATTCATTCTGTTGGTCTTTCCTGTTTTATCCATCATGCATGATGTAAGTCTTAGCATGTTAGAGAGTATAACAAATCACGTAATGGTAAGAATTTATTGTGCTTACAGCATTCCTTCGAGTTTTATAAATGTCTTCCCTTTCTTTTCCCCCAAAATTTGGATTCATTTGAAGTGGTCAGAGCATGGAAAAACAATCTTCCTTTAGTATAGCTTTTCCTTTTTGTTTTCTTTCTTTCTTTCTTTTTTATTTTTGTTGTTGTGACACAGGATCCTGTGTATAGCTTAGACTGACCTCACGTTTGTGACTTTCTACCCCAGACTCCAAGTGCTTGAATTGTAGGCATGTGCCACTGCATCAGGCTAAGATAGCGCTACTAAAGGCAGTGGAAAAAAAAAAAAACAACAAGGAGATGATGCAGATGCTAAACAGGTGTTCAGGAAAGGCTGATTAATGAAAATCAATCAGAGCTTAATAAGTACTTGGAGTATTAGGGTTTGAATTCCAGCTGTTGTTCATTAGCTGGGTGTCATTCAGCAAGTCACAATGCCATCATGACTCAGTTTTCCCTTCTATGTTATGGATAAAATAACTCCTGTTATGATTCCATTGTAGGACAGTTGTGTAGATGGAACATGGTAACATACAACTGTGTCTTGAAAATTGACAGATAAAGTTGAGGATAAAAGGCTTTCTATCGAGACCCAGTAGCCCTGCTTCTAGGTACCATAAGCATACTGCACATGTTGCTTTGTGCTGGAGAGCTGGAAAAAGAAGTAAAAATTAGCTTCCCTGGGGGGCAGGTGAGGGGATAATTATCTACTCAGATAATTATGTCAGCTATCTATATGTAAGTCAGTTTATCCCCCAAATAACCTTCAACAATGATAGAGAAGCTTGTCTGGATATTTTCAGGTGATGTGACAAAAAGATAGATTTCAATTTTGTCTGTAGAGATGTACGATTTCTCTGTGCTTAGCATGGGGCATGAGTCAAGGAACATTTCAAAGGGAGAATGACCAAAAGAATGGTGAACAAATAATGCAAGGTATAGTATTATTATTAGCTTGTCTTCTATGACACGGTTTCCTTTGTCGCTTGAAGATAGATGTTAGATATGCTTTGAGTTGTGAGCTTAAGTTGTTAAATCAATCCCTGCTTCTTTGGAGGCTGTTCTCTCTACACAGCCTGCTCCTTGCCTGCAAAGAAACTCTCTGAGTGAATCCATGGATGCTAAGGGATGTGGAAAGCCAACAGCTGTCTCAATGTTATCTGTCTCTTTTTGGGGGAGGGAGCTTAGCATCCTCACCTTGTGGCTATCACTCCATCTCCAGTCTTGACCTAGAAGGTCTACTTATGGCCTTTGCTATCTAATGTAGTATAAGGCAGCAATTCTTTTTTCTGTTATGTGTTCCCTTGGATCTGTCTTGACTGTATTCTCAAACATTAGCAACATTTTTGAAGCAATGTCTATGTAGCTCAGGTTGGACTTGAGCTTTCTGTGTTGCTTCGGATGGTCTTAAACCAATAATTCTCTTGCCCTAGCTTCTTGGGTGCTGTCACATCAGGTATATGCCACCAATTCCAACTTGTGTTTTTAAACTAATGCTATCTTGTTGAATCCACTTAGATACATTGTGTGTCACAACATCAATTGCATCATAGTATTAAGTGACAAAAATTTTAATAAAAAAGCTTTTATATTTTGATGTGTTACTTAACATTAGGAAATGTAAGAGGAGTCAAGGAGATTAATGGTACATTTTTCCAATCATCTCAAAATGTCAACATACTTGGTGCAGGTGTACTCCTAGAAGAAATTTTCTTTTTTATTCATGTACTTAAAAAGTCATGTTGTAGATAACCAAGCAGATACGGAAGAAGTGTGGGTCCAAGTAAAAGTGTGTGTGTGTGTGTGTGTGTGTGTGTGTGTGTGAGTGTGAGTGTGTATGTGTTTATGTGTGTGTGGTGTAGTATGTTTCTGAATGTGGAAGCCAACTTTAAGCATTATTAGCAGACTGCTTCCTGCTCCAGTTTGGAAAGACCACTAGTTTTCATTTACTGAATCAAAAATTTTTTAAACAACAAAACAATCACTAGGTGCTGTTTTAAGACAAAAACCTTTATTCATAAGTAATTGTTTTGTTGGGCTTAACAATGTGTTCTACTCAAAACAAGGAAGGATCCCTCAATGTTTTCCTAATAATAATGGTCAGTTATTTTGTTTATCCTAGGGCACAAAGGAAAGGACCTGCTCATTGTACTCCTTTCCTTTCATATTTACGTATGTGCATGTGTGTGTGTGTGTGTGTGTGTGTGTGTGTGTGTGTGTGTGTGTGTTGAGTGTCTTCTTCAATTGCTCCCTACCTAACTCTTTGAGACAGTCATTCATTGAACCTGGAGATCACTGATTGACTATGCTGGCTGGATAGGGAGCCTCTGGTTCTTTTTGTCTGTCTGTACCTACCCAGTGTTGGACTTCCAGGTGCATTCTACCACATCTGACTTTTTATGTGAGTGCTGGAATTTGAACTCAGGTCCTCATGTTTGCACAGCAAGCAGTTTACTGATGGAACCATCTTCTCAGCTCCTACATTCATTTTCTTAAACATTGCATTTAAAAGTCCCTCCTTTTAGCCCTGAATCTGTATTAATGGCAATCTTGCCAAATATGTGAAAAGGTGTTTTGAGGAGGTCTGAAGACAGAGATTTTAGAATTGCTTCTTCTGTACAGTACTACTCCTTAACACAAATCTGTAATTTAATCTGTAGATTAAATTTCCAAGGAGTGGAGAATGATCGTTTTGGTGCAGCTTTGCACATTATAGTGGCATTTCTTGGGCCTGTGACAATAAAGCTGTCTGCTTGGTTTTTAGCACATGTGCCTCCACTTTTGGTAGGGAGCTGCTGTCTAAGGAAATCAGTTTTCAAGTCCAGAGGGCTGATGGGAATATTCCAGATGTCTCCTCCACCTGCATGCATTTTGCTCAGTTCCTTCTTGCCTTTCCTGGTGGGACAGGTCCCACTGTTTCATGGACTTTACGTGAATGTAAAATGACAGCTAGGGAAAACGTAGAAAATGGAACAAACAAAGGGATCACTTGAAACTACCATCATTTTAGTGACAGCCTTGTCTAGGATGAGTTAAAAAATGTCTATAGGGCAATTAGAAGAGAATTTAATTTAATTCATTTCTTTCTCATATGAGAAGATCTAGAGGGTTGGCCCTAGGCTGTTTTATGTTATTACTAGGTGATCTCTGTGGTTTTCGTATTGAGTAAAAGGGGGAAAACGAGCTCATATTATGTTTGTTAATGCTTCATGTGGTCTTGTTTCATTGTCTAAAATCCATAAGGCACACTGTCAGAGTGCTCCATTTTCTTTTTTGTTTTAAAGTTTGGGCTATTATTAAAATTTCCTAACTTTGAAGTCACTAGGGGCTGAAGGTGGAGGGATATGACTATGGCCATCAAGTCCTTCTTCTTGCAGGTTGTCTATTTTGCTGCATTGAGTTCCCTGTGGGGTGGGGTAAAGAAAAAGTGGTTTGGAGATAAGTAGGCTGGGTGCACGTACTGTATAAATACCTAACATGCTCTTGGGTGCATATACTGTATGAATACCCAACATGCTCTTGGGTGCATGTACTGTATGAATACCCAACATGCTCTTTGTTACATTCGTAAAACATTTTCAGTATAAGAAGTCTTAAAAGGTCAACTTTTATGCACTGTTTTGTTTCACTCATAGATCAGCAACCTTTATGTGTTTTTCTGGACCACCCTACAGTCTTTTTTATTAAAAAAAGAATTATTTATTTTATGTATATTGAGTATACTGTAGCTGTTTTCAGACACACCAGAAGAGGGCACTGGATCACATCACAGATAGTTTTGAGCCACCATGTGGTCATTGGGAGTTGAACTCAAGACCTGTGGAAGAGCAATCAGTGCTCTTAATTGCTGAGCCATCTCTCTAGCCCCACCCTACAGTCTTAATGCTGCCACTAGTGACTACTTGGGAAAAAATAAAAAGTATCACTTAGGGGATCAGAAATGATTTGTACTTCCTTACATCTGCCTGCTTCTAATCAGAGTTTCAAAATAGCTCCATTTCTATAGGAGACACTCATTGGCTGCAAAGCTCCCTGGGAATTTTCAAACATTAGAATCCACCAACCACCTAGAATGGGACAGTAACTTTGTTCAGAACTGAATGTTGATTCAAATCAGCTGTAATATGATGCTCTTTAATGAAACTGGCATCCTTTAGATCAGTAGATACAGGCACAAAGTACATGGGGGGTGAAGTCTAGGCACAGTAATTATATGGCCACATTTTCAAGCCTGTCTGCTAACAAATCTTCTCAGAAATGCTCCTTTTGCCTACAGTATGGATGGATGGACTTTGAAAGCTTAATGGGAATCGATGTCATGTATTGATTACCATTTAACACACACCTCCCTAATCTTGTATCATTGTCAAAGGAAAAATGCTTTCTTGTAAAACAAGTACCACTTATCAGAGGGTCTGTTTGGTTTTCTGGTGTCCTAAGTGGTCAATTAATTCATATTGTGACTAGATACCTATTGGAATGGTGAACATAAGCTCTGTTGAAGGTTGATACCAAATCAGATTTCCATGGAGCCGATTATGTGTTCAGTACATGACAGATAGAAATCCCTGGCTTCCAGCTCTGACACATGTGAGTGATTTCAGGGGACAAGGTACTGTTCCTAAATAAGCTTCTGGAACTGCCATGGAAAAGGAGGAGACACCAACTTAACATAATTTTGATGTTTTTACCTTAGTTGAACATAATGATCTGCTCTGTAAACAGGTAATGAAAGTGAGGTATGGCTATCCCGAGGCATAGAGAATTCTTGAAAAGGTCCCAGAACTAACCTCCCATCCTTCAGGGAGTAAAAACAGGTTTTAGTTAATTGCTATAAAGTCAAGAAATACACTCCTCCTAGTTTTCCATGAAAGTCTCATGACAAAGCTCATAGAAATAAATTGCTTACTGATTTATTAAAACAAGTCATTTGGAGACATCTGTTTACTCTGGACCTTTGAGATAAAGTCAGTAATTACACCTGCCATCCAGGAACATGTTTATTGGTTGGAGAGAGTGACAAAAATTTTCCTATATACACTAAAGTGACTTTTGTATCATTGTGTCAGCCACTTACAGTGTCTTTAGTAGAGGTTAGTGGCAGCATAGGAAATGGACTCATTTTCTAGTTTAAATCAAGTTTTTTTTTTTCCTTGCTGGTTCAACTAAAACTTTGAGTTTTTAACAATGGCGGTGCACTTTATGTAGCTTTACTAAGTTTTGATAGTGAATAACTTGCTTTTTCCTTAATAAGAATTGGCCTTTAGGGTGCACATGAAACAAATCTATTCAATAAATGAAAACAATTATAAAGTACCTTGAAAACAACATTATCATCATGTATATACATGAAACAACTATAATACATTTCAGTAGAAAATCAAGGCTAAAATAGAATATATAATTTCTTCTAGTCCATCATCCTTCAGAGTCTTACAGTTAATTATCTAACTTGTGTGAACTACTGAGACAAAAAAAAAATTATTCCTTCCTAAAAGCTAAAAAGAAGAGGTATTATTTAGTTTAATCCTCTAATTATCCAGGTAAGAGGACAAAGGCCTAAAGAAGTTAAGTGACTTGCCCAAGAACAAATACTCGCTTTATAGCAGGGTTGAGATTAAAATCTAGGAGTTCAAATTCAGTACTCTCAGCATGTCACCTGTTATGTCTCTCGTGAGTCTAATGGACAATGGATCCGGTTACAACTAAGCAGAACAGTATTTAAGACATTGTCCTTTGATAAAATTTCCACTTTCTTACAGGCTTTACTTAAAAGTGCTGCGAATTTGTCTTTGTGAAACTGAAATAAAAACCAGCAGGCTGAGTTAACAGCAAAGTACTTACTCTGAAAAATTCTTTTGTTGAACCAGAGTCCAGGGTCCCATATGCAATTTCAGTCTGCTTGGCTAAGTCTTCAGCGCTCTCTATGGGGGACACCATCCTCTCCACAGTCAGGAAAGCAGCAAGGTTTGCAGTGTAGGAAGAGATTATGATCAGGGTGAAGAACCACCAAACCCCTCCAACAATGCGTCCAGAAAGTGATCTACAAAACAAAACAAAAGAAGACCAGACCCAGAGGGCCCAGATCTCAGTTTTAAAAAGTCACCATAATTGGTGAAAGTCTTCCTTTATAAAAAAGCATCCTTTTATTATAGGTGATGAAGGAGGGAAGTTGATGATACAATGGAATCTAAACATCAGCAACAAGTTATGTGTTAACAACATGATGTCATGATGGCATATGATGATGACACACGTAAAGACTCTTTAGGCCTCTCCAGGTTTTCTCTAGTTTAGATCTCAAAGGTCTCCCCAAACAGTCATATGCTAAAAGCTGGGCTGCTAGTCTGTCTGTTGTGTTATGGGGTCTTCTAAGAGGTGGGGCTTAGCTTGAGAAAGTTAGGTCAC
This sequence comes from Rhynchomys soricoides, assembly GCA_019843965.1. Taxonomy (NCBI): domain Eukaryota; kingdom Metazoa; phylum Chordata; class Mammalia; order Rodentia; family Muridae; genus Rhynchomys; species Rhynchomys soricoides. The sequence goes on along the minus strand of JADRCH010007456.1, from coordinate 1,802,292 downwards.
AGGAAATAGTGCCCTTGAATGGAATAATGGGACCTAGTCCTTCCCTCTCTCTTGATTCTTGGCCACCAGGACATGAACAGGTCTCACCAGCCACATGCTCCTGTCATAATGTATTGCCTCAGCAGATGCTCAAAGCAAAGGGCCAAGTACTTATGGGCTAAAAATCCTGAGATCATGAGCCAGAGTAAACCTTTCCTCTTTGAAGTTGGTATTTTGTCTCAGTGATTCAAAACTAACACAAATTTAGAAGCAGACTTTTTTAATCACATAAAAAAAATCTTTCTTTTACCATTTCTCATTTATAATTTCGAAAGGTACATTTGCTTTCTATGACCTTTTCTGAGTACACATACAGATAATTAAACACTGTATACCCAAGAGCAATTAAATCAAAGTTTGGGTGGGGATACCTAGATATCTGGACTTTTTAAATACTGCACAGGGGATTATCTGTATAGTCAATTTAGGGAACAAGTGACATAAAGTCATGCCATGCAAAATACAGGATCCAAAATCTTTTTATATTTAAAGGGAAATAGGAAGATAGTGGCAAATTAGCACCGTTAGCTTGAGGTCCATAAATTAATGTAGACATGGCTGTTTTGTATCGTTGGTCACCAGGAGGCACAGTGCCAAATGGAAAGGTTTCTCCTCACCTCCACAGAAATGGTTAGTGAGAATCAAGAGGTCAAAATTCTTTATGTTCACACAAGAATCTTAGCCACTAGAGACAGGCCTAAGTGAAGTAGGGAACTTCCTTCATCATATAGTTTTTGGGAGGTACTAAAACACTGTTGTTTATCTTCTTTCCTTCTCAAATCCTAAGACAAAGAAGCCCATTCTGTCCTAACGTAGATTTCCTTTCTTTTCCTTTTCTGTGAGACAGGGATTCTCTGTGTAATAGCCCTGGCTATCCTTGAACTCACTCTAAAGATCAGGCTAGCCTCAGACTCAGAGATCCCTGCCTCTGACTCCTGAGCACGGGGATTAAAGGCATGTACCACCACTGGGTTTCTGCCATAGATTTCTTACTGTTGAAACGTCCTTCTATGTTGTCTTTAGAAGCCTTGATAAAATCATCACAAATTTGTCTAACAGTATTCAATTAGTAGGAAAGTGGTGGGTATGTTTTAATAACAAAAATTATTTTTTCTTCAACTTTTTAATCCAAATATTAGGGAATATAGTCACAGATGGATAAATTGTAAAATGAAAAAAAAAAAAGCCAGTATTACTATTCATTGGCATGAGGGAGGGGGAGTCTTGGTAAAATATAGATTCAGGATTTCTGCATGCCCAAGAGTATGTGATTCATAGGCATCATAGGTGATTCTGTTGCAAGTGATGAATGTACCAAACTGAGAAATGAACACGCATTATTCTTCAACAGTGATTCTCAACTCTGCCCATCAACAGCACAGCACAACACAACAACAAAACCAAACTCACAATACAGCAAAACAAGACAAAATCCTTGCCTAGAGTCTCCCCTAGACAAGTTAGATCAGAATTATGGGAGTTGGGCCTAATCCACAGTATTTTATAAAAGTTTTAGGGTGTAATCAGGGTTATAAGTTATGTCCCTCCATCACAAGTGCTACTCATAGAAAGGGACTGTGGGAAGTCAGAGGGCAATGGATGCTCAGTAATGGCTTGTGATTAAGACTAGGATTCACTTCCTTTGCAGTATTGCTGGAGGTTAGTGTGGTCTATAGAAATTCAAATCTGCTCTATAGGTTTTATAAAATATTGCCACATCATCCTCTATATAGTTCTGCTGTGGAGAAAAGCTCTATCCTGGTTAGGCTATGTTTTTTCATGCCCATAAAATCTCACAAAAAGAACTCCCACTCTGCTAGAAAGTAAAGAAGAAGCGTAGGAGCCTGGCACATCTCCAGGCTCTGTGGGAAGAGGGCAGTTCTGGGCTGAGAACTGACAAATCGAGGGCTTCTCTGCATGTACTATGAGTTTACCACTCTGGTAAAATTCAAATTCCTGTGTCCCAAGATAACCCCTTTTTTCTTAGCATGTGGAAAATTGAGCTGTTAATGGGAATATAATCTGAGAATTCTGTCAAGTGTTTTGATAAATAAAGTACTATTTATTGATCATTTATTTAAAAATATACTTGATTATCTTTAAGTCTGCAGTTGTTGCTGGTTTCTGGATACCTAAAACACAGTCAAATATATTCACTTTCACTTTTTAGATGCAAAAATCTGCCTCACAACAGATATTTTCTAGCTAATAGTTACATCCTTACAATTGCATCTTGGAAAACTTCTCTTTTAATCAGAAGAGATAAACACATCAGTATGAGTCAGAAAAGAATGTGTCACCCTTCCCAATGCTAAAAGTATACAATGTACTTGGATTAAGAATTTAGACATTTCATAATTTTTTCATGCTTGATATATTCAAAATTTTAAACATGTTATAGACTTATCTGACTCTGAAAATAACTTTATTGCACAGAATATTAATGCTTCAAAATGGCATCCATAGCAGTAGGGTAGTAAAAATGATAAAAGAGAAGCTGTCACTAGTTGAACACTTCCTTTGTGGTAAGCTATTCTAATTGCTTGACAGGTACCAGCTTTTTACACCTCCCATCTCTGTTGCCCAGGACTGTATTATAGATAAGCAAGACAAGGAGTTTTATAGATAAAGAGAGGAGGAGCAGAAAATAAATTGTCTGTGGTTTCATACTAGGAAAATGATTCCCAGGACTGATGATGTGGTAGGTAAAGGTACCTGCCTTCCACCCCTGGAACCCACATGTGGAAGGATTGAATTGACTTCCAAAAGTTATGCTCTGACATCTACATACGTGCTATTGAACACACACACACACACACACACACACACACACACACACTCCTACCCATCAATGAAACTAAAAAATGAAAGAAAAAAAGGTAAAAACATCTAAGAAGAGAAATACCTAAATATTTTGTAACATGAAAATAACTAGGCTTTAGATAAGAAAATTCAGAATGGTGTGAAAACTATAGATTTTAAACCAACATTGAGAAATATAGTTGCAGTAACGCCGAACATGTTTGTGTGTTGTTATTTGTTGTTTATTTGCACCGTACCCGTAAAAGTCATCCTGATGTGGAATGATGGGTTTTGCTGAGACCAGAGAGAAGCTTGAGTTTGGAATAATTCCAGAATTGGAGTTTGATATGGGAAGAGGTATATTATGCTGTGAATACTAATGGCAGTTTATGCATTGCCTGCTTGAAATGTGGAGGAAAATACAGTAATTTATGGAAATTACATTGTGCCATTTTATTGAGGCTAATGGACTGTGGCTATGTCTGTCTGATTTTAAATCAGGCCTGCATATCATAATCTAGTTATTGTGGCCACCTTAATACTGACTCAGAACATCATGTGGTCGATCAGAATGACTCAGCTGAGATTGGTTGTTGACATGACTGAAAATAAACCTAAGTGCAAAATGGTCATTTTTGTGGCCTCTTGTCTCGTGGTTATTGACTTTGGCAATTATGTGGTTAATATCATGGCATACAGTCAACTCTCTGCATACTCATATTCCACATGTACACATTCGACCTGCTGCACATTGAAAATATTTGGGAAAATGCTGTCTTCAGTAACTACAGACAGACTTCCCCTCACAATTCCCTAAACAGTAGTCTAGCAACTATTAGTGTTTCCACTGTTTTAGTTGTTATGAGCCATCTAGAGATTATTTAATGTACATGGGAAAATGCATATATTATATGCAAAAATACTGTGCCATTTTAAATAACGGACTTGAGCATCTGCAGGGTTTGGTATCTGACAAGGGTCCTGGAACTAACCCATCAAATTGCAAGGGATGTTGGTATGGATAGGCATGACAAATTTGAGAGGCTCTACATATAAAACGGACACAATAGTTTTACAAACCTAAGCAAACAGTTTGGTGCTATCAGTAGAGAATGTAGAAGATTGAATTTGATATTGTCTCCTCAAGACAGTAGTAGAGTTGACAAAGGATTTAGCAGAATTTCTATCATCCTCTTCCATTTTTCTGGCATGAATGCTTAAATCTTTTTACTGAAGAACAGTGTGCTGGAACCCATAGGGAAGAAGCTCTACAAGTATTTTTGTATTTCCCTTTTTCTCATTAGTGAAACTACAGCCACTTAAGGCCACATTTCACATGGAGACTATATAAAAAGTGACTGATGGGTCAACCCTGTCACATTTTATAAAAGGCCTATTAAAATAAGACAAGACTTTAGAGTTGAATTAGCAAAACCCATCATTTCCCAGTACCTTTCTTTCCATTAGTGTAGCTGCAAAATGCTTAACATTCATTTCAAGTAGTTTTGTTGCACAAGACAGATTTCAAGGTTAGCATAATGAAATGACTGTAAAATGCTGCACACTTATGTTTTTTTTTTAAAAAAAAAAAACACAAAATAGTGTGCATGTCATGCCTTTCACAAAAGGGTAAGAGTTATGAAGTTAATGAAAATAAATTGTTAACAAAAACACACACACATAGAAAAAACGTTGCCAAATACATATATCAAACAGCAGACAATGTTCTTCTTAACTGCAATAATAAGAAACTGGAGTTCCTACATTAACAACAGAGTGTATTTTGTGATATCAGAAATGACAATAAAAGTGAGTTATAGACCATAACCTTCATCCTCTTAGTAAATTTTGGAATCTGCAGTATTTTAGTTTTATGAGATGGTGAAGCTAAGGGAAAGGCCAAACCTTTGCTTTCGTCCGAATTCTTGATCATTCCTCCTTTCTGTTTCTGACAAAGTCATCATTTCAATCCTCCATTCAATGCCAGGACTATGATAGAGTCGTTTAAAAAATGTACAGAGTCAATCTTTGTTTCTTACAGTCTTCTCTGATGGAAATAAGTAACCAGATCCCAAAGAATGAAGATGACAGCTTTCAGCTGAAGTCATGAAATAGTTGTCATAAAAATCCTGCCTTTAAGTTATTATATATCACCACATCACTACTATGGTGAAGGAATTGGCGGTAGGATGGAGAGAGTGGTCTATATCACAAAAGGAAAGATATCGCTTAAAATGCAGCTCAAACCTCTCACACCTTCTGTTATTCTACACACATCTGTCCTTTTAAGGAAGGATCTACGTGTGTAGAACTCATGTATAACTGTGAAAGGGTCCCTGCCTACTTCTTCAAAGGACTTGCTGTCTTAAAAACGTAATAAAAATACCTCTGGAGTAATCTTTGCCCAACAGTGAGGTCCTTATGTTTTCCCTTCGGTAATTCTCCCTACCCTTATGTCTTCTACTTGGCTAGTCCTCAGTTGTCCCTGCAGCTTCCCAGAAAGTCAGCAGGGGGAGCATTTGTCTGAACTTGAACTCTAGATGGCACAAGTGGCTCTATCAAATTTTCACAAAAGAAACACATTTCAGATTGTAAAACGCTATAACCTCTTGTCAATGTAAGAGACATATTATGGAATATTGCACTCAAAATGCTTTCAAGAGCTGTAATCCTTAAAAGCACTAGGCGGCATCAAGAAGGAATGTCGCTTCTTGTCTCTCAGGAGTCTTACACTTTTGCTATGGACCAGCATTTCAGCTGGATTCCTCAGTCGTTGTAGGAACTAAGACCAAAATCAGTATTAATTGTTATATACACCAGACTAGGCTGATTAGAAGAATCTAAGTTCATAATAACAATAACTAACATTTATTACGTTCAAAGGCCAGGAACTGTGCTTTGCATTTTATTGATAAGAGACTGAGGTTTAGCTAGGCTTAGTAAGTTGCCCCAGGTTACACAACTGCTGAGCAGACTGGAATGCAGTGAAACTAACTTTAACACCTCCTGCTCAATCACTCTGCTCTCTTCATCTGGCTGCCCCCACCTAGTGGCCCCCAGCACACATTCAGGATGAAGAGGGTTAAACTGAATGTGTTTATTCCTCTTCTGGACTTTAGCTTCGATAAATCAGTTGATGTATGAATATAGCTTTGGATTATTACATTGATTACCTTCTCTAACATTGACTCAGCCTACAGATTCATGTAGAACAAAGCAATTCACTCAGAACAATTAGAGCAGTTCAAATATCAAACCTAATATCAATGCAGAATCTCAAAGCTTCTAGGTAACTGTCAATAACTGCATTTGATGGCAATGGAATGATACCAGCAGTTTTTCTCATAGTGCCTTATTGCTGATTTTGCAGCCTTATGCTCTGAGTGAGCATATACTCTGCAGTATTATGAATGCTCACCACCCACTTTTATTAACAAGTGCTGCATTTCTTTAGGGATAGAAATAGGAAAACAGATCTTGTTTCCAAGCATGAAGGGAGTGAGGAAACCAACCGTGCTCCTCCAGATTGGCAGTGTGAAGTAGTTGTGGAAGCAATTGAACTGCTGGCTCTTAAAAATCTCCATGAAGTTGGGTTCCCTTGTGTCAGCTCTCTAGGAATGACTATAGTCTAGGGTATGAACAGAGTAGCACATAGTAGAAAGAACAAGAGTTTGGGATTGGAGCTAGATTTGAGTTCCGGGTATCATTGTCAGTGTGAGTAGGCAAACTATTTAACCAGTGCCACTTTCTTCAACTTAGCAGTAGGCATGATGCCTACATTGTGGCAATGGTTAAAGAGTATGATCCAGGTGAGACTATAAATAATGTGTCTATGTGGCCACAGTGGAAGACCAGGGAAGATTGTTGTACGCAGCAGATAGATTGAATTGTCTCTGATATTTCCTCCTTGGTGTAATACTGGTCAATTCTCTTTTCAAATATAATATCAAAGACAATACATTGAATTGCTTCAATTTTGATGAAAGTAACATTGCATATAGTCTATGCTTACATTCATGGATTTCTGGAGAGTTTGTACTCTGATTGTGGTCATTATGCAAAGTATAAAGCTGATGCTGTCAGTAAAGGCAACTACATATCTCACAGTGTAACTATACTGTTCTCAGGACTTTCTAAATCTGCTAATAGAGAAATATATTACAGTGGGCAGGACTGACACACAGTTGATCAAAAATATATAGTCAATAGAGCTCTCAAGACAAAGAGAAACATGTTTCTTTCTTAGAGGAATGTCATACATATGCTAGGAAGGATAATATTTTAATAAAAGATTGAAAGATACAACTTCTTTTGGAGGGCACAAAAGATAGTATCAGAGGAATGATCACTTATAGGTTAGAAAATATAGAGCTCATGGAGGTAATGATTTCTCACTCAAAAGTGCAATAAAAATAATAGTTGTTACAGCAGACAAGTGTGCTATTAGCCTCTTAGTGTGGTGAGCCATGACCAGCTTTAAGAACAACTAAACAGAATAGAAATATCTTGGTGTGCATAAAATACTGTAACTATAATGTCTGGTGGAAGTTTGGTTTTTTTTTACATTTATATATAGTGAATCAAAATGAAAAATTTGGAAACCATTGAACTATATGATAATATCTTAAGCAACATAATAAAATCTGTACCTTGGGAAGAATAGGCGTTTGCTATATTTCAGGATCACAGAAAATCCATGGCTTAAATTTTGCTACCAGAAATTAAAGCAAAAATCCAAAACTGGTCTAACTTGTCATTTTTAGTATCAGCTTCAGTTCTTATTTAATTAAGTAATGTGAGTAAATATTTGTAAAAAAATGACTTTTGAAGAGACCTGTTTAAGTATGTATCACTGTAGGCAACACTCCAGTGGGAATATCACATTTTGAAAGTTGACTTACAGAAACCAAGAAAATCTATAGCTTTAATGACTCTTCAGCATTGTCTCAGCACAGATTACTAGCCATGTTAGAAATCTTTCAGTTATAGATGCAGTCAGAGGCCATAGACTCTCAACATGACTATTTCTCAACCCCCCCAAAAGAAACTAGGAAATCAAATGAACTCCCTGATGATATCACAAAATGGGGCAGTCTGAACACAAAAGGAACAGGAAATGAAATAATTTGAAGAACCCAACCAAGCAGATTGAGGGTGGTAATTCTTTTTAACAGAAGGGGGTGGGGAGGAGTAGTTTGGATGCATGAAGCTTGATACCCACAGACAATTTCAAAGAGATGCTGAAGATGGATATGCAGTCAGTTATGCTGCAAAGCTTTATTGTAAATGTTTAGTGCACTCAATGGCCCGTCTGAAAAATGGTATTGCCTTTCTGAATCCTTATTTTTGTAGTAATACGTGTAGAGAGGATAAGAAGAAAGACCTTGGGTGTCATCCTCAGGAACATTGTCCACGCTCTGCTTTGAGACAGGATCTATTATTTACCTATAGTTTACAAATTAGGCATGACTGGCTGCCCAATGAGCGAGTGCTACGGGTCACCTTATGTCTATCTGCCCAGCACTGGCTTTAGAAGCAAGCACCACAATGCTTAGCTTTGATATGGGTTCTGGGAATTGAATCAAATCCTCGTGGTTGCAAAGAAACCACTATATTGGTTGGTATATCTTCCCAGCCCCAAGTTATTAATTTTTAACTGAAAATCCCTGTATATTTACAGTATTGACTTTAGTCAGTATTTGGATTAATGCTTAATATGACCAAAGTTACAGCGTTTTGTTTAATAATTTTAGTGTGCGTATGTTTGTTATGTGGGTGGTGGGTTGTGTGTATATGGTGTATATATCTGGCACATGTATGGGAATGCATTGGTGTGCTAATTAGCAAAGGCCAAAGCACAACATTGGTGTCTTCCTTTATCTCTCTGCATGCTATTGACTTGAGGAGTCTCTCTGAACCTGAACCATAGCCTATGCTGACTGGCCAGTGAGCTCTCAAGATTTGTTTGTCTCCACCCCACAATGCTGGTGTTACAGACAGGCACAATCATGCCTGGCATTTTATGTCGTTCTGGCTACTTGAACTCAGGTTCTCATACTTGCATAGTAAGTGTTCTTATCCACTGGGTGATTTACCTGACCCCTAATTTTTTTCCTGATTATAAATATGGTATATTCAGTTATAATATTGTGTATGAATTCACTATTTGTGATTAGGTGAATTAATCTGCTTTGTTGGTAAGGCTCAGGACATTCACCTTCAACATTTCTTCTGGTCCTGGAGATTGAACCAGGGTCTTGCATATGCTGGGCAAGCACTCTACTATTGAGCTACATTATATCTCAAGCCATGTTCAGTATTTTCAATAGCTTTGCTGAGATAAGTTTGTATCCCATACAACTTACCGGTGTAAGTGTTAATACTCATGAGAATTATATTTGTTCAAATGGTTTAAGTAAGTTTAGAGTTCTGTAGTCATCGCCACAATCAATGTTTGAAATGTTTTCATATCACTCTTTATCAGGATATAAGGATTTGCAGTTAATCCTGGCAGGTTTAGGATAAGGATGAGACAAGTAAGGCATATGCCCCACATGCAAATATAAGTGGATATGAAAACCTCATTCACTGGATCAAGCAACATTTTAGTGGTATATTTCTTTAAAAAAATAAAAGCAGCAAAAGTCTGTACAATATATTTTCATATATTGTCTGAACAATATATGAAAAACTGAAATAAAAATTGTTTCTGACTCTTGTACTTGCTCTGCAAAGGCATTCTTGCCAGACTCCAATCCCACCATTGTTATCTGTTTTTTCTTCTCCTTTCAAACTCTGCCCATAAGTAATTGTCCTTTATATCTCTATTGAGTTGTCTACTGGGGACAAATGGGATGTTTTACAATGGTATATTCAACAAACAGAGTGGAGTGGGGTGTGGCATTTTGTGTTTGAATTATTTCACTTTGGCATTATTTTTTCAAGGTTCATCTGTACTGTTAGGATGCATGAGTAATCTGTTCTCTTAAGTAAATGGTATTCCATCAAATGGATATGCCACAAGTTCTATATCCAATTACCAGCTGAACACCTGCTTTTTTTCTATACTTTGTCTATTACAACTAAAGATACTATGGACATTCATACGTTTTACTTCAGGGGTATAAATGACAGCAAAATTCTTTTGTCACATTTTAACTCTCTGCCTAACTTTATAACAAATGGCCAGACTATTTTCAAATATGACAACACCATTAAGGTTTGTACTGATGTTCTGAGAAGTTTTATAGTTTTAGTGAAGAAACTTGAGTAGATGCTTGCCTAGTTCTAGGCAGTCTGAGAGCAAAACGAGAACGGCAATACTGACAGGGGAAGGTGGGAGATGCTCTATCTTTTTTCACATTTTGTCCAGATTTAGTCCCTTGGCAAATGTGAAGATATTTCAGCTCAATTAATGAGAAAACTTTCGTAGGAATATTACGTGGCAGTTAACTTTACCCAGAATTTGGGTATCTATGAGCATTGCAGCACAGCTTAGGCATTCAAAGCCTCGCCAGTGACACACTCAAAGCCTCGCCAGTGACACACTCACCTCGTAGACATAAGCACACAAAATGGCGAGATGACAATTTGTCATTGGATGGAATGTTAAATGAAAGAACTCTGAAGTTGATGCCGGTGAATACCAGATGGACATGAGGGCAGTAAGACCACAAAATACAAGCAGGTATTCTGTATCACACACAAACAAACCTTGGAGAAATATCACATCCTTGCTGCATAAAAGCACCCAAGGAAAACCAAAGACTGTTAAATATTCCAAATTCATTGGGAGGATCAGGAGGGCTTTGTGGGTCGCGAGGTTCTTCATTGTTGTCTTCCAAGTGCCATTCATAAGGGCTAAATCTGCTGACTAGGAAGAGAACTACACTGACTCCAATGTAAGCGAAGACAATGCACATCCAGATTTCATAAGCTAAAGGATCCAGGAATGAAAATACGCCTGGTTTTGATTTCTGAGGCTTCTTTATCATGATGGAGATCCCCAGGCTCATAAATGGCTTTGAAAAATCTATGACTTCTTCACGGACCAATGTTATAGTGAGTGGAGCAACAGCTATATCAGCTCTCTGAAAAACAAAGACACATAGTACTTTTACAGACAACATTTCCTTTATCATTTTCACTTAATAAATGTCTTTGGTAGAAATATATTATATTCAATCACTGTAACCAGTTGATTTCTCAATGCTAAGGTTAGAGAAGCAGGGTCATTCAGTTCTAAGCTGCTTTATTTTGTTGGTCAAATAAGGAAAAGCCCCGGTCTTTTGTCCTCTGAAGCATCTTGGCTTAGGGGAGCTGATTCCCTTTTCCCCTGATTTCCTTTTGCTATCTCATACCTCAACTTGTACTTCCCTATGACATATCTAATCTAACTTTTGTTTTCTTATTTTAATATTAATAGTCTTATATCCATCTCCCTTATTTTACTACAATTTTTGTATACTGTGCACAATGACCTGCATTTCTTATATTTTCTTTCTTTTCCTTTGTAGTATTCAGTATAAGTCTAGGCTGCTGCCTTGTCTGTTAAAATATGCATCATTTGAAGACAGAGACCCAGTATTTGGTTTTGTATCTATTATTGTAGTAGATTCTATATTAAAAATGTATATGCCTTCAATAGTTGGTGATTGTTGAACACAGTATATGAAAAAATGCAATATTTCTGCATGAGAGATACAAGAATAAAACAACAATTAGAATATATATTAATTTATTAAGTAAGCTGTCTTTTCTGGTGATAAATATAAGCACAGCAATAGCACATGTTAGACTGATAAATAAATGTTAGCAGTGCACTGAATAATTAACTCATGTAAAGGCATGTTACCTTTTTATATTAATCTCAGGGAAATATGGCATTAGGAATTTCTGCACTTACTTTTTTCTACAGTTGTTCCCTTTTAACACTAGTAGGTTTTAGTGTGGAAGCAGGCTTTAAAATATGCCTGTAGAAAAATGTGTACGACCGGGGAGTAAGTACGGTATATCAGATCTGTAGTCAGTTTCCAAGAATGATCGGGGTTTTTTTCTGTGATAAACATAGTTATATTTCAGTATCTCTACCTTTGGGGACAGGTGGAGGAAGAAGGATGAAGTTTGAACTAAAGTATATTGACCAAAAAAAAAAAAAAATGAAATTTACTTTGGTGAATTGAATAGGGCAACTCAAACTATTTGCTCTTACCTCAACCTGTACTACCTTATGACATATCTAAGCTAACTTTTGTTTTCTTATTTAATATCCACAGTCTTATGTCTATCTCCCTTCTTTGACTGGAATTTTTGTATGAATAATGAAAGGTTCCTCACGTTTGTTGACTGCTTATTCTGTGTGAGGCACTATGCCTAGCACTTTCTATGTATTGTTTTACTTCATTCTCCTAGCAACCTTGAGGTTCATGCAATGATAATTTTCTCTTCAAACGATGTATACTGTAACAGACAAGGCAGTAACCATGACTTGTACTGACTACTACAAGGGAAAGAGAGGCTGAGATTAGGTCTCTGGTAACGAGATTCAGATCCACTGTCTTATCTAGAAGTTGACACTTGCGTATGTGCACTTCATACTATAATACTTTGATCAGCAATGCAGATGAGTTATCCATGCATCCGTAAATACCCATTCACCTATGCTACTGTAAATAACTCCAATAAAATAATTGCTTTGCCATGATGGATGTTGGTGGAATTGTTGCTTTGGCCTGTCTTTGGTGCTGTACTGGGAGTGAGTAGCCATTTGTTCATGTCTTCCAAGGGAAAATCATACAATACATACTCAGTTGAAATCATAGGCAGTTCTGTTTACCAAAGACCACTCCTTCCACTTTTTGATCCTTCTAACATCCTACCCATAGTGCACCTCTACAAATCACCATCAATGTTCTTGAAACGCAAACTTCATTATCTTTGAATTAGAGCGGTATTTCCACCTCAAGATCTAATTCTCTAGTCCCTCTGATTTGTTGAAATTATTCCTTGAACTGTAAACTTGGCTTCCAGACTCAAACACCTCCTGTCAGACATCAAGTGCTCATGTGACAGCACTGGGCTTTTGCATAGTGAGGAAATGCATAGTATACATTTTCCTTTGGCTCTCTGACACTAAAGATGTCAGGCTCTCTTATTACCTCTATGAATATTATTCTTTATCTGCTTTCTTTTTCTTCCTAGTTTCCATTCTCCACCAAGGTATATTTTGTAATTCCAGAAGTCCTTTTTAGGAGGTAATCACTGAAGGTTTGTAGAATAAGACACATCATTCAAGGTTCTGTCCTTTCATTTTTCTTTATTCAACAACATCATCTATGGCTTCAACTCCCTTCATATTTCAGTCAACTCCTTAATCTTTAGTTCCACACTGAAGAGGAGATGGGAGCCAATGACAAATTTTACCTGTTTTATCCTTTGGCTGAGGCCTACACCTGGTCATAAGAACAAAGGTTTCTGATAAGAATGGACTTGGCCAGAAAGCTATGGGGGGAGGGGGGGTTTGGCAAAGATAGCTTGAATCAGCTAGAGTGTTTTCATGCCAAGAGAATTCATACATAAAGGTGCCTCCTCTCAGTGCCAACATGTTTCTACCTCCTGCTCAGAGGACACAAATATGCATCTAGTACCAGTCCCCATTTGATCTCATTTGAATTTAATTACTTAGTTTAACATTTTTCTTCTTTCTTTAATCATGTAAGTCTTAATCCTTCTAGGAGAAAATGCAATTTTTTTCTGTCTTTGAAGGTAGAAGTAAGCGGGTATTTGGTGTGAGAAAATCACTTTATTCGGACTGAATTTAAGGGAACTGAGCTCTTTTCACATTGGTACAGAATGGAAGACTGAGGCACTTGATCCCCTTTAAGTGTAAAACCATAGTCAACTTGATATATAGCAAGGTTTGGTGGGGGAGGGAGGAGGTAATGGTGTAATTACCATAATCCCACAAAGAAAGAAAGAGATAATGGAGAAGGGAACTCAAGTGAGCTGCAGCCATGCTAGAAGAAACTGAGATGGAGACAAGTCTGAGTCTGTCTTCCACGGAGAGAAACTCTGGGTTCACCCTTGAGCAGTTCATGGAGCTAACACAGTACTTTGAGACAGATCTTGACCCTAAGGAGGAGACTCTGGAGGCTTTCGATGACTCATTCACATTGACCAAGAAGACATCAGGCTTTGGTTCCTATATCAAAGGCATGAGATAGAGCTCAAACAGTTGTCTGAGGCCTGCATATCGGAGCTGGAGTCAAGGGAACATACTTTTCTGTCTCAATTAGTCAGAAGCTATGGGTCAGACTTTGGCCTGGGAATAGTTTAATGTACATCTGGTACAAAGAAGTACTTCGAAGACTCCTTCAAAAATAACCCTGGACTCCCTGAAGCTTTGGAAGTCTTGAAGAGTCTCACACTCTCTTCTGGGTACCAAAGCAGAGATGGTATGTCACAGGATTTCTGACTCCCTAGAGTATCTAGCATAGGCGCTTTTTGTTAATGTTTTTTCAACTTCCTTCATGGGGCAAGGGACTGTTGGGTCTTATGTCTATCGATGGTACATTAATAATAAACCTAGCTATTCCCTGGGGGGGGGGGGGGGAGATAATGGCTGAAATAGAAAAACAAAGCAAAGCAAAACCAAACCAAAACAAAAACACCCCTACCAAAAAAGCCCACCAAAGAAAACTCTGTAACTGCAACCACATGGTAAGCACCACTAAACACTAACAAGTGGTGGCTAGCAGAGAAGGAATGACGTTTTATTGTCTAGTTCCAAGGAACATTTAGCTAAAGAGCACATTCCCAAAGGAGGACATTCTGAGTTGAAAGTACTTTTGAATCACAAAAAACAAAAACAACAACAACAACAACAACAACAAAAAACAAACAGGGCTAATTGGTTCCCCCCAGGTTCTTGCCTTTTCCCCTTAGCCTAGCATTTCTAATTTTTCTGAAATTTTTCTTTCTGGAAAGCCTTTTCCTGCCATTTTTTCCCTTTTATGAGGCAACATGTTACTATGCAGCCCAGGTTAACCTTGAATTTACTGCATGGTTCAGGCTGGCCTCAAATTTGTGGTGATCCTCCTGCCTCAGTCTTGCAAGTGCTGGGATCTCAGGAGCTTTTTAAAAGAAAGTAGACCTTTTTTTTTTTTTTTAATGTACTGTCCCAATGGAGGATGAAGGATGACGTTAAATCTGGGCTCAGTGATGTAGCCTGGCACTAAAACAAGAATTCACCATGCACCCTTAAGGACCCTTAATAAAGACCTGCAGATTGAAAAGGACAGAAGTATAGTGCAAGTACCTAGAAGAAGGCTCAACCAACAGAAGATAAGAAAGTTGCTGATTGAGCCTTCAGGGCAGTAAGGTGTATGGGAGACTGGAGTTTGCATTTTCTATCTCTTTTATCCTTCGTGTGAGACAAGTCACAGAAGTGGTGCATCAGCTCAAAGGCAGCCTCGGAGAAGCCCTTGCCCTCTCTTGCTACTATCCCTTCCTACATATGAAGAAGGGAAACAAAATAGATAGAGGTCGATAGAAGGATGAAACTGGGTGGAAGAGGGGTTAGAGAGGGGAGAGAGGCAGGGGAGGATCATGAATCTGGAGAGCAGGGGAGAGAGAAGGGAGATCGTTGTGGGGTGGGGCAGGGGCACTCTCTAGGACTTGCCAGAGTCTGAGATGCTCCACTCAACAGTCAATGGAAGAGATGCAACGAATCACACCTAAAGAGCAGCTGGAGCTTGGCAAGTAGGTGGAGCTTGGTGAGTCTTATGGAGGAGTCCGGGAGAAAGATTGAGGGACCCCAAGAGGATAGGGACTCCACAGGAAGACCAACAGAGTCAACTATCTTAGACCCTTGGGGACTCCCAGAGACTGAATCACTAACTAAAGAGCATACATGGGCTGGACCTAGGCCTCCTGCACATATGTAGCAGATGAACAGCTTGGTCTTATGAGGGTCCCCCAAACAACTGGGGCAGGGGCTGTCCCTGAGCCTGTTGCCTGCTTGTCTGCGTGTGGATCCTGCACCCCTAAATGGATAGCCTTGTCTGTCCTCAGCGGGAGAGGATGTGCCTAGTTCCACAGCAACTTGATGTGTGGTCTGGGAGTAGGAAGTGGGAGGAGGAGTGGGGTGGAGGTGTGGTGGAAGTGTGTGGGGGATTTGACACCCAGAGGGGAGCTTCCCCTTCTAAGGGGAATGGGGAGAAGACTTACGTGAGGGGGTACTGGGAGGAGAGGAACGGCTGATACTGGGTTGCAAAGTGAATACATAAATAAATTTAATAAAAACATAAAATATATCTGTGATGGTTATTTCAGAACTTATGACCTGCCTGCCACAATGCCTGTGAAGTAATTAGCTTGATTATCAATGAGAAGACTGAGTAACAGATTACTAATAAGTGTCCAAGAATCCTCAGTTTTCCTGGGACTGCCATGGTATATAGACAACAGGGCTACTTTAAAGGACAATTAAAGATTTAAGAGGCCAATAGCGATGAAAATGTAAAAAAAAGCAACCACCCAAATAAATTAATATTCATATATGCATATAACATGTTTGCATCAAATCCTCCCCCCCCCCCGAAATTCCTCCCTTGATATTTGTTCTTAATGCAAGTCAGCTGTAACTGGAGCCAAGCATGAAGGATTATGACTAGGACTATGGAGCAGGTGAGCTTCTGACTTAATAACCAAATGTCTCTTTTGGTGTCCTAAACCACTCCAACAGCCTTTTGTTGTCAAGCCTGTGCTGCTAACAGCAGTAGGAAAGTCACTTTTAGAACACTAGGTGGGTAAATGCTTGGTATGAGGGTGCTCCAGGTGACAGACAGAAACCAGCAAATGGTAAGAGCTCAGGGTGAGCCTCTACTAGTGTTTTTAACTTGTATTTTGACTACTTAAAGGATTTTAATCAAGCAGCTTAAGACTGGCTGTGTGGGCTCAGTAAACACACTAAATTAGGTTTGATTTTGTTTTCCACTTAACCAGTGGCAAACCCAAGCAACTGCGTTATTGGAGGGGATTTAGCTTGAGGGGATTTATAATCATTTTCATAGGTGGGCAGCCAAAGTTATAAATATCATAAAACCTAAACTCCAACAGACTCCTATGCACAGGGACCATGAACTTAAGAAGCTGACAAATTTTAAGCAGAGATGACATTTAGTTTAACTGCAATTTTACAAATTGTTTGAGATGGGAGGTTTGTTACATTTTAAAGTATTTTCATCTGATCAGCTCATATAAAATTTGTAACCCATTTGAAGATTATGTTTGAGGAGGAGCTTGTCAGTCACTGGTTCAAAGCACTTTCTAATAGCAAGGGGAGAAGGAAGAAAAAAGGAAGCTATGTATCATGCAGACTGTAAGAGAAGCAGACCATAAGAAAAGCAGACATGATCTGCTCCTTGCTCCCTGCATCAAGCCTAAAGCTCTAGTGGCCTCAGCAGGCATTTTCTCCAGAAAATTTAATATGTTAGAAAAAAGAGTGGAGCAGAAGTATGGTGGACAATAGGAATACAAGTGCTGTGCGTTGGGAAACAGGGATTAAACTGCTTTTCTGGCTGTACTCTAGGAGATGTTTGTTGTCTGCCATTGTTAAGATCTGGAGAACCGGATGGGAACTATTTAAATCAGGGCAACAACAAGCAGGGTCTCAACAGGATCTCCTCATTTCTTTACCCAGAACAGATGTCCCAGTATGGGTCTGTTGATTTGGATTCCTTGTCCTTGGGGAGCTGAGGGATTTAAAGACCCACTGATGATAAACGGGCATCCCGGGAGCTGGATGAAGGCCTGCGATGCTAAATTTGGTTGGGAATATTTTTCCACCCCTCTGCTCAGAATAGCAGACTTTCATGTATCATTAATGCTCTTCCCTGGAGTCTATGTGTCCTTCCAGTAGAGGAAAACTTTTATCAAACCTTCAGTCCTTTCTGCCAGAGCCCAGTGTAATCATCTGAAGATTAGCAGTGAATGCATAGCATCTGATACTGGGTCCTTGCTTCTCTGCCTTTAACTGGGAGGAGAGATTGACTCTATGTCTTTGTTAATGGAAAATAAATCTGTCTTAGGATAGTGACAATCTAAGGTAATTGCTTACAGGCAACGAAATGTCATTGTAAGTAGTATCTGCTGAGTTGCCATTTCTCCTGGAGAAATGGTCTGGGACACCCAAGGATCGACCGTGACTTGGAATCTATATGCCAATCTCATCTTCGCTCCTGAGCTTTCTGCTGTTTTCCAAGTCAGAAGAACCAATCTGGATGATATCATTCCTGGTCTTTCCCAAAACAATCCCATGTCATCTTTATTCTTAATTCTAGGTGCTATGAACATAAGGACCGTGGAGTGGCCCTCTGGGAGGTGTCCTCTTCATAAAACTAGGGCTCCAATTTCCTTCTAACCCATTTCTTGCCTTATTATTATTTTTTTTTTTAAAAAGAAACCTGCTAGGTCATATGTCTTCTCTGAGGACAGAACATTCCAGCTATTTACATTGTATTTTAAAATATTTCAAGAGGTAACTAGAGATCAGGATTGCATGGTCCTAGAAGGTACAAAGAAATGTAATGAGTATCTTAGATGGACTCGCTCATATCTAGCTAGAATGGAAGCCTTTTACCCTGAAGCCATGAAGAAATGACATATCTGAAGCTATGAAGAAATTACATATCTGACTTCAATAATATCAAGATTCCCATAAGCTGAGAAGTTCAGTGAGCTGAGCCAATGTAAACCAGTGGACAGAGCACTAGACCAGGCATACTGGTATTCGAGTTGCCAAACTGTGCTATTGTCAAAAGTTGCCACCACCCCTCCTCTCTGCAAAATTGCTCACTCTTGTGCTCCACCAGGCTTCAGTTTCTTGGTTTACTCAATGGGCAATGCTAATGTTTGGGCCCTGGTGGGTCTCCTAGTCATCTGTGAAAATGAATTAGATGTTTGGCTAAAGAATATTTAAGAATCCTGATAGCCACAAAATGTTGTTTTAAAATGCCCTCTTAAAGCACTTCCTATTTGGGAGCAGTAAAAACTGGTGGTGTGTGAGCCATTTGCGCTGGAATGATTACTATGTGGCAGTGTTACAGAAATCCAGCTCAAAATCAAAATTGCTAAAAGCAGGTGGACAGTTTCAAGACCACAATGTTCTGAAGGGCTTATGTAATGGGGAACATTGTATGCTGCTGAGGTTTGTTTCAAAAATAACCTTCTTAGACATACAAGGTGCCCCACTATCAACTTTGATTTGAATTTCTTTAGAGGAAAAAAAACCCAGGAATCTTCAGAAAAGACACTAATTGACTTCTTTATTCCTTACCAAACTTAATTCCTTTTGACTTTTTCTTGAGACTTCATCACAGATACAGAAATGTCTTTTGCCAATTTTTCTCTAGCTCTGCCTTCCTTTATCATTTTTCTGCTCTGATCCATAGTACATACAAGAGGCAGTATCGGAAAGATGAGGCTGTGCCTATCTGTGTAGTTTTCCTGCTAAATGCAAGTTGTAATTTTCCTGTTCTCCATCCTTTGTCCATTAAGAACTCTGGGAAATCATCAGACAGTTTTTTTTCCCTCTTTCTTTTTCTGAAGCAACTTGCAAACCACAAGAGGTCAGGACTGCCAGAAATGCAAGCCTGTGTTTTCATCTCCCCTCCCCCCATTTCTATCATGTACAGAGATGTTGAAAGGTTTCTAATGCCAAAAGATTAAAACTTCTCCACGAAGATGAGGGCACATCCAGCTTATGCTGTCTCCTCTCTGACAGCAAGCTCTTCCTCCTAGCATGACAGGAAAGTCTAGTTTTTCTATTGCTAGGTTTTAGAGGAAAGTGTAGTTTGACAGTCCACTTCAGTGGATTGGTTTGCTGTCAGTTGTCCAGAATCACTTTGTATTATTCAGCATAGAAAACATCAGAGACTTCTTCTAGGTCAAGAGAGGGGAGAGGATGTACCTTTAAGAGCCTTCCCTGCAGAAAGGAAAGCTCTTCCCAGAGCAGCAGGAGAATGAGAGAAAGGTCGCTTCAGAAATCTCACCTTTTCAAAATTGAGGAGATGAAGTCTGAATTACTAAACAAAGCACTCTGTATTTCTCAAATTCCCTCACTTACAAATAGATGAAGTAGAGAGAGAAAGGGATGTGTAGAGATTAAACCATGCAGCAGAGAGGATATCCCAGAGGAGAAACCAGAACACCATGAGAGGACAGCACTTCATCTGAACAATATCAGGAAATCTCTTATCCTACATCACCATGCCTGACATCTTGCTCAATGCTAGGAGGGCACTGATCTATTTCCAGACTGTGCTAGGTTTCTTTGGAGACACTACAGGGCTCTGACAATTCTGTTTTGATGGGCTGGTGAACTTATGGATTAGATCACATCAGAGAACTGGAGCAGTATTAATTTATACCTCAATTTCTTGCCATGCTACTAAAGCCTTGATAACATTTCTCAAGAATGGCCAAGGTACCACAAGCCTTTTGTAATAAATTTCAAATATTATTCCAGATGGAATGGGCCAAAACAACTTTTGCTATGGGATAGTATGGTGAACTTATTAAAAGCACATGAACCTCATAGATCCAAGGCACTGTGTTGTTGTTATGGTCAGAATGTTTGTGCTTCTCTTTACATGTTCAAATTGTAATCTGTAAAGTAATGGTATTAGGAAATGGGGTGTTTAGGAAGCATTTACTCTATGAAGCAGAACCCTCATAAATAGGATTAGTGCTCTTATATAAGAGGCTTCAGAGACTAATTGCCCCTTCCCTAATGTGAGGATGCAACAAGTAGATACAACTTATGACCTAGAAAGTTCATCATTACTAGACAATTAAATCTTTGATCATGAACTTCTCTACCTCCAGAATAGTGAGAAATCAATATCTGTTGTCTGTAAAGCCAGTAGTCTGATATACTTTCTTATAGTAGCAAAAACAACTAAGACGGGCCCTGCAGGAGGTTTGGTCTTTGGAATGTGACTTCAATTCTTAATTTAAATGGTCTCACATACACAATGAGGTTACTAATGGAACTTCTTCAAAGGCATGTTGTGAAGATTAAGGTACAGAATGCCTATAAAGTACTTAGCAGAGTAGGTAGCAGCCAGTGAACACTCTATAAGTGTTAGCTAATAATAACAAAAATATTGCCTTATTTTTCCCACCATGAGCTAACTTTAATGAATCTTTGCCAACCATTATTGTATATATGTATTGATTCATTAGGGCAAACAGTGAGTTTTCCCTATGTAATGTACTAAAGTGCAGAGAGAGCTATAGGCAAGACAATACGTTTTGAGTATTGGGAAGATAAGGGACAAGAAAGAGAAAACATTGTCACCTGGAAAGTGAGAGTCTAGTGCTATGTCAAAACGGTTGAGAGTGGCTTAGGGTCCTCAGAAACTATCTGAGTTGTCTGTCCCTCTCTGGAAGTTGAAAATCTCTTTTTCATCTCTCAGTTCTCTTGTGTCTCATCTGCAACTCATTCTTGCCCCAGTTCCCAGGGCCAACCTTGACCTAAGACAGGTGGTGATTGGCTCCAGCCCCACAGATGGAGGTGGGGGTTCAAGTTACTGTGCTGCTTGTCTGGCAAGAGGACAGTGTCCCAGTTTTGATACCTGGGGCCCAGCCTCATTTTAAGCCTTAGTTCCCATTCTGTGTCCTCATTTTTAGAAATAAGCTCCTTCCTTTATGCTGTTTTCCAAAAGCCTATTCTAAAAAACATATTGAGTGACCCCAGTAGTCTCTTATGATTGAGTGACACTCTATTTGTGCTGGCTACTACTAGAGCCATTTTCCTGATCCTCCATCCAATAGATACACGTGTGTTTGCTTCTTACCAATGGTAACTTTCTTAGCACACATACCTCCAATTTATTTATCTTCTCAGTATCTGTTGTCTAGACCTGTACCAGTCATAGCAAGTGATTCTTGTTTAGTAGAACTAAATATCTCCTGATATTTAGATCTGAACTTTGGTTAATTAGAGATTGGTTTATGAAATGGGTAGTTCTGGTGGCCAGTTGTGCCTATCCGCATATACTTCATTGCTCGGCCTAAGATCTGAATTTCCCTGAGACCAAAACCATTTAAAACGTAGTCATCAAGGAGCTGTGACAATACCACTATAGTGTTCTTCAAGTTTTATCCTGTTTTTTTTTTTTTTTTTTTTTTTTTTTTAAAGTTGGGAATTGCAATAATGTATATCTGATTTGCTAGTGTAAAACTAGCAATAGGGATACAGCTAAATGATAGACAGATGGTAAAAATCTTAACTAAGGTAATAATGTTGATGGTTGGGATGAAGAGTGCATTTAGATTTGAAAGACTTACTAGAATTCATACTACAGACTGGTTCATTAGACATGAGGGGACCAATGAAGAAAGATGGCGGTACTGCTAAGGAACTACATGGGTAGGTGGTTCTGGTACCTGATTCAGTGAAACACAGAAGGAATAAGGAATAGACTCTAGAGAGCAGGCTGTGCTTAATGTGGCCAAGCACATCCCCTCAATTTTATTTTCCTTTTTGTGTAAAATAACCTTGTTGCTCAAAGGATGCTGCTGATAGTCTTCCTTTCATGATCTCAGCAGCATGAGAAACTATTTGTCTTTACAGACTCATGAAAACTCTAAAATCTGGTAAGTCTTGAGCTTGAACATTAGATCCCCTCATTGTTTTTGTTAACCGAAAAGCATAGAAATAGATAACAGTGGAAGTGAAGATACTTACTCCATAGACAAGTTCCCCAACCATGCCATTCCATATTTTAGTCTCTGGATCCCTTGCGCCATATTTCCCATCACCGACAATGGACAATTTGTATTTGATTCTTACGTGTTTGGCTATTTCATAGGCTAAATCGACACAATAGCCTTCATAGCGCTCATTCCCTTCCAGTTGCTCATGATTCTTTTTATACATTACATATGGCGACTCCTTAGAAACCAGAAAAAAAGAACAAAAGATCACTCTCATCCATTATTTTTCCCGAGATAAGGTAAATGTAATAGAGAGACACTTTCCTCTCTGCTCCTATTGAGGCTAGGTGTATGGAAACGATTTTTTTTTTTTTTTGAAATTTTGACTTAATAAGGAAGGGAGCCTCAATCAACTATTCATGAAGCCATGTATTCCTTGGAGCCCCTAACTGATGATTTAATGAAGTAGAGAAACATTTAAGTTTTATTTTTCCCACAGAATTTGAAAGCAGGACTAGTTTTCACCAGTAAAGTCTTTTGATATAGTTGAATTGGAAAGTACTATCTCCTTTGGTACATAAAGAGGATTTGCCTTTGATTTCTCACGATGTATTAGGTAGAGCCTACAGCCAGCTCAGGCAGGCCATAGGGAAACACTGCAGTCCTCGTGAAGCTGGAATGTTTGGCTGGCTCTTTTCCATCTGAGGTCTATATCGAGTTCTTAGGATAGAGTGAAGAGGAGAAATTGATGTGTGCTGTTTAAATGCTATACTTGTTTTTACCTGAGGTGCACACTTCATTAAAAAAAGACAGCTTTTGGAAAAGCATTTGGAAATGATACTACCCCATCATATGTCTATAGTGTATTGTATTTTGTGGAATACTTCTATATAGCTAATTGTGCCTTGATGTGGTCCTAAGACATAGGTAAGAGGTTATTATTATTTATTTCCATTCTACAAATTGCAAAAATAAAAACCTGAAGATTAGAAAAATTGTGACTTGCACAGTTATACAAAGAAATGTTAGATCCAATATTATCACGTTAATTGAGTTTTTTTTTTTTTTTCACATGACAACCCTATACAATGAAGAATTAGATTTTATATCCTGGTGAAGCACCATTCTTTTAGGGAAGAAGTGGAAGAGGACAATGATATGTAAAATTGTTTTTCATTCATTCATTCATTCATTCATTTATTCATCCATTCTCTTCCCTTTCTTGTTCTCTGTCTTTCCTTTCTGAGTATATTGCAAATGACCCCATGCCATGCTACTTGTGTAGAGGTCAAAGGGACAACTTGCAGGGGTCAGTTCTCTCCTTCACCTATATAAATTCTGGCCATCAAACTCAGATCATTAGGTTTGGTGGCAAGCACCTTTATCCACTGAGCCATTCCCTCCATCCTTCTTTCCTTTTCTTCCTTTTGATTTTCTTGTAGAATCTTCACACATACTTTGTTCTGGCTTCTTATCCACTTCTTCCTTCCCTTCCACACTTACTCCCACCCCTCTGAATGATCTTGTCCACAGAATTTTTCCTTTCATGTTGATATTACATGTGATCAACATCCCGTCCCCCTCCCCATTAATTCCTCCATTACTATCTCTTTGCTCTCATGGGTCTGCTATCGAGTTTCTTAGTCTTTACTCATACTTATTCTTATATTTAACACCTGGAAATTAGCATCTGAATATGAGAGAAAGAGAGAGAGCATGTAGTGTTTGTTTTTCTCAGCCTTGGTTAGACTACTTAGTATAATATTTTCAAGTTCTGAAAACTTTCCCAGAAATTATATAATTTAATGTTTCTTTATGGATGAACAAAATTCCATTGTGTATCAAGGCATTTTGTTCATCACTGAGAGGTGCTTGAGGGTTCCTGGGCAGTTGTTGTAGTGGAACTTCTGCATGCTTAAACGCAAGACTGGCTGAATCATATTTTTAGAACTGTTCAGAATACTTAGAACTGGATAATACTTTAGAATGCTGTTGAGAAAGCCTCCCTTCTGTATGTCCACACTTACCAGAATGGTAGTCACTACAATGGTCCTGTTCTCTGAGGATGAGCTGTCATTGCTGATTTGTTGATCTGAGAAGGGCACAAACCTTTCATACTCGTTCCAGTAACCAGCCTAGAAAGAACAGACATTTTATCCAGATGCCCATTTTTCTCTCAAGAAATGCTAAGTAGATTTTAAGAAGCTTGAGATTTACAAGGATTAATACCCTGTTTCTATCTATGTTTTTACTGCCCTCAGGACGATAAGATACACACAAAAGTGTGCTTGCTATTTCTTTATTTTGAGGATTCCTTTCCTCACTTCACCTTTACCAAGAATTCTGCAAAATACTTGAGCCTGCCGTGTAATGACCACTTTTTCTATCATTAAATCTTTAAAGCAGAAAAAAATGTTTGGAATTGCAGAAAGCTGATATATTGGAGTCAAAAGCCAGTTAGTAGCTGATAGATGTGATGCAAGATAGTTTATATTCTAAAGGTTTATCACATGGCCATAAAACCCCCTTTATGTCTAACTCAATTGTTAGTGAGGTAGAAACTAACTGGCCATATACAATTAAGCTATGAAGAAAGATATTTTGTCTCAAGTACTTTGGGTGGTGGGTTCATTCTTGTTTGTTAAAAATCATATGTGCCTGGGAAGATTCTGTTTAATAGCATGCTATAAAGTTTGCGATCCCTTCCCTTTGTTTAGAAAAATTGTTAATTACTTGTGAGTCTACTACTTTTATAGGAATTAGAGGGTCATCTTCTTTAATAACATAGGTTGGATCATTCTGATTACAAAGCTCTATGTATCTTATCTCAGTTTCTCAGCAGATGGAAAGACAGAAACACCAAGTGGGGCTTTTCTTTGTATATTTCCCATACATCTTCTTGTGTGGACATGCTCTCACCTTTGGAGAGCCATTTCTCTTATTGTCTGTTTTGGCTACTTACTTTTCGAGAGCCCGAGACTTTCATTTCATACACATCAATGGTATAATTTGTTCTACGTCCATAAGTGTCAAATTGGATGTTTCCAGTCATTCCTTGTACTTGCACCTGGTAAAAAGGCAAACGGTGCAAAGTTAAACTAGCTTTTACATTGTTGACTTTAGGTCTCTAGGATGAAATCTTTGAGGATTTTCATTTCAGGTCATTGAATTCTATATAGCAGATCAAGTTTTCACAGAGTTTGATTTTTTAACAATGTGTTCTTGATATGCTTTTAAGTTATGAAACTTTATGTGGGTATTAGAAGTGGTTACCTGTATAACATAGTGAGATGTCTCTAACCAGTGTTTTAAAGAATTGAACCTTTCTAGTAGTCCCTTCTTAAGAACGTACTTTAGGCTGAAATAAGTGTATTATTCTGTATTATGAGTTTCTTGTGGGACATCATTGTGTCTAATCTTCATATATCCAATATTTGAAAATAATCTGGTTTCCACAGAGTGACTCAATAATCCTAATCTGTGAAATGGGAAATCCCAGAAGTACCTATTTCTCAGAACTATGTAGATGATTAAATGAGTTCCAAATAATACCTGGAACATAGTAAGCATCACATTGCAGTCTATGTTAGCATTTGCACTTATTTGTTTATGATTCTGTGTATACGATATGACTATATGTAAATGCAGGTGTGTGTGTGTGTGTGTGTGTGTGTGTGTGTGCGCGCTACAGTATATATGGAGGTCAGAGGACAATTTTCAGGAGTTGATTCATTCCTTCCCCTGTGGGACCTTGGGATTGACCTCAGGTCATCAGCTTTATGCCTCAAGCAACTTAACCCAGAAAGTCTTCTTTCCAGCTCCAATCTGCATTAATTACCAAGCCAAGTGACTTTAGCTATTTTTTGAGAGGGTTGCACATTTATGGACTTCTACCGTGAGAGAAGCAGCCTTTCCCCCTTATTTATAAACTATATGCCAAGGTACAGACAGGTAGCAGAGAGCATGGGTGCCGTGGAGAGATAGTTCAAAAATTGATAAAAATTTGTGAACCTTAGGGAATCAGGAATGTGGAATGCTCCATAACAGACACAGAAGTGCAAGAGCTCCGTTTCCTGTTTTGTGATGCCAATTTCAGAGTCTACATATGCCATAAAGGTTCCTGGTCATACGAAAACAAAAAGCCACATCTACTGACAGATTTTCTTATCTGCCCTACAGTTTAGAACTATCAAATAAAGACTGTCAGTCTATCTGGTTGTTTCACTTCCTGAGTAAAGGTCAAAGTCTTTAAAGAAAAATAATCTGGGTGGGGTTTTTTTGTTTGTTTTTGTTTTTGTTTTTTTAGGATAAACTGATAAAATATCTTTCCTTTCATTTATAGAAAATGACAAGCTAGCAAACAAGTCAGGAGCAGTAATGGGTTTATACTGCCAAGGGGAAAATTGATATCAAGGCTTTGGGAATAGTTTTTAAAAGAAGTAGATTTCTGAGTACCAGTAGGAGACCATGGAACTGCTTTGACCTGGCAATTGCATCTGACCCAGCAAACCTAAGTACTAAGCTTGCAGGCTACATGAGATGAGAGTTCTAGGTAAAGAAATGGGGCCTTTATTAATATATTATTCATTAGGATGAAACTGATGCATGTTGTGATGTCTGACAGAGTTGAGAATTACACAGAAATCCTTCATTGCTGTACATACTCAGGACTTCAAGTCTCATTAAGAATTACACATTTCAAAAGACCAAGGTTATCTGAACTTGAACTTGACTTATGAACAGGGCACTCAACAGGTGTCCTAGAGATGCCAGCCCTCATGACGCCAAGTCTTCAGTGAGTAGGAATAGAACTGGATCACCACTCTAAGTGAAGTCTAATTTTAGGGATCTAGACTAGTATTGAATGTCAGTGACAGCTTCCCACTACCTCATCTAGAATCCCTCTTTAATCTAAATAGCCTTAATATTATTTAGCTATCATTTAAATAATCTACATCTTTGGGATTGGGAGCATCTCAAGGTAAGAGACATTCATTTTCTACATTTTCAACACTAATGTAATTCAAATATGAGCTCTCCTTAGCTTGTCTCATATTTGCATACCAATATGGAGCCTTGTACATACCCATAGGGGCTTACTATGTGCAGAATGGATGGCATGGCTATATATTCATTTAAACAGACCCCATACATGCTTCTACCTAAAACCAGTAGTTTGGTTTCTAGATTCCTTTAGATGAAGAAAATGATTTGTTGAGAAACAATGATGCACTAGTCATAAGGAAGGATGCCTATACATCATGCAATCTCATTTTTAATGAACTTCAGTAAAAAGGGACTTTTAAAAAATGTAATAAAACCAGGCTTATTTTCCTTCATTTTGAATAGCACTGTTCTGAGGGACCATATTCTTTTGGAAAGGCCATTGCTTTCTAGAATAGAAATACGTTGGTCTGTAAAAAGAGTTGAAGGATCCTGTGGTCAGATGATTGGCCATTAAGGCCTGGGAATGAAGGTGACTTATTTGGTCTGTCCCTTGAACTTATCACTGAGTTAAACATCTAGAAATTTTTCTTCGTGACAGGATGGTTGGTGCAGTTAATTTATAGCCAAGTTGGTTTCTAATTTTTTATTCTGGTGGCCATGTTTCTACTTGGGGAAGGTGGTGGTTTATGTTATTGAATGGCCAATCAATTAGAAATGCTGGCTCCTGCCCATGAGGTTTTGTTGATGAAAACTCATTTTGATTCACTCTGAGGCAGTTTTAGATTTCACTCATCATTATGTTCCACCTGACAATACAAATCTTGTAACTGCTAGGAAGGTGGAATTTAATTAGCTGCTCTTCAAAATCATGCACCGCTGCTTCCATAAAACTACACTCGGGGCATCTGTTAGGGAATTGACACAATGACATAAAAGTCTACACAGTATGAGAATGGCTTATATCTCTTTCTTGGAGAGAGACACAGGGGCTACTAACCTCTTTGGACTGAATGCATCCAACTTGGCAAATTAAGGCAGCAGTAAGAGAGCCAACTACACAAAATGGTGTACGTTATGGGCTGTTCCCGATTCTTCATTGCTTAGTTGTGCACAGAATTATCTTAGGATGGCCTATCTCTTTGTTCATTTGGATGTCCCAAACATCAAGATAATTAGTTGGAAAGAAGAGATTCTTGTACTCTTGGAAGCTCATTTTAATGCATGCAGGGACATGTAGCAGGCATAAAGTTAAATATTCAGGAAAAAGCTCTTGCTTGGAAAGCTGCAATGAATGGGTGATATTGCTCCTAGTGTAAATAATGGAATCTGTTCAAAGGACACTGCTTGAAGCCTTAAATGATCTCTTAGCCAGTAAATACTAAAAACAAGTGACCTATTTGATCATCTATCCATTGATTCCTTGTACTTTTCTTTAGGCTTTTTCTTTGTAGCATTGGGCAAAAGCCTCTTAAGTAGGTCTAGCAATGCACCATGTTCCTGCATTCTACCATGCAGAATAGAATAAGTGTTCTCTTTGACAAAAGAAATACTATCATGCTAGCTTAGTTCCACAGTGCATTCAGGCTCCTAATTTGTCTGATGAGCCCGAGGATGCTGCTGTCCTTTGTAATGCCTATCTTGAAATTAGGATCATTTTATTAAAAAAAAAAAAAATCCCAAATCTTCGTAGGAAATGTCATATTTGTAGAAGATACATTATTTTGAAGCTACTTATTAATTCAATCTATAATTTTTGGAGGGTACCAAGTTTCATTTACTATGTACAGTGCAGCAGAGAACTAAGGATTTATTTGTCCTAAATTTATTTTTTTGAAACTTCACAGCAGCAGAACTTTCTATTGGTGGAATTCTACATTCAGGCGACTATCCACACATATCTTTTCTGCACAGCCTGAGATGCTGTTTCTTAGTACATCCTCCTTTAGGACTGAGGTCTCCCTTTTTGTGTCTTTCTAAGGCTCGTCCTCCCCAACAAGCAGTCCTCCCAACAAGCAATTGTCCTTACCATTTTCAGAGCTCTCTCAATATCAATTCCTTGACTCCAGGGCACAGCAGGATTTGCTAAGCAGTCTCCAGCACTACCTCTGCGGGATACATCCACTCGCTGCCTCCTCAGGTATCTGAAGGCTTCTGCTATGACCAGTATTGCATCGTGTGTCAATGCAGATGTATACTAAAATAAATGCATGAAAAACAGGAAAGCATGACAAGTGACATCCCCCAAACTTGCCTGGTTCCTTGTGCTTTTCATTCACTTCCACCCTTTGCTCTACAAAGATATCATCCTAATTATTTGGGTTCAAATTCTCTGTGGGCAAGCCTGACTTTGATGCATTCAACAATGATGCCTCTTACTTCATGTGTGTGCATGTTAGGGTTATTAAGATCAAATGGCTCAAGGGAATCTTTTTCTTGCTCTCAATACTGTTTCATATTGAGTGAGTGAGTATAAAAGGCTGGGTATTTTGTAAGGGAAAAATGCATGTGATGTTAAAGGATGACATGTATAGATTAGAGAGGAAATAGCATATCCTAAAGCAAGGCTGAGTTATTGCTATTTGTAATAGAAAATTCAGATCTGCTGTTTACTTGGGGGAAAATGGAAATAGCTAAGTTAGACAGCTTGAAATTAATTTGGAAGGAAACATTAATCATTTCTATCTGGACCATATTTGAAGCAAGCTAGGACCTCTGGCTAGCAATAAATCAGTTGTTGTTTCCCAGGGGGTAGCAAAAATCAAAGATGCTTTTCAAGTGTCGAAAATTACAATTGTTATTGAGTTTTAAATCTGATAACGTTGACAATTTGTAGGCAATGCTTCATGATGCTACCTCTTTCAGGCAAGAACTCTTTACTTTCTGTTTCTTGTATACAGTGACATGTTATACCAGGGATGCTGCTAGTCACTTAACATAAGGGATTTGATTATCTGCAGTTGGAAATGGTGGATGCTTTTCCATTAAATGAATCAACAAAGCACGATTAAAATAAGCTGGCCTCTGTTTTGCAGGGGTGATGAATACTTGTAGAATATGGAATCTTATTGACTTTTTAAAATGTAGCAAAATGTCCTAAGGGGAGTTCTCACTATATAAAAGTCTGTCCAAATACAATTGAGAGTGAATACATTGTTGTGTCTACAACTATCAATTTACTTTTCTCTTGTTACTTTCAGAAGCAACTCATCAAGTATGACTATAACGGGAGCCTATTTTCTTTCCTGAAGAAAAATCTTGCTGGGCAGTGGTAGCGCACACCTTTAATCCCAGCACTTGGGAGGCAGAGGCAAGTGGATTTCTGAGTTCGAGGCCAGCCTGGTCTACAGAGTGAGTTCCAGGACAGCCAGGGCTACACAGAGAAACCCTGTCTCAAAAAAAGAAAAAAAGAAAAAGAAAAGAAAAGAAAAATCTTTCTGTTTGCCCATCCTAGCACTAGGTAAAGCCCACACAGTGGTGACTTTCCTTCCAACCAACTACATATATTGTCACTAGTCTGAATGCAATTCTTCTAAAGCTATATTAAAAGAACTGTTTAATTTTGTACTTTATTCAGTTTCTATACCCATGCACGAGATTTCCCAGTCAATCTAAAATAAATCATAAAAAGAAATATTTATGAAATATAGATTAAACAGCATCTAGATTTTAATTTCTAGATGAATTTTCCAACTCTATATATTCTATATCAAGTATTAAAGTAGGATCTTGGGTTGATTCAATACAAGGTTCAATACTTTCTTAAACTATTTGTAGGGTTTTACTTACAAGACTAAGCATTTTTTGTAGTAAATACTAGCATGTTGCATACACACACTCATTATTAATGGGTACCTGAGATGGTTTTCATTATCTTTTCTAGAAGTTATACATCTTCAGAGCAAGGCTAATCTATACTGCAATATTTCTCTTTATATCTTTTACCTTTGTTCATTTTTTGTGTCTAACAATGTGTTTATAAAATTGTTGAGAACACTTAATGAATAAATGTATCTTTGTCTTCTATAGTTGCTAAATCGAAATATCACAAAGCAGCGTGGTTAGGCAGTTTCATGGAAATATAAACTTTTATAAGCCCGCTTAAGTACAGCATGAGAAATCATACTGGTTTAGTACATTAAAAAAGATTTGATTATAAAAGATTCTTCATTGGGAATGTGACCATATTCACTAAGCCAAATTAGGACACCTGGTCTGACCAAGGGTCAGGATGATTTAAGATGGAACTGTCCTGGAAAATTCTGGCACATATAATCTCTATTACATTCATGCAGTTAGCTTCTAAATAATGAGTGACTTTATTGAATTATGAAATTATGTTTAGCTCACAAGTTTTCTAGAGTATTTCAATTGTTTAAAAGTTTTACTTGTATTTACTTGTACCAAAAATTTACAGGTTCTGATGTGTCCTGTTCAGGGTAGTAGAGAATACATCTCTTAGTTCATCTATCTTCTCTACTTTTCTCTATCCTATTATTGTCAGGGAGAAAGGAGAACTTTTTTTAAGGAGGAAGGTTTTAACATACTTGACTCTTCTTACATCACAGTCATTGTATGCATTTTTACTATAACAGCAAAAAAGAATTAAAAGCTAGTTTTATGTTTGAATTGGTGTGCTGTGGTAATAAGTAATATATGAATATATATATATTCCATCAAAAATATATATTTGAATATAAATATATATAAAGAGACACTTGTGTAGCACAAATAATTTCCACCTAATTTATCTGTTTTAAAATGATGAGTAAATAACAGGTTTTCTAACCATAAGGAACACATATGAAAACTATGCACTCTAAATATGACTTTTTGCTTTTAATATTCTTATCTTGATTTTGGGAAAATGAACAACCTAGGTAATCTAATTATTTTTAAAGACACTTTTGTAGACAGGTAACTATTTCTGTTCAATATTTCCATACATATAGGTGATACATATTGTATATTAGAGGCCAGTTCACTTGGGTATTATGAGATTCATGGAACTTATTATCATGGGGCAATCACATAAATAATGGAAAATCCAATTTTCTGTTTCAGACTATCAATCTTTACTGATTCCTGCTACCTCTACCCTTTGCCTGTTGCCTGATTCAGGTTCTTACAGTAGTGTAAATTACTGTGAGAATATTAAAAATGAGATTCGTTTAAACATTAAACTATTTTCAAACACTAGAGGGTTTTTTTGTTTTGTTTTGTTTTTTTAAAGAAACAAGATCTATTCTCTATAGTTTATTTGGGGGTCAGGTTATACTATGGAATCAGTTACAGCTGGGTTTTTTTTTTTTTTTGAGTTGTTGAATCATGTCTGAGGGAAGAGCACTTGATCACACAGTACGGTTGTAAGTATAATCATGAAAAGCTTTGGAAGGCTGGCCTTCGTTGTCTGCATGTCATGGAGCATTACCTTTAGTGGTGCATTCTTGGCTTCAGGGAATTCCCTTTCATCCAGTCTCACCCAGCGCTGTATGAACTGCTGAACCATTGGGTTTTCATTGTTGACAATCTGGAAACCTGTAATGTTGGCTCCCCCATGCATGACTCTTTCCAGTAAAATGTCAGTAAAACCCTGGAAAGACAGTGAAAGGGATCATGACCATGAGGGACATACATTTCTGCTTACATTTATCTGATGAAGAGTAAGGATGAAATGAAGGATTCCTTCCCTCGGACTACTTATTAGCAATAAAGACGGTCTTGGATATGAAACTAATTCTTAAGCTGCCATGTCTTTCAAAGTACAAACAAGGTGGAGAAATGGTGCATGTTTCCATTTTTCTGTCTGTGACCAATGTAGGTTTTGCTTTTAAGCAAATATTTTGTTTCATTTATTGGTATTTTTTTCAGTCTTCCTACAGAGAGTTCAAATATAGCACTATGTGACTAGAGAATGTTGAAGATGTTTGACCATAATAAGTGCTATAGAAAATCTTTTTCTTCACCTTAACATGCTGAGCAGAGCAAAGTGTTTCAGATTCTTGTGATGAGTATTTAGACATTTGTGATTCACAGAAATACCAGTGAGTGAAGCTGACAGCTTGCCTGTATATGATGGCATAAACCCCAGGGTGCGTCTCACATGAATCCATAAATGAGTCTTGACATCTGTATAGCATCCACCATTTGCTCCTTCACTTGCTCTGGTTACCATCTGGTGTCTCTGTCACCCAAGTACTTCAAAGTGCTCTCCCCAGGGTTCACACCTAAGCCTTTTCCACACAGGCACTGCCAACTCCTTTGGGTATTACTGTTTTCTGGGATACCTTGCCCAGGAATTGCTGCTACTTCTGTTGGATATCGGTCTCTTGTGTTTTGTTGCTCATGTGTCAGAATCCTTAATGAACGGATGCCAGCTTTCTATATCAATGGGAGGGAAGGTGGGGGAAATCTCAGAGGAGTTAGGGGAGAGGAAACCATAATCAGAATATATCATATGAAAAAAAAACCCTATTTTCAGTAAAAGAAAAATAATGTGCTTAGAGGCAGCAGACTTTTGTGACAGTAAGAAGGAAAAAAACACTAGCTTCTGGGAATTCCCTTTATTTTTCAAATATAGGAGTTGGCTAGTTCTGAGTTTTCCTCCAACATAGCTGCTACCAAAATTCAGGTGACTAGCCTGTGTATCTTATTGTTCTTGCATTTAAAAAGAAAACAAGAAACAGACCTTAGAAAAGAAAATAGAGTTATTTGCCATTTGGGAAAATTGCACAATGTATCTGTGGTGACTTTACTGCTTATAAAAAGATCAAGAGACAAAAAATTGGAAAAGATATTGATTTTTCTGTGAAAAAAAAAAGAGAAGAGGTCATGAATTTAAGAGGAAGGTGAAGGAGAAAAGGGAGGAGAGGGAAAGGGTAGAAGTAATGTACGTACAGTACTTATGTATGAAATTCTTCTAGAGAACAAACATTTTATATTTAAATTAAAAAACAAAAGAGAAACAGGAAGAAGCTCCTCTCTTCTTGAGATTATCTTCAGGATTTTGTATGTGTATATGTTCACATGTTTATGTGTTTGTGTGTATGAATTCATGGAGCCTATGTGTGCACATGTGTGTGACATGTGGTCCATGTTGCTCTCCTTTTTTGAGGTAAAAATCTCTCACTAAAACTGGAGCTCCTTGACTATGTTGGCTAGCCAATTAGTTCCAGGGCTCTCCTGTCTCTTCCACCTCCCCTTCCCCTACACTTGGATAGCAGGCACTCACCATCATGACTATCTTTTCTTTCTTTCTTTTTTTTTTTTTGTAAAGATTTATTTATTTATTTTATGTATATGAGTACACTGTAGCTGTCTTTAGACACACCAGAAGAGGGCATCAGATCCCATTACAGATGGTTGTGAGCCACCATGTGGTTGCTGGGAATTGAACTCAGGACCTCTGGAAGAGCAGTGAGTGCTCTTAACTGCTGAGCCATCTCTCTAGGCCTCATGCCTATCTTTTCTACATGAGTTTTAGGGACTCAAATTCAGGACCGTATCTATAACTTTTTAAACTGAGCAGTCTTCTAGCCTAGCCTCACCTCTAACACTTTAGTATGAGAAAATTTCAGATATACAGACACTTTGAAAGTAACATTCAGTGAACACTCTTATGGTCAATATTCATATTTTACTATTGATGCTCTCTGGTCCACTAGTTCATTTCATTTTTGGAATACATTTCAAACAAAGTAAGTACAGATATTAGTATACTTTAACCCCAAAGACTTAACCCCATGTCAATAGCTATAATTTCCTGCTTATATAGTATTTTCTTCCTTCCTTTTTGTATTTGTGGTATAAGTATGTGTTCATGTAGGCATGTACATGTGTACATTCGTGTAAATGTGCATACATATGTGCATGTTATCTTTCCAGACTTTTTTCTTTCTTTTTTTGAGGGAAAATTCATATCTAATGAAACGTACAAACTTTAAATTTCTTTTTTTTATTATTTATTTATTTATTTATTTATTTATTTATTTATTTTATTTTCATTTCAAATGTTTCCCCCTTTCCAGATCTATGTACAAACTTTAAAAGTATACCTAATGTGTTTTGATAAATGCACATGCCTATATTATCTATATTCTTATATGTTCTTTTATTTTCTCTTTTTGTACTTTCAAAATATCTTCCTTGAAGAGTGATAATCACAAAGAAGCATGTGCAGATCTTTAAGTGCATATATTCATTAATATTCATATACTGGTCCACAAATGTAACCAGTCCTCAGAAGTGCTCCATGTGTCCCTCTCCAATCACCAACCCCCAACTTTACATTCTTAATTTTAGAGCCCTTTAAAATAAATCAGAAAACGGACTTAGAAAAGATTTTAGTGAGGCACTTTCTTAGTAATTAGTTAGAACCCCTATCATCTTCCTTTCATTGTGAGATATGAATTTAAGGAGATTGGACAAGGAGCCAATTAGTTTGGTTTGCATACTGAGAATCACTCCTTCTTTCTAATAACCACAAGGCATTTTCAAGTTAATATTAACTTGTTGTGATGAGTTTTCTCCTAAAGGATTCCTTTATGAGAGATACTAAGACAGTATTTTCTCCAATTTGCTAACCCCCACACTAAAATCACCAGAGAAGCAAGCTTGTGTATAAAACCTAGGCTATCATTGATATGAAAGTCTATTAATCCACTTTTTGCTTCCAAAATAAAGAAACATAGAAAACAGAGAATATGGGTTTAACTAATAGCTTCAATTTTACCAAGTGAAAACATTGGGCAGTAACAGATACTGCACAAGAAAGCCAACTGCCTATTTGTATGCTGTTACGCATAAATGGTAAGGTCTTTGATGTCTTCCTTGGGTAAGTGAACCAGTCTTCACATTGGTCAAACTTGGGGTAAGGCTTTTAAAATCTCTCAAAAGCTGTATCAAGCAAATGATCATTAAACACGTGAATGACAAAATGGTTGAATAAAGTGGTAGAGGGTCAGTGGCAAAAGACAGCCAAGAAAGGTTTTGGTGCCCCCTGCTCTGCCTTCTCTATTTGTCCCACTTATAGAAGAACTGTTCTATTTCTAAAATGAGTTGCTACATTCTATTGTTGTGTACAGCTAGGAGTGACAAAGTTGTAATTTGAGGCTACACACTACCCAGAGTTAGTAAAATAACTATTACAAGAAAGCTGACTAGCAGACATACAGTAGGGAGACTCTAAACACGAAATGGCAAAACTAGGAGTCATGAGTACAGACTAAAAGGCCAACACTGCTAGACTCCTCCCTCCCAAATTTTCAGGGACTGTTTTGTCATAATTTGTAGTTAGATTATTATGCTTGTCTCTGGGTTGATTATTTGGAAAATTTATACTTAGACATTAATATAAGGGAGCTATAAGATGAGAAAGAAGTTGTGATTGTGGCAAGGGGAGAATATCAGAGATTAGTATTTTATGAAGGGCACGTATAAAACGGCTTCCTTCTTGCTTTGCATCTTGTCACAACATGATCAGGTATTTTGAGTATCCATAGATTTAACTAAAGTTCATTTCTTGTGCTGACAAGAATATTTGGCTAAAACTCATTGAGACCGGTGCATTTTCTCTAAAAGAAAAATATAACAGAAACATACACTGGTTAAATGGTAGGTAGAAGTGAAAACAAAAATGGGAAGCCAATGAATAGAGCAAAGAGAGGTCAGAAAACAGCACTAGCTATGAGACAGGAGTTAGCTGATTCGAGGTTCATCTCTTCTCATTGGACATGGTTCAAAGCTTTTTTTTTTTTTTTTAATCATATTATATGCCACTTCAGGTTATTAAACTTTTCCACAAATTCTGGCTAATTTTCAGTTCTTGACCCAGAACTTGACCACCTGTAGACCCAGAACTGGGAGGGACTAGGTGCTAAGTCGACTGAAAGTCCATAAATCAAATAGTACAACAGAAACATCCATAGCACACCTGGAAGGTGAGCTATGAAAATAGTTGTGTGAAGGGCATTGGTAGAGACAGTGTCATGCTATAGCTGCTTCATAGGTAAGGATTGGACTGCGGCAATTACTGCTGGTCTTTCTGTTTCTCTTCTAACATGTCCCAAAGCTATCTTATATTGTGAGCTACTTTGCCATCAGTAGCTAGACTTTATGGGTGACATGCACAAACACAACCCGCAGCTTTAGAAAACTGTGATTATATGGGCAACTTTAGCAAAGAGGTCACCAAAATTGCATTCAGAATATAATAGGGATTTTTTTTTTAAAGGCAAGGCATAGAATAATCTTTTTTTTGCTCCAAGGCATAGAATAATCAAAGTAGAATCACTTTTTATAATACACTGCAGCTGACCAGATCTTGCTGCACTTTTCTTTTTATCAAATCCATTGGAGCTACTAATTTACTTGCTCACAAATATTCCCTGGGTTTGATTTCTCCTGATCACCTAAAGAGGTGGGACTGTTTTCCCAGTTCCACTGAAATCTCCACAAATAAAATAATGTAACAGAAAGGACAACAAGAACGAGATGCAAATCAGGAAGCACCAATATATGAGGATCATGGGTAAAGCCAAGGAAGGTGAGAGAGCAGTGCCTACTGTTGGGCAGCACTCAGAAGACACCAGCTTGCCTTCTAACATGATCCAAATCATGCTGTCATTTCTGTTATATGTTGATGCATTCAGTAGCATCAAGTATGTTCAAAGGGGGACAACTGGGTGACTACTGAACAGAAGATACTTACAAGTTCTTAATCCTGCTATGCTTTGTATCATAACTTTCCAAGACATTTCATTCTGTGAGTTGGACACTTAAAAACATTATGTGGGAGTATTGTTCAAGTCTCACTTAAACCACTGTAAAACAATGACACTGTGGAAATGTCTACTGAGCACCTAAAGTATCTAAAGGAAAGGTTGGTGATAAAAGTTAGGGTTCATGTCTCTGAGGAAGAGTTTGCCTGGCTGCTGGTTCCTAGTTTCACTGTGTTTAAGGCAATTCCTTTATTCCAATGTTTTGTTGGATATTTCTTTTGGAGTTGCCAACACACCTATCTCAAAGTTTGTATATAAATGTTGTCTTAGCTTGGGTCTTAGCTGAGAAGAGACACCATGACCATGGCAACTCTTTTAAGACAAATCATTTAATTGGGGACTGGCTTACAGTTTCAGAGGTTTAGTCCATTACTGTCATGGCAGGGAGCATGGCAGTAGGCAGACATGGCACTGGAGAATTACCTAAGAGTTGCATCCTACTATGTAGGCCAAAAGGGAATTACTGGGCTTGGCATGGGCTTTTGAAACCTTAGCACCCAACCCCTTTTAAATAGTGCTACTCCCTGATCACTAAGCTTTCAAATATATGTGCTTATATGGGTCATTCTTACTCAAACTACAATAAATGTCAAAGATCTCTAAAACTTCTGTAAAATTTCTGATATGATAAAAATGGTTATCATAGGCAAATAGGTTAATAGGCAAATAAATAAAAGGGGAAAGGGAAATGGGATAAAGAATGCCCATGAAAGCCCAGGATGTGCCTGATTCTTAGCTCTCCACTCATCTCTATCATTTGAAAATAAGTTTAAGTTCTTTCACAAATTCCTAGATACAACTAGAGTCACAAACAGATACCTCATTGCATTTTGAAGCCTGTGGCCTGGCTTCCCTCCAATGCCTCAACAAAACATGGATTCAACTGGGTTGACCAACAAAAACTCAGTTCATGTGAAATTATGTGAGCGAATAGGCTATCAGTAGGCAGATAGTGATAGGATGCTGAGCAGCTGCAGTGGGCCATGACTCCCAGTCAGCAACTACATTAAGGGTAAACAACCAGAAATTTTGATGGGCTATGGAGCCAAGCTATAGTGTTGGGTGAGTCCTCACCACTGCCTTGACTTGATCGAAGTGTGGTTTTGATTTACTGTACTTTCAAATTATGAAATCCACCAGGTCAAGGAACACCTGTATACCCAGAAGTGGCAATTCTGGGTTCCATGAAAGTTTTTCTTTTAGAGGTTTTTGAGGAAATTCGGTATCACTTACCAAAATGGCTGTGTTAATTTACATTTTCATCAATCATATTTAAGAATTATCCTTTCTCTACACCTTTACCAACATTTTTGATTACCAACAGAATGACTAAGAAAGCTCCACATCAATTTTGGGTGTAGTTTCTACTAAAACATGCACTCTTTTTCTTTTCTTCTCGTCTTCCTCTAATGATTGCATGAGCTGTTATACATTTGATGACTGCTTATGGTCCTTTGTCTTCTTTATTATCCTATTCCCTTCTGTACAATATGTGCATTTGTATAGTCACTCTGCAATGTCATTGCTAAGTTACTTCAAGGTCCCAAGTTCCCTGTTGTACTAAGTGGAATTTCTGTTAAGCCCATTTTATTATTTCATGGGGATTTTAACAATTACAACTCATGATTAGATACTCAATTACTTTTGTGGGTTTACACTAAACATCAAAATCAGTGCTACTTGCCTAATTGCCACAGTGGTATCTTTTCCTTTGGTTGTCTCAGTGAACTTTGCACAGGGAAGTGATTAGAAGATACGAGGGAAAGCAGAGAGAGAGAAATTGGAAGGAATCCTACTGCTGATATATAGGGTAAGTTAATATGTTTTCTCCTTTTCTAGGTATTAAATATCTGTGCATCTGGCTTATTTACCTCTATGACAATAGCAATATTTGCTGGAAACTTGGCCAATGAAGATACTCATTTCGATCTGTAAGTTAGGCTAGATTTCATCAGTTGTATATCACTTTTCTATCACTGTTGCTCATATCTAAATTTGGTTCTATAAGATGAACCATGACTTTGTGCCTAAGAAGTTTATGCAACACATTGTAAACAGTCCTTGGTTAATTCTCTAAGTCCATCATTTACAAAGTTGGTGTTTGAACAATTCGCATTCAGACACAAACTGTCTCTGGTATGATTCCAACTTCAAAAGTTTCAAATGACTTTGGTATTATGCGATCTCCATTGATTGACATTTAAGCAGATCGTTTTCCTTCAGATAGTATGGATAACTTAGAAGCTGGAAATAAATGCATTCAGGGTTTACTTCTAGAGCATTTATTTTCAGGATATTATACAGAGATTTCTTGTATGTAGAATTGTTCTGATGGTACATTTTATACAGAGGAGACCAAGCACAAAGTAAGTTGGGTGACTTTTCCTGAGTTGTTAATAGATCATGGGTGAGAAATGGGCAAGTGGCCTGCTAGAGGGGAGATAAAAGCAATAGACTGTGGATCTGGAAGACTGCCAAGGACAACAATTTATCTTAACATTTGCATGAAGCCTCCTCTGTCTTTAGTGCTATTTGAATTGTTCATCCTAGTGATGCTTCAACATAGAAATGCAAAGTAATTGTGGTGGCCTAAGGTAGCAGGTTCCTAATGAAAGACACAAGTCTTTTTCTGGAAAGAAATCCTTCCTCCAGCTCTGGTGGGGGTGGGGGAAATGGGAAGAGGGAAAGATTACACCATACGAATTAGCACTTGATTACAGGTTACTTGAATTGTTTACTAGCTGGTTTATTCTCTAATCCAATCACCAAGTATTCTCTGAAATCTTCTAAGTGAGCCATATCATACCTGGCTACCACCCTAATGGCACTTCAGTCTATTTGGAAGGATTAAAAAAAAGCAATTGTGACTTTATAATTGCTACTGGTGAAGAAACAGCCTCTGATAGCTTTTTGTTTTAAACTAACAGCTTTACTGAGGTATGATTCAGTTAGTGTAAAATTTATCCACTTCACTCTGGTGACTTTTGGGGCATAAATCAGATCGAGTCCCTCTCTTACATAAGTCAGATCAAGTCCAAATCAATTACTTTCTATTGTTCTTTTAACTGTCCTAGTAAAGCCTTGCTCTAGTCTAGATAACATTTACATTTTGACAATTTAGGAAAAGCATGGTGCTCGGAACCTTGGCATGTGATGTTCTATTTAGAAAACCTTTTCCTGATTTGTCATGTAAATGAGTCTTTCTCGCCGTTTAGAGCATCCTTTTGAAGTCACCCTTTTACAACGTTTTCTCTGCAGTGCATGCAGTACATGCAGTACAGTATTGATTTTATACATCGCGGCACTCTTTCTTCTTTGTCTATCTCCAGGCCTGTTACTATAAGCTAGGCAAGACTGTTCTCATCAATATGATTATAACTTTCTCAAAGACATGGTGTCCTGTCCTCTTTGTAGTGAAGTGAATGCAATGTGGAGCATTCAAATGATATAGGAAAGAAAACCTAGGGACTGGTGCATTGCCTCGGTAGATAGAGGTACTTGCCACCCAGCCTGATGATCTGAGTTCAATCTCTGGAACCCCCATAATAGTAGGAGAGAACCAACTCCTGCACGTTGTTGTCCTCTGACCTCCATATGTGTGCTGTTCCGACCCTACCCCCACACAGCAAAAGGAAATAAAAATAAAAAGAGGCCGTGTATACTTTTAGGATCCTACTACCCCAGATGTGTGTGGACTAGTGCTGGTTCATTGACTGTGGAGTGTTACCAGTCAGATGATAGGAGAGAGGAATCAGAGTAACTGCTATCAATATTTGTAGCTGTTTGGCTACTGAACTAAAATATTAAATACTAAATATAAAATACTAAATATTAGACTTATATTTGATGTGTCTGCCTTTGACTATTTCATTTAATTAACTTATTCTTGTTGCACTTTTATTGGTCTATAAAGGTTTGGGGATAAGTGGGTTCATCTTTATAAGTAGTTAAGAAGCTCTTTTTTAAAAACAGATTTGCTGAAGCATTTCGTTTTTGACATAAGAAGAAAATGTATAAAACGGAAGCAAAACAAGCAGAAATAAACACTGGTTGAGTACCAATTCTACGTAATATTTAACATACACAATGTATCGCCAGTTACACTCTCTAGTTCTTCAGGAAAAGGTAGACTGTGTTAAGTAAATAGACTTTTGGTTCTGCTGGACACCATACCATAAAGATGAACTTTGAAGAGACCGTGGGTAATACCTAAAGATCTGAATGTTCCACACAATAAAGCTGGAGGCACAGGAGTTGGGAAGAACGAAAGAGAAGAGAAAAAAAGAGCTAATGTTAAAACATTGGGAAGATATATAATGGATGGTACTGTGGCCAGAATAAAATGAGAACTGGTGGATGAGCTGATAAATTGCTTTCAGTCACTAACATTTTCCACTTGACAACTATAAGAGAGTTTGCTTGTGGATGACCTAGGGACCACAGTCCAAGTATAGACGGTTCCCGCCTTACGATGGTCTGAATTAATAGTTTTATTTGATTTTGCATTGTGCAAAAACTATTATATATCATTAAAAGCTATACTGTAAGTTTTGATATATACGGTGTCTAGCGGTAAGACCCTGTACAGTGATCCTGGGCAGAGGCAGTGAGCTGCTTCTTCTCAGCCATGGAGCTGCCAGGGAGATGGTGGTTTGCAGTGTCCTGTGTTGTTCAGCTAGGATATTCATTAGTTTAGGCTACTAAGCACATCATCAAGTTATGATATTTTCAATCTAAGAAACAATCTCATAAAATCATGAAACACCTGTATATAAATCTACTAAATAGCCCTGTTTTAGAGACAGTGTTGAGAAGCCCGAGAGAGAAGATATAGTTCTACCATGTCATCTTGTTAAAACATTGGCTAGGTAGTGATCTTTCTTTATAAATTTGGGACAGGAAGAAGGGGAAGGAGGGAAAGGGAGAGAGAGAGAGACATGGGAAAGCATTCTGGAGAAAAAGGAATGAGTATCCAAAGTAGTCTACTTTAAGCTGACTAATGCTTGTGGCCCTCAATAGCAC
Source organism: Rhynchomys soricoides (assembly GCA_019843965.1). Classification (NCBI taxonomy): domain Eukaryota; kingdom Metazoa; phylum Chordata; class Mammalia; order Rodentia; family Muridae; genus Rhynchomys; species Rhynchomys soricoides. The sequence continues at coordinate 1,758,985 of JADRCH010007456.1, read as the reverse complement.
AATAGGGGTTTAGACTTCAGACCAATTCCCGGTCTTTTGTCTCTTGGTATTATGCTATATTGTATCTCTGTTTTAAGAAGAAACTGACTGTACCCTGAACCACCAGAGAGGTTGTGTACCCAGGGGAGGTGGCTGTGTTTCCTGGCACTTGGGACCAGTGGCAGCTTTTTGCCTCAAGCCCACTTCCCTTGCCTACAAAACTAGGCTCCAACCCAATGACCTCTGTGTTTACATGCCATCTGCTGAGGGGATCACAGCACATGGCTTTGAGCATTTGAATTTTTATATAGAACATTACAATTGGAAGAACAAAGGAAGGGAAAGCAGAGAACAGAACAGGAAGACCTGGAAGGGGAAGGGAGCAGAAGGGACTAGTTGGTATTGGCAAGCCAAACAGCATGACTCAATCTCATCTGCTTTTTCTTGAAACAAAATAGGTTCTTCTCTGCTGTAGGTTAATTCCAAGATCTGGTAAGCACAGAGGTCATTTCTTCAAGCCTAGGTTGGTTGCTTCTGGATGTACTTTTGCATACTACTTTATGAGTGATGATTTCTGTCTTAGTAAAATAAAAAAAGTAGGTGTCTCTCTCCATTTCTTGTAACTTACTAAGCGGGAGGAAGATGTTAGGGAGAAGAGACAGCAAGAGGGAAAGGGGGAGAGGGAACTCCAGAAGAAGGAGAGACCAAGGAGAGAGCAAGAATGGATTAGGGAGTGGATAGTGGGATGCAATATGTGTCTTTAGATGCATTTCATTTTTGGACAGCTTTAAAATGCAGAATCACCAAGTCGTCCTTGTTTTAGTTTTGTTTGTTATTCTTTGAATCACTCTTTCCTTCCAGGCCCTTCAGGGAATTCTGTATAAAGCTGAGGATGACCTTGAATTCCTAATCCTATCCCATCCACCTCTCAAGGGCTCACATTACATGCCTATCATACCATGCTCAGCTTGCTGTCCCTGTTTTTATAATTGTCTTTGATCACTTCATTCTCACAATTCTACCTTGTATGTTTCATATCTTTATATCTCTGCCTACGAATGAAGGTCAAAGGGCAATGCTTAGAAGTCTCTTTTGTCTACCACGTGGGTCCAAGGGATGGAACTTAGGTTGTCAGGTTTGTTGGCAATTGCCTCCACCTATTGATCCATCCCACCAGTCCCTCTCTGCGCAAACTTGTCTGTGACCTTTTCAGAGCTGACCTGTCTGGCTGAGATGCATGGGTAGACTGAGCAGGAAGAGCAAGTCACTTTACAAGCAGATTGTCTATATGACTTTGGGCAAGTTGAGTCTCTTTTCTGAGTCCATTTCCTGATATTTAAAAAGATTTGAGGAGTGGCAGTCATCTCTACTCAGATGCTCAAAGAAGTCCCTAGAAAATAGCAAGCACAGCAGGGGGGAATCAGAGATCCATTAATTCCTAGCCTCTTTCTCCCCTGTACAATGCTCGGCTTGATTGCAAGTCCTTGACATTCTTTACCACTGACAGCTGACATTACCCCACCTCCATGCAGCATCTGTAGCTGCCTCCAACACTGGGGAACTGTCAGGTCTTCTAAGGCAGTGGTTAAACGCTACAGCACTGAATATGCCCTGCTATGGCTCCTGTCTTCCCTTGGGCATCTTAAGTGCTTGGATTATTTGGTCTTATTTTTAAGGTATCTTGAACATCTGCTATTGGACCATCTCAGCCTGGATCTAATTTGCCTTGTATCAACTGCTTGGCTACGTTGATTAGTTCTTTGGATCCTTATCTCTGTTTAGAACTTGACTAAGGGCACTCAGGATTCTCTCAGCCTTTGCCCATCTGGACTGGTTTTAATGTTTCAGTCTGCCTTAAAAACAGTAGGCCTCTGGGTTTGCTACCCTACCTGTGTGCTTAGCATTCGCCCAGTTGCTGTGTTTACATTTTCTTTCACAGTTGACCTGGGTGATATCTAAGGAGGAAGAAGTACAGAACTACAAATGACCTTGGAGTGTTTTAACATTTTAGTCTTAAATATGCCACCTTTTACATTTTTCTATTTAAATCTGTATCTGAACCAAAATTTACCTTTTTTTTTTTTTTTATTGACAATACTTTGGAGACTTAAACTACCGTTTCTGCCTTGTTTTAAAGAATGGTGTCTGTGAAATCACAGAAGTGATTGGGTAGTTATTTTTTCTAATATGTATTAAATATCAATTCAAAACCAATAAGCTCTAAATAGGTTTTGCTATGCACCCCTTAACACTAGCTCATGCAAATAACCTATTTTGGGAAATAATGATCTGGTCTTTTTCCTCCATCTTGCAAATTAATAAATAGGTACAGAGATCTGTCTAATTAATGAATTTTAAATATTTAAACTTGACTCTTAGCTCATAGGCTAATGCCTTGGTTTGCATCATGGCATACCACCTCCATCCTTTACGTCAATCCCTAACCGTGACTTACAATTTTACATATAATATCTGAGGTACTATTGTTGACATATATGAAAAAAATAGATCATGATACATGATATGCTTTGCATTGCAATGTAAAAGGTAGTGTTATAGGACCCAGCCATAGGGGAAAGAGCCGCTGCTAAACTGATAGGTTGCATGTACATGCTAGTTACTGGGGTGACTAGAGCAGACAGAATAACAGCACTGTTCAAGAAGAGGAAACAATTATTATGGAACAACCCCTAGGAAGAAAAGACACCATCAATGGATATGGATATGGTTATGGATATGGAATTTGTAGGCAGCTTACTTGCTTAACTGGAATGTCCACCTCTAGCTTAACCACATCACATCTCTGGCATGTGTTCCTGGCAGAATCTTTTGTTTCTTCCAGAGAGTTTTAGCAAGATGAACTTTTTCTGAAGCTTGTTTTTCACTCATAGTGTACACACTGACCTCCTTCTCATTTTAGGACTGCCTCTAATGAGGTTTATGTAAAAGCATATAGAAGTCTTTGACAGATACGTGGAGCTCTGAATCAAAGAGGACACTTAGGATGTAGGAAGCTTGGGCAGGGTGAGTGTTCTTGAATTTGCATTTGTAGAAGAAAGGAGTTCTTCTGTGCTGTTGTAACACTAAGACTGAATAGACTTTGTTCCCCCGAGTCTACACACATCCCCAGTTTGTACCCAGCTGGCTCATCTTGAAAGGCCAGATGGCTCATCTTGGAAGGAAGCATCTTCTTAGCTCCACTTCCTTTTTTGACCATCCAAATGACTTCTAAATAGTTTTGCTTTACTCTGTATGTGTATGTCGTTGCTAGAGGTGTTTGGAGTATTTTTGTGTCCTTTGAATTTTCTGAAGACCAGGATAGAGATGACCTGTTTCATTATTATTATCAGTTGAGTAGCAGTTTCTCTATCTACTGCTCTAATCATATAGAGTTCACGGATTTATGGAAACTGTGTGGCTGAGTTCAAATGAAAAGAAGGTCACCAGAGGAAAAGGTGGCAGCTCAAAGCACAATGAATGAGTCCATGTTTTCATGACTCACACTGACATGATACTACACATTACTTTCTTTTAGAAGGAACAGATTTTGCTTGTTCTTGTAGGAGGCATCTCTCTAAGGTCTCATTATCCTGAATTGTGTCTTCCGGATTCAGTTCACCATTCATTCCCAGAACACTATAGTGATCTCTTTCCTCATTGTCTCTCTGTGTCCCTTGCTCTAGCTTTCTCTTGCTCTTGGTTTGTTCTTTCTCTGTGTGTCTGTGTGTCTGTCTGTCTCTCTTCCTCTTTTGATCAAACTCAAGCACTCTTGTCCTTGTGCATGTTAGCTAAACCCCATGAACCTGAGCTACATTCTTACTCATTGTTCTCCCAACATGATCTTGCTATGTAGCATTGTATCTTCCAATTGATGTTTGCAGGAGTGCAGCACCACGTTAAGTAGCAATTCTCTCTTGCTGTTCCATGACTCTGCAGGATTTTTTTGGGGGTGGGGAATGGTAGTGTTGGTGGTCATCAGATCTGGATCTCAACATTGAAAGAAAAATATATTTGAAAGATAGTTATTAGGCCTAATGAAGCCTAGCTGGAATTCTAGGATAGAAATGGTCTCCTTAGGTCATCTTATGACAGCTGAGACAATCATTGATGTGGATGAGCTCAAATCTTCTCAGGCAGAACTTGGCTTAAGGTGTCCAGTGATCTGACAGACTCCAGCTTCAGGTGTCATCAGAATCTATCTGCCTTAGCTTTCAAGAGAAGGACATTTCTTTTTGGCATCTACCAGATAATGGTTGATCAAATCCAGGCTGAAATGGCTTGTTATTTGCAGTCTTTGCAAAGGACTTCTTAGTTGTTCTGACCAAGACTATCTCAAAGACACACCACAGTCTGTGGCTCTTCTTGACTTCTTTCTTCTTTCTCTTCTTCAGTGGTATCAAATGTATATTGTAGTGTGAAGCCTTCCCTTCCTACTACTGTCTCTCTTCCTTGTTTTTCACAGTTATCCCCAAGAAATGTCTTGCCTTTCTAATTATGTTTTAACATCTAATTCCAAGGGTCCCAACACATGGAAGACATCCTCTATTCCAACCTCTACATCCACGGTAAGGAAACTGAGGTCTGTATGGTTACTCAAGCAAGACCAAAACATTCTAAACTCCAAGTCAATAGTCAATATTCTTTTTCAATCTGCAGTCAACATGCATGGCCATAGTTACTGTTTGCAGATGTATAAAGAAACCATATTACGTTGTTTACTTGAAGATCAAACATTATTTCACTTTTGTTTAATTTGTTTTTGCTCCGTGTGAGTTAATATCTGAAGAACTTTGGCTTTGATGTCCTAGTGATATATTTTCCTAATGCTTAGTAAGGAAAACAGTTTTTATTAAGTAAATACGTGTGTGAGCACTACCTAAAGTCACCCCATACACTGCCAGTAAATACATAGAGCCCCATATTTTAAACACTGTGTTGTATATCTCATTGCCTTCTAGAACATGTAAGGTTGAGGGGAAGATAAAATGAGAGGGATGGAGGTAGGAAAACGAAAGAAGGAAAGTAGACTATTGGTAAGAAAGAAACATTAAAAATCAGCAAAACTGTCTCAGATACCTTGGTAAACATCCACTATTTCCTACCTCACCCTAGTCTAACCTCCATTGACTCAAAATATCCCTTACTTATCTGCTGTCCAAAACCCAAGTTTAGTATTTTTATATATGAACTGAGGACTGGGCCTTTTTCTCTCTCCTAGAAGAATCACTTCATTTATCCTCCAATTGGATGGAAGGCCTCCTCCACTTTGAGCAGTGTACTGAAGATGTATAATACTTCAGAAGTTGGCAGTGTTTGGATGCTTTATGAGAGAGATACTGGAATAGCACTTCTTTTATCATTTAGAAACGTTTGTAAGTAAAATGAGATATTTCCCTTAATTTTAGAAATCTAAGAGCACAATTACAATAATCATCTTACCATCGCTACTATTCTTTTGGTTTAAGAGCTTTATAATGATCTTGATTTTGTTATGCTAATGAGACAAAACTATGGCTTGAACTCCTCTGATAATTTAATAGATTCTTAGTAGTATAGTGATAATTTCACATCCCTCATTCATTCCATAGAGACAATGCTCTATAGGAACTTTAACTAATGGGCATTTCTAATTTATAAGCCATTTTGTTAATCACTAAGCAAGTTGTCTTTTCAGAATAAGAAGAGGTATGAGGTGACCTCAATGGAACACTATCTTCTTGGATGTCATGGACTTTAAAGGCATGGGGCATTTGAATATAAAACTCCAGGTTGTGTTTTGTGTAGGTAGAAAGGTATATCCTACTGTACCTGATTTGAAGAGATTTGTTAGCCTCTAAAAGCACAAATCAAATATTGGTATGCAAGTGTCCTTGGATACATTAAGAGTCATCTTCCTGTGTCCTCTGTCCCTTGGTTTACATTTCAAACCTAATTAAAAGAGCTGACGTCCAAATTGAATCTAAGAATAGTGAGGAAACATGCCTGATTACTATTACTATCATTGTTATTATTTGCTGTTGGAGATTGATCTGCTTCTTCCCAAGCACTCTATCACTGAGCTGTTTCTTCAGTCAGTTATGAAAAGGTTTTATCTTATTATTTTTATTTTTTATTTTGAGACAGGATCTTACTGTGTTTACCAGGATGACCTTGAAGTTGCTTGGCAGCACAGGAAAATTTTGAATTCTGACCATGCATCGGCCTCCCAAGTAGCTGGGATTATAGGCTGGTTTCAGCAGACCTGACTCAAATTATTTTTTAAATAAGAAAAGAAGATAGCTTTGTAGCTGAAAAAGACAACATAAGACTATACAGAGCTCCCAAAGGCCAGTTTGGGTATTCACTGAATTTGTTTTTCCAAGCATCTAGAGAACACATTAGGCATCTCCTGGATTTCCTTTACAGCTGACTCTAGACGACATGAACTCAATGGACAATATTGCCCAGAGACACGTGAACTACTTTTTTTGTTCTTACCAGGTTAGCAAGCATATAGTGATAACCTCTTGAATGTTTCCCCAGGATCACAACCTGCGGAAAGAAGAAATGAGAAATATTGTTTATTTAAGGGCATTTTTTTCACTTATACAATCAGTGAGATGGCTAGAATGAATGCTTTTAAATCATCAACAACATGGTGGGATTTTAGTATACAGTAGAACCACTGCTAATTACACTGGGTTCATGTTTGTTGTGTTTCACTTGTAGTCAGATAAAACAGGAATCATTGTCAATATCAAAGTTAAAATGTCAAAACAAGGGGATTAAAAAAAAAGAAAAAAAGCCATTGGAACTTCCAGGTCAGTAGCAGCATTGTCACTTAAAATAGATGGCAAAAGCAAAGCTGATGATCCCTCACCCATGAACTGGATTTCTGTGCTTAGCTGTTGAGATGGAAAATGAGCTGAACTTAGCATACAAATTAGAAAATAGAATGTACAGTACTTTTTTTGTTGTTATCTAGAAAGCTTAGGGAATAGAGCACTCAAAGAATGGGGTTAATGGGATTTTCAGGTTAACTGAGGTTACTTTTGCTTATTGAAAACTTTTCTACATGCTTGCCTTCCTTTTCTTGCCTTAATGTCTTAATGTGAAAGATGTGTGACCATCTGAATATCTTTTGACGCTGAAGGCAATGCCCTAGGGCATTCAGAGGAGTTTTCCTTCCAGGGACATTTGGCAATGTCAGACAATGTATTTGGCTATTAGCCTCTAGTGGGTAAAGGTCAGGGATACCACTAGATATTTTCCAATGCTTAGGACGGTCCCTACAGCCATAATCATCTGGTCCCAAATGTCAGCGATAGTGAGGGTAAGAAATATTTCCTCAGAGTCATCATAATTATCATTATTTGCATCAGTAATGCTGTATTAAGTATTTGGCCTTCAGTTTACAAAGTGCTTTTTATTGTCTCTTATGTCAGTGGGCTAAATATTTTCCAGCCAGATGTACTAGCTGTTTGGTTTTTTTCTAAATGCATAAGTTTATTTTCTTGTAACAAAGTACACCAAACTTTTTCGTTCATTAAGCATTTTGTCAAACACTGAGGTGCTAACACTGTCCCAGATAATAGATGATGGGAACAAGGAAGAGAACATATAGAGATGAAAGGAATCTCCTGATGTGTACTTAAGTTTCATGTTGATGTGAAGCTAATATGATCTTTCTTTAAGTAAAACAAGAGAAAGCTATGAGTATAATGTTTGGAACAGGCCTTAGAAGGAAGTAATACAAGCTAGAGACTGTAGGGTTAAGCTTCATGAATTCCTTCTGGATACAGCTAGGTGCAGATATCAGAAGCTTGAAAACAACTGGCAAGGCCTCAGATTTTACACAGCAAACTGGAGGCATATATGAAAGTCTATAATTGTTATAGTTATTACAACTGCCCTTATTTTAATGTCTAAAATATGCAGGCCTTGTACTCAGTGTTGTATGTGTAAGTAATTCCTATAAAATTTTAAGTCTAATTTTACAGATGAAGAATCACAGCCCAAAGGTAGTTTAAGTAATTTCTCTAAGGCCGCATAGCCAGGAAATAGTAAAGCTAGAATTAGAAGCTGGAACTTTCTTCTTGTGGAAGGACTGGCAGTGCAATTAGGTCCTCCGCATCTGTAGTTTCTGCATCCATGTGTTTAAACAAGCCCACATTTAAAACAGCTGAAAAATCATTTCAAATAGACCATGTGCAGACAATTTTCTTGTCTCTGTTTCCCCAAGCAATGCAGTACAAGAACTATTTGTTTAATATGTATGTAGTATTAGTTAATATAAGTAATGTACATATTACCTAAGGTATATAGAAAGACCTGAAAAGTGTGCTGTTTTGTACAAAGGACATACACATATATCTATTTTGGTAAATCTCTGAGTTGGAGTACTGCTTTAGAGCCATTCCCCAGGCATGACTGTATGGCATATTTCAATTTGTCTCCTGAGTTTTCAACTGTATGGTGGTGTCTAAATTATGGTCATGCAGGAGAGATTGAACTTTATTTGTGTGAAGTGATAGTGATGGAAGCCAGGGCTGTATGCATTGCAGAGAAGTACTTTACCGCTCAGTCCCATCCTCTGCTCTGGAGCAGTACTTTTACCATGTTAGCTCTTTTCTCCTTTCAGTACAGAATTCAATAGATGACGGGATCCATTCAGTGGTTTCTTATAAAATGGGCTTTGTGTTAGATGATTTCACCCAACTAAAGGCTAATGTACATACTCTGAGCATGTTAAAGTAGATTGGGCTAAGCTAGGATTTGAGGTAGGTTAAGAATGTTATGACAATATATTTTCAATTTCCAATCATTTTATTTATGCTAAATGCTCACGATTGTTCTAAATTTTTGCAGAGGAGCAAGGTAAGACGCCTAAGGCATGAAGCAGAAAGGGAAGGCGACATAGAGCGTACATGTTAGGTTGGCTCATAGAAATGGAATTGTACCTTTGAGCATCATGTTTACTTTCTTGCTTTTATAAAGACTCAAGCCATTTGTGTGTGTGTGTGTGTGTGTGTGTGTGTGTGTGTGTAGAAGAGTGAGCACAGAGAGATGTTTTCAATTAATTTAAAATATGAACCACATTTCAGACTGATTATGTATGAAGGAAAAGAAAGGTTAATGAATGTCTTGAGGAGGTGATTTCTCACGCTGCCATGACACAAAATAAGCTGTTAGGTGTCATCTGGGATGTATTCTTCAGTGTCTGCTCATGAGAAACATCTTTGCTGGTGACATTTGTTAAGTTTTGGTGGCAAGTTGGGACCATACATTTGTTGAATTTTTAATTCACTGACAACCCTCACATAATAAAACTAGAAGGTTTTGAATACTTCGTGAAAAATGAACAACATTCCTAAGGACACGTGACAAACTCGGAGAAAAATAAGGAAGGCTGTTTCAGTGGAGGCCATGTTTATTGTGCTTTTTCACATAAGGAAGGCCAAAAGGAACAATACACAATGGTAATGTCATTAGCCGAGCCCTGTTTGACAGTGTAGAGGTTGAATTTGGTCATGCACTCACTGCTTGGCTGTGGACAAATCACTCAACTTTCTGAGTCTCCATTCACTTGTCCACAATTTGGCCCTAGTTCTCCTAGCAAGGTTGCTATGATCAAACCAGAGAACATCTCCAAACATGGTTGAGAGCGGAATGATGAAGTATGACACATTACTTCCTTCTAGGGAGGGATTTTTCATTAAGACATTGCATCTTCCGCTTCAGGAAAACATGAAGCTGTTAGAATAACTGTTTTTGGTCGATGCCCAGATGGTGTGCTCAGAACAAATGGACTCATTGGAAGGTAGTTCTCTCATCACCCTTTCTAGAGTTAGCCTTAAGTTGGAGGAGATGGGAAAGTTATCTAAAGATAGGAACATTTAGGTGTCACAGAGCTGCTGCCTTGAAGCCCATAATTAATTCCTCATCCTTGCTTTCAGTGCCTTCTTAACTCTGATTTAACATACAGTTCTTACCAATCTTGCTTTTTCCAGTTCCCAGTAAATTAAACACTTCAAGCTTGAAGGGGTGTGTAGGGAGGCTGGGAGTGATATTTGGGAGAGGTGCCTTAGTACTAGAGGAAGTGACAGTCTGCCTTAAAGGAGAAGGAAGTAACAACAACAGAAAAGCAGGCAACAATGTCCTAATGCACAGTATAATCAGGGGTGTTTGCTGTGAGTGCCTGAGTCATCAGACAATACTTTACTTTGATCAGAAACTTCTGATGAAAATATCTGGCCATGTAATATGTTTCACAGAAGGCTTCCATCAGAAATGCTCTCCAGGTTGTTAAGAGAGTAGTCCTCTGTTGTCTTGAGATCTGCTGTGGAGCTGCTTTGATCCGACTGATGGGAGCTAAATGAGGCCTCAGTGAGAGCTGTGCTATATTTTTTCTCTTTGCCTTTCCTTTAATTTTTTTTTTCTGAGAAAAGCTTGTGAAAACAGGGAAGGGCTGGGGATACTGAATATAATGTGGCGCACCAGAGAGCTGGATAGTTAATAGGAATATTCTTGTTCAGTTAATCCTCAATCTCCGTTCTTTCGATCTGTTACGGATGAACGAGGCATAAATTGTACCCTCCCTTACTTAATAACTCTGGTAACCAAGAGAATATTCAACTTTGCTTTAATAGTAATTATAATAGATCTTTCTGAATTAGTTTTAGAACTTCACAGATAAAAAGCTGTTTTTACACTCAGATGTGACATTTAAGGAAGAAATACCAAGTTCCCACATCCATGTTCTGCAGTCACTTTGCCTTTGTAAGATTTGCTATGGATGATAAATAGCATGCTATGGTGGCAGACATGATAAATGTAATAAGGGGAAAATGTACGAAGTATAGATGAAATTCATTGTTTTAGGGAAGATTATTTTTATCTTCACATATAGCATCGCTAAGGGGGAAGACCCCAGCTACAAATCTCATTCACTAAACAGAGGTTTTTTTGGCAGAAGAAAGATCTCGTGTATACTAACACTGGGCTATGTAGAAAGTCAGGGAATCATAGTTGACTCATTTGGGGGTAATTTTCTCTTACTAAATAGTCCCTCATCGCATCTTTCTACGAAACCGCAGGCTGGGTGTCTCCAAGCAGTTAAAAAGGATTTATAAGACATTCAGTCTCTCAAGGAGATCCGTCCTTTCCCAACCTCATGCTTCATCTAGATATTTTCATAATTTTAGAAATTTGAAATGAAATTGTTCCACAAGACTACTTGAGAGAGGCCCACGTATCCTTTGGGAGGCAAAAGCATCTGCTTTTCTATGCTCACATTTTAGAAAAAAAAATGTGTGTGAAGAAGTGTGTATGTTTTTCCCCCTTTAGATCCATCTGGTATGCAGATTAGGTTATTTGCAGACCTAAGTATCTCCATGTTTGGATTTTCTACATCAGCGCCAGAAAAGGATCTATGGAGAAAGATTGATCTCGCTTTGAGTACAGAACATGCCTAGATGTTCACCTTAATTTGTTTCTCTTTGATTTAAGTATCATATAAAAGCTTGAACAAGGGATTCTCGGCAAAAAAGTTGGATTTGTGGGGAGTATTTTTGGTTGAATTCACTAGGCAGTTTTCCCTTACTGCATGGATATTTTGTCTGCAAGAAAAAAAAACCTATTAGATCACATTTTCTATGTTAAAAGAAAAGATTTTTTAGGCTCACACCTGCCTTCCCTTTTTCTTAGTTGAGAAAAAGACATTGTTTTCTTATGGCACTGTATGTAGTTTCAGCATTGTGGGGAACTGAATGCATGCTGTGCTGCAGAAATCAGCCTGTTTTCTTGCCACACCTTCCAGAAGAGATTTGCAATCCAATTGTAGGTGTCAGCCATCTTCAGTGAAGACCCTAATGAATTTGTCCGAGTCTTAGTAAGCATATCAGAAGCCAATTCCACTGGCATTATTTCCTGGTAAATTTAATGTGCACATATTTGTTCTCCTATGTCTGAATGGCAGGCCTTTGTATTGCAGTCATCTTACCTGAAGGAGTCTGCTGGAATAGTGTGGAATAGTGAAGAAAGAACAATGACATATACCAAAGTCAGTCCCATGGCAGTGTGTTTTAAGGTGGGAGAGTGTTGTTGACATGGAGAGTGACTAAAGCTTTCTGTCAGCAAGACAAATGGTCATAAATAGAGGAATCTTGTCAATGCTTATGCTGACTGTAGGGAAGCTTACATGGAAAGAAAGGAAATGAAGAAGGCAAGAAATACAATTCTAAGATGAGAGGTTTAGAGAGTAAGAATTTTATCAGAGATTATCCTTTGGAGGTAGCTTTACATACAAGACATTCATATTCAACTTATCATAGCTTAATGCAATATGTGAAAGATTTAATAACAAATCGCAAGAGAGGGTCATCAAGAAGGCTTAGTAGATTAGGAAAATAAGCCTGAAGACTTGAGTTCAATCCCTGGAACGGACATTGTGGAAGGAGAGCACTGACTCCTCTAAGTTGTCCTCTGATCTCCATATTTATACCGTGGTACTTACACACACACACACACACACACACACACACACACACACACTTTAAAATAGACCTAATTAATTAATTAATTCCCTTTTTTTACTTTTTAAATACAGTGTTTCACTATGCAATCATCACTGGCCTAGGAACTGACTATGTAGTTCAGGCTGGCCTTAGCTTGTGGCAATCCTCATAGCTATGTTCACAGAGACTTTTGTTTTAATATGCATAATGTATTCTAAAAGTTCAATCAAGGCTTTGCTTTCTGTATATATATCTATATCTATGCTTATTGACAATCTGAAAAGACTGTATAGTGATGAGTAGCAGGCATTTTAATGGGAATGGCCTTGTCATTTGAATAAAAAAAAGGAGGAATATCCAACAATCCTTTGATGAAATAAGTGTAAGATATCTCCCATATAAACAGGATACCATAACAGGTCTTCTAAACTAGGAACTTCAAGAAATGGTACAGTGCTTGGCAATACATCATGACAATAGATAGCATCATTTTATAGGGAATTGTCTGATATGCATTAAAGGTGATATATTAGAAAAAACCATGAACCCTCATGTTGAGTGGTGTTTTTGTATTCAAATTTTGCCATTTAATTATTAGCTTCATTATTGTATGCAAAACTGAAATGTAAATAGAGCATAATATTAGAGACCCACGTGTAGCTTGAGCTGAGGAAGCTTTCAGGCAGGAGTGGAAAGAAAGCAGCTGGTATGGATACAGATAATAGAGTGGTCTCTTTCTCAACTTCTTAGGTATGCCTCTCGTGATAAATTTCCATTTGTGCAGTGTTTTCAGTATCTGACACCCTAATCAGTAAAAATATTTGATAGTTGAAGTGAATGACCATGTTTATATTTTCAAATAAAAATAACTATCTCTCAGGAACCTTATGTGATTTTCAGGATAATTGCTTAGTTGGCAGCTTCGTTCCTCTTCTGTTCCTCTTCTGGGAGCCATGTCATTTAAGTGGATCTCAATTTGCAAATGGATGACAAATGACTAAGGCTTAGTTCATGGGGGGGCAAAGCATACAATTCTCCAAGCTCAGAAATGTTTCCTTTGGCCTTTCACTCTTGCTATTTGGATCTGGCATCATCTTGCCCTCCTAGCCAGCTCATCTACCTTTATGATCACACTGGCATGCAAACAGTTCAAGTATCCTAGGAAGAACTGCTGATTTTCAGCCAAGCACAGGGAGCTTCTGAAAGCCACTTGTTAAATATTCAGAATCTTCTTAGCCAGTTAATAAAACCATGGGTAGCTTAAAATAAAAAATGCCAGAATTATTAACCCAGAAATCAGTGGGTACTACAAATCAACACTTTTGTCTTTTGACAGTAGCCCATTTTCTGGCACACCACCTGAATCAGAAAGAATGTGGATTGAAGGCCCTTTACATATGGAAAACTGCCTCTATCAACAGCCTTTTATTTTTTTCTTCTTTTCATGAATGTTTGTTGAGTGCTCAGTCTGTGCCAATCGTGGGGATAGACCATGGAGAGACAGAGGTCACAAGAATCTGGGCCCTAGTCGGGAGGATGTCACACTTGAGTGGGAAAGACAGCCAAGTTCACAGATGATTATAGCCAGTGGGAGAACAGAAATCTGAACAAAGTACAAGTGAGGAGAAAAGGGTTAACTCAACCTGCTGTAGATATGAAGGACTTTGTCTCCAACTAGAAATCGAAAAACTTTTCTCCTCTGGCTTTTATAAGTGGGAACCCGACAAACAGGTAATTTAAATAGAATGCTATTTTGAAAATGAAGAGAGATGTATTCTAGAAGGCTATTCCTCCTGATTTCAGGAGAGTCTGGCTGTTTTATAGTGCTGAAATGCTAAAGGAGAGATTTTTAATTAAAAATATTTATTTATTTATTTATTTAATTTTTTATTTATTTATTTTGGAACAAGGTCTCTATAGTCTAGAATAGCCTCAAACTCATGATTATATCTCAACCTCCCCAGTGCTAGGCTTATAGGCATCTATCAACACATAAATCTATGTGTTTGCAGTTTTCCAAATTAAATTACAATTATTTTATTTCATTCTCCTTTTCTACCCTCAAGCCTACCTCCCATCCTCCCTTTGAGGCCTCTCAAATACATGGCTTCTATGTTACACACACACACACACACACACACACACACACACACGACCTGCTGAGTCCATTTAGTGTTGCTTGTATGTGTTTTCAGTGCTGACTATTTGGTATTGGATAACCAATTAGGAGGTTTATTGCTGGGGAAGACAAATTCTCCCTGTCTCCTCAGTCACTAATTGCCTACAGCTGTTCATATAGGGTTGGAGGCCCTGTGAGATTATTTTCCCCTTTCATATTAGCAGGTCTATTGGTGTTAGAATTGTTCAGGTCTTGTCTAGGGAAACCATACTGTTGAGATTTTATGGGTGCAACTTCCCTGTCTTTTCAAGGATGGCTTTTGCATTTTTTCCACCCCCTCTTCGGAGATGGCCCCTGAGCCTCAGGCATGGGGTTATATTACAGATGTATTAATTGGAACCAGGCAACCCACAATCAATTCTTCTTGGCATTTTGACCAATTGTGGCTTTCTGCAAATATCTGCTTCCAAAAGAAACTTCTTTGATGAGGATTGAGAGACTTATTTATCTCTGAATGTAAAGATAATACTTAGAATGCATTTAGGAATTTTACTGGTCTAGCAAAGTGGCAGCAATAGGTTCTTAAAGGAGAGATTTATATTTGAAACAACTACAGTATAAGCATTTGGTATGAGGTATAATGTAAGCATTTGGTATAAGAAGTTGTGATTGAAATAATGTTAGGAGAAGCTAAGCTAGAAGGGCTATGTCAATGGCCTGATAGTAAACAAAAAGGGATCTGCTAAAGGCAGTGTATCTTAGATTTATCACTTATTAGCTTTATAATCCCAGGCATGTTACATTACATACCACCCTTAGTTTTTCATTTGTAAAATAGTAAATATTGGGGATATAATCATGGCAAAAATAAAGTAGTGTAGTCAACAATGGAGGCTAGATTGCTAGGTTAGAGACTCCACTTTTCATCATAACTATGGCCAGCTAACTTATGCTTTCTAGGTCCGAGTAGCCTACATGGAAAAGACATCCATCACTAATAGCTATTTCACTGAACTGAAGTAAGAAATGTGTGAAACCATGTGTCTTCAGCTCTTAAGAGAGGGTCTAGTGTTTGTCCTGTTTGGCTATGTCCTTTTCATACTCCTGATGGCCTTCCTCTTTCCCTGCAGAAATCATTTCAATTCCTAAGGACCAAATTCATAGGCAGCCTCCTGCATAAAGGCTTTCTTGATTTCAAGTCCCTGACTTAAAGGAAGCCCTGCTGGGTGAGAAGAATGGGAAGAGAAATCAGTGCTTGGAGAGAGGAATACTGGTGCTGATTATTGGGATAGCACTGGGAATAAAAGGGAACCAGGTGAGGTTTGCAAATGGAAGTTGGGTGTTAGAGATGCAGATGCAAAATGATGAGAAGCTGGCAGTAAATCAACCACAACCTAATGCACCTTCTATTTGCCCCTTCCTCAGGGAGAAGGGGAAAAAGGGTTCCAAGTAGGGAAAAGCCTTGCACAAAGACCCTTTGGTGGTAACAGTTTTTGTTTGTCAATTAGCATTTGTCAAGACTTGTACAGACGTGTAGTAGTTTGAACGAAAATGTTCCCCATAGGTTCTAGCATTTGAACACTTGGGATCCATGTGTGTGGCAATGTTTGGGGAGTTTTAAGAGGTGTGGCCTTGCTGGGGGAAGTACGTCATTGGGGGCAGGCTATATGGTTTCAAAGCACTCTCTTAAATATTTATCTATCATTGGTCTATGCATTATCTATCTATCTATCTATCTATCTATCTATCTATCCATTCATCTGTCTAACCGCCTCCTTATTTATCAGCTATTTATTCATTTGAAGTAGGATGTCACTATGTAGTTCAGGTTAGTCTAAAAATCTTTCAATAGTTTAGGCTGGCCCTGAACTCACAGCAACCCTCCTATTTCAGACACTCAAGTGCTGGTCTTAAAGGAGTACACTACCCCTACCAGCTAATCAATCTCTCTCTCTCTCTCTCTCTCTCTCTCTCTCTCTCTCTCTCTCTCTTTTTCCCTCCCCCGTGTGTGTGTGTGTGTGTGTGTGTGTGTGTGTGTGTGTATGTGTGCGCTTTTTTTGTATGTGTGTGTAGGCTACAGGTCATCATAAGAGTCTTCCTCAATTATGCCTCCATCTTATTCTTGTGAGATATTGTTTCTCAGTGAACTGGAAGCTCACTGATTCAGCTAAACTGATTGGCCAGCAAGTCCAAGAGATCTTCCTGTCTCCACCTTCCTAGCACTGGGATTGAAGGTGCATATTGTAGAGCATTTCTTTATTTAAACAAGGCTTTGGGGGATCTGAACTCAGTAGGCACTTTACTGAATGTGTCATGGGCTTTGTTTCTCTGAATCGTTACCACAATTCTTTAAGGTAGGCCCTATAGTGAATTTATTTTTCAGGCTAAGAAACTGAGGCATAGAAAAGTTTAGCAACTTGACTTAGAACTCATAGGCATATAGGGTTGGAGATGAAGGTCAAAATTAGGTTTAACTAACTCAAAAGCCTAGTCACCTTTAGCAATTAGCAATTATATTACTACTAAGAATCACTATTCATAAGAACTGTCGTTGCTATCATTATTATTGCAGTATGATCAATTCCCATCATGAATTCTATGCAACAAAGACTACCTAGTGTTATTATGTATGATTACCTAAGTGGGGAACAGTTAAGTCCGACTCTTTAGAAAGTTTTGTTGTTTTTTTTCTTTTCCCCTGGGCATCCTGGGAATCTCCTTTTGGTTTCGTTAATTATTTCATGAGGCTTCGTGCTTGGCTCATATGCACATGACTCCAATTTTCGATTCTCTATCAGCATAGGACATAAGTTATCATTGTTGAATCACAAGCTGCACTTGTGATGAATGTTGGATAATCAGAACAAAAGCACAGGAAAATAATTAGAGGTAACCAAAGGGAAGAAGCGCACAGCCTTGAACAAGAGACTGTGTGAAGGTTTCTAGGACTTAGTCCCTGAAGCTCTGACAGTGTATTTTGATCCTTGTCTGAATGCAAATGTACAACTCCATCAAATCTTAGGCAGCTTGTCACAGTGCATGTTATTTAGCTAGTTAATTAAAAGTCTGAGTGAGCCAGGGACTCTCTGCACTGTGTTCTGAAGATAACCAAACCTGTGTTCTGACCAGGCAAGTTAATTTAAAATAAGTGACCTCAATTGGGTAATGGTGGCAAGTTCAAATTCAAGAATCATTATAATTAGTCCCAGATGGATCTTAATTGTTCTTTCAGGAAACAGAGGAAGGGGTAGGGAGAGAAATGGATAAGCCCAAAGTAAATGTTCTTATTCATAGCTTTGGAAAGCTAGGGAGCTGACTCTGGCAGGGCACAGTTAATGTTGTATAGCAAGAGTTCCTTTGCTGCTTTCCCAAAGACATTCTTTTAGATGTGGTAAAAAAAACGGATTGAGTTTTTTTTTTAGAAATAGGGAGACGAATGAAGCAATCCGAAATGTTTGATCTTAGGTAAGTTATTTAACTTCTGTGTGCCACTTTCTTGTTGTAATGGAGAAAATAAACTCACTACGAGGCCTACCTACCTTGGAGGGTCAAAATCATCTTGTGAAAATGTTTTTAAAGCATGGAAAACTCAGGAAGGCAGTAGTCATCTTGAATTACAGACAAGTTTCTCAATCGAAGATTCCTTTCAAACCTTTTCCTTAGACTCTGCACAAAGAAGAAGGTGCTTTCTGAACTACACCTGAAAGATGGTAGCCAGGCCACAGTGGACAATATATTTGGCACCATTTAGTGTGGTGAGTTGGACTTTTCTAATGCTTAGAATGTACATCCATAGAGCTGAAAATGACTTTGGAGGTTTTGGAAGAAGTCAGAGCAGAGTACACACGTTTAAGCTTTTTTCCCTAACATTGTGAAATCAGACCCAATTCATTTAATATATAGATTATTAAATATATTACATATTAAACAACATATTGATTTACATAATGCATGTATTAACTATATCAAATATTACTTAATATATTAAATACATATTTGAAATATATTTGACTTGGTGCTGTATGCTGGACCAGCAGTCTGGTACCTGAGGTGAAAGTAAGTCAGAGTTGATTCTTACTTCTTTGTATATGAATGCTTAGGTCTCCCCTTTAGAGTTCTCATATATTCTTATTGCATGTAGTATGTCTATGGGCATACTATCCTAAACAAGTCCAATTTCATCGAATTGTCTTTCTCTTCAAAAGCCTTGGAAGCCAAAATTCACTACAGAATTAGTAGAATGTTCACAATGAAATAAGTGAAAAATAAATTACACTGTAGTACAAAGTTTTAGAAGAACAGTAATTTGACCACTTAGGGATGTACAAAATGACTATTTGGAAATGTCTTTCTCTCCCGATCTTACTTTTTCAACAAATAAATTGATTTTCAGAAGCATATGCAAGCTGAGCTCCCTCTATCTCCAGCAGACCATAAGCACCTAAAACAGAGAGTTACAACCTATGCCTACTGACAGAAATCATAACTATTTTTCCTTCAGTCCTAACTAAAATGAACTTTTAAAAAATCTCAATTTTAAAATCACCATCCGAGTTCAGCCTCATTAGATGAGTGAAGCTAACAGCAGGAGTTGTTTCTTAGAAAGACATTTCTAAGGACCATGCTCTGTATCCATATTAATGTATTAATGTTCATCACTAAGAAATGCCCAAACATGACTTTGGTGGGAATTTGCAAAGGTTTAAATCATAAGTACAGTGATCATTTCTACACATCTAGAAGATTCCTATTGTGCACCAAACCCAAAAGCTACACTGTGGATGCAATGCTTATAGGTCTGGATATTACCCCAAATGATGTTCCTTCTATCCTTAGAACAAAAATCAGGATATGAATTTATTTAACTCAGCAAGTGTTTACTGCTGAGTGTGGGTTATCTACAGCATTTCTGAGGCAGATGCTTTTGGTGAGTTTGAGGCCAGTCTGGTCTACATAACTAATTCTAGGACAGTCAGGGCTACATAAAAAGACCTTGTCTCAAAAGGCCAAAAAACCAACCAATCAACCAACCAACCAACCCAGAAAGTTTATCAATACCTTGTATTCACCAAGCAGTTGGTCAGTATAAACAAAGCACAAAACCCTGTCTCCATAAATGCCATCTTCTGCTTCAGTTGTCTAAGGATCACTTCTTTTTGTGTTTTGTGGATTCCTATATGGTCTTGAATTCTCATCTCTTCCAGTCTACTAAATGTTTACTCAATACAGATAGGTGTCCTGCCATCCTGCTTTGCCTATCATTCCTTGAGGGGAGAAGTCCAGCTTTCTACTTCACATTGTGAGTGTTTTTCAGTGTAGTGCTCTATAAGTAGGTAATTAATGAATGTTTATGGACAAAAAGAATGAAAAAGATACAGAAATGGGGGAGAAGGATGGGTTCTCTTGACATGTTTTCTAGTGTGGTATGCTTTCATGTGACTAGTCTATCTTAACCTTAGCACTGGCTTCTTGTGTTTGGGTGGGAAGTGGGCAGAATGGGATGAAGAAGCCAGGTGGCCTAATCAAGGGAACCCATGCATAGGATCCTTGTACTGGCAAAATGTTTGGTAGCTATAAAAATATGGGCTCTGGAACCAAATTCTTACATCCTGGTTCTTTTATTCTCTAGCTGTCATACAGTTACATATGCCAGTCCCCTCTCAACACCTCAATTAAAATTAAAGGGTAGTTGAATGCCTAAGCAGAATTTTGTCATTTCTGATAGAATGTTACACTATTGGCTGGTGGAAAACCTTGGTTTCTAGAGTATTCAAAGTTCCTGGTAAAGGGGCAAGTTGTATTCTGACAAGTTGAGCCCATGTTATTATTTTTTAAGATTTATTTTATTTATTTGTGTGTGTGTGTGTGTGTGTGTGTTTACCCTTTCTTTAAATGTATGGCTAGTTCTTTCCCAAGGACTTCAGAGGTAAGCAATATGAAAAGGAATGTTGTCTTGTTGAAACCATCTCCTTATATTTCAGCAGATCAACTGGAAAGCATTGAGAATAGTGGCTTCCTGTTTCCTTCCTTTGATGTACTTAAAAAGCTAAAGCTATGTATTTGTTCCTCCCACTTCTCAACATATTCCTACTTGTGGAGACTCTAGGAAGAGGACGCTTAAGAGATGGTTCCTTACCATCAACTATTGAGCCTGAGCTGTTCCTCTTTATGCAAAGTGTCTTGTCCTTCCAACATGGACACTTATTTTCAACAGGTTGAGAGTGGAAAACAGCTAAACCCAACTCTCCCTCCTTGGGACAAAGGTGTGAACAACATTCCTCTCTGAAGAAAGAAAATGCCCAAGGATTCAGGGGTTGGCCTACCACCACCCCTCATCGATGTGGCTAAAGCAGAAGAGCTAATGGCTCCACTGGGAGGTGTACTTTCCTGCCACTACTTGCAGCTCTCTCTGAGCAGCTTGGTGGTGGTTGCCATGGTTACCAAGTGGGGAAGGTGTTTAAGTCAGTATTGGAAAGATTGCATTGTGCTCAAGTGGGTGAGACAGAAATTAAGTTAATGTGTGTGGAAAAAAAAGACGTGTTTGCTTTGCACATTTGAGGAAACTGCAGCAAAGCAGTCTATTAAGTAACAATTTTGTATTGGCTAGGAAAGAGGGAGGAGGAGCAATTTGTTGTGTCAAAGGTTCTCAAGTTAAGCACAAGCAGTAGTATGAAATAGGTCAAGAGAAGTACAAAGGACTCTCAGAAGTGTTGAAGTGATATCAGTCAAAGGCAAGTCACTTAGGAGTGCCCATTAAGAAGCTTTCTGTGAGTATCCTCTTTGTCTAGTCCATTCCTTCAATGTGTCTGGATTTCACCTCTTACTCTAAGACATGGTAGTGCTGAGGTCACACCACATTGTGATTCTTTCCTGTTATTTACCTTTAAAGGGGCAGGTGTCCATTAAGCTCTTATGCAGGTTCCAACATGCAAATCACTTATCTACTCGTCACCTTTCCTAGTGTTCATGGTCTTAAAATTGGCAGGCATATCGCTACTAATAGTGAATTTTCTTAGAGGTCTCACACTTCTTGGTCCAACCTTCTAAAGACAGGGTCTCATTATGTATCCCTGGCTAGCCTGGGCCTTGCCATGTAGAACAGACAGGCCTGACACTCAGAGTTCCAAGTGTCTGCCTTCCTAGTAGTAGGGTAAAATCCATACACCACTATGTTTGCCTTTCCCAGTTCTTAAAAGAAAAAGCACAGTTTAGGTATAATTACAGCTAAGCCTTCTATAAGAGATTCAACTCAAGACATGAAAACAATTTCAGTTCATGCCCCTTAGTATGAATAGTAACTTTGTATGACCAGTTCATCTCACTATGGTAGGCAAGATGGTTTTGCCTACTGACCCATAGTCAAATAAAAAACAATGAAATAATTACTGCTGTTTTGGTGCCACCCACAAATCTAAACCTTAATGATGACCATGGTGATGTGAGCAACTCTGCTGAAGGCAAACAGGAAAATCCTTGTGTGCTGGGAACATGCCCTGAAGTTCTCACACGTGTGTCTCTGACTCAGCCTGGTCAGACTCCCTCAAGTGATAGGTGCTTACATCCTTTTTGAGTTCTCAGGCTACATGATCTCAAGATCCTTCCCCAATTTACTTACTCCTCATCATAAGATGAGGTTCATGATTCTAATTATGATGCCTTGTAGGTAGGGCAAGGAAGGATGGTTTTCTTTTTATATTTCAAGGCTGACATCACTGAAGTAACAAAAAGATGAAGGAGGGGCTGTGAAAGGGCAGACAGGATTTTGAAAAAGAATTTAGGTAGAGTTTTAATCTTTGACCTCAAGCTGAATTCCTTCAAAAGACAATCAGATACTATTCATTTTCAGAGTGAAACAGGGGTTGTACTTGTGCACTGCAGAGGCTATTTGGTAGCTATATGTTTATTAAAAGTAGGTTGGCTGGGCATGGCAGTGTCCTTGGGAGGCAGAGGCAGGCAGAGCTCTATGAGTTTGAGGCAAGCCTGGTTTACAAAGCAAGTTCCAGACCAGCCAGGGGTATACAGTAAGACCGTATCTCAAAAAAAAAAAAAGATTGGTAATAAAATAGTGGTGCTTGCCTACCAACAATCTTCTATTTTAGGTCTGCTCCTAGTGATAATAGTTGTCTTCAATTTATTTAATCCCTTACCGTAGGCTGTTGCATAGTTTCTTTCAGTTATCAGTTTGTTATGACCTCTGGGCAAAGAGACTTTGACCCTGCCTTATCTGGACCCAGGCAAAGCTGTCTCAACAAAGAAGATTCATTCAAATGGAAGGGCCACAAGAAGGTTTCATGATAATGCTATCATGCTTGTTGAGGGCTGTTTCCCGTGCTCAGTGGCATCAAAGTCAAGATATTTGCATGGCACTATCATTTGCTTTTGCCTTTCTTTGTTAGCATGGTGAAGAAGCTGAATCTACATGTTTTATTTTAATTTTTTAGTTACTGTTCTTGTTTTGTATTTGCTTGGTACCTCTCTGTAGGAGAGCCTTGAGGTCTAAATCATTTTAAATATAAGGGCCCTGTGGCAATGTGGGCTTGAACAATAAGTAGCTTTTGTGTTGCTCTTGTGAACTGTGGTTCTCACAGCTTTCTTGAAAGAGTTTGTTGCAAAACTGTTAGAATCTAGGAAAGGGCTCCTGTAATCATGCAGCTGCATGATAAACTTTCTAATTACTACATTTTTGTTGTTCTTAATCTGAGAAAATTTCCTAATAAAGCCCAATGGTGATTTAAAAAATACTTAGTGTTTACAAGCCAGTAATTGAAATCCACAGGACTCTGTCAAACTCTCAGTGTCTGCAAAGACTTAACTAAGATCTTTGCTGAGGAAGCCACAGAAACTCAGGTGTGTTTGGGGACTTTCTTTCTGTGCCAGCAGAAAATACATGCATTTCCTGCAGAGGGATAACATAGCTCTAATTGTTTATAGATTTATTCTACTTTTGTTTTGAAATATAGCTATTCTGAATTCCCTTTTGATTTGTAACAGGGTTAACTAAAAAGCAAAGGTGATATTTACATCAGTTTTATTGTTAGACTTGTATTGGTTGATATGTTTAAGACTGGGTATAAATGACCAGACTTAGTACGATTCTGATGTTAAGGCAAGGCATGAGTCTGTCTTGATTCAGTACACCCTTTTATTATGCTTTCTCCTTGATGTTTCTATACCCAAAGGACATGCAAGGAGGAAGGAGGAGAGTAGTTGATGTGGATATAGCCAGGGACTTAGCATAGGTTTGTAAAGAACAAACAAATCTCATTTAATCAGAATCCAACTTCCAAAAACCTTTAATTAATAGAAAATTTCCTTAGGCATTTTCTGGAAGGGCTGATGTGATATTTATGTATATACATATGTGGTACTAGCTTTGATCAAATATAAACTCCTATTACCAGGGATGTTTTTTATTCTATGCTCTAAGGATAGAGGTAAATGATGAACTTCCTAGTGGTGTTGTGGCCTTAAGGGCATATTATCTCATTCTCTTTATCACCCATCTTCCCCCAAGTCTCAGAAGAGCTCCCCGATGTTCAGGCTTTCAAAACCTCAGTCAGCAAAAACCATTTAATGATGGTCACTAGCTGGCAGTCTGAGAAAACAAAAAGGTCGACACAAATCTGAGATAGTTGTCATAGTCTGCCTTCCAGAATTATTGTGTTTTCTTATAAGCCTGCTAGACTGTACATTTCTTCAGTAAGGAAGCCTATTTTCCACTTACCTTGTATAGAACTAGGTAAGACCAAAAGAACCTATCTTTCCCTTCCTTTTACCCTTCCCTCCCTCCCTCCCTTCCTTCCTTCCTTCCTTCTTTCCTTCCTTCCTCCCTTCCTTCCTTCCTTTTTCCTCCTTTTCTACCTTCTCCCAGTGTCCCCTGCCATAGCTCATTCATTGCAGCGCTGGAGACTCACCCAGAGTATCACGCATGCTTCCCACTGAGACATACTACCCTATCCTCTCCAGCAGCATCTCCCGAATTGAACTTTCTTGTCTTTTTAAAGCACCAGGAACCATAGTCTCTTGGAACTAGACCTCTCTTGGAATACTTAACACATTTGCCTTAGGGATTAGGGAATGTTGATACATTCTGAAGTCCTATGGCTTGGGGCTAAAATCCAGATCTTCTGCCTCAAGCTTCTGTATCCTGCTTTATAAAATTCTTGGATATTTTCCTTCATCTCAAAGAGTCTCAATCCTTGAGAATTTTCAGAAGGAACTCTGAAGTTAGTTAATGAAAAGTAATTTGAATTTTTGTTGATTTTTAAAAATATCCTTCCAAGACTCCTAGGAAATAACCACGTGAATGGATTTTTAAAAAATGATAAGAGGAAACTGTTGGCCTAACAGGAACATTTCCTTTTTGAGACCAACATTTTTACTACCTGAAACAAACAAGAGTCTTTCTGTTTCAAAGTAATGATCTTGAATGAGTTTTTTCTTTTTAATTTTCCCAGAGGGGATTAGCTTCTAAATATTTACCAAGCCAGTCTACTAGGAAGTATGACCAGATAATCAAGCTATCTTTTTTAATAAGCCAAAGCTAAAGTCCCTCAATGTAGAATAGTGCTGCCTATTACCAACTCCCAGGACAAACATCTTTACATGTTAGGGAACAAGTTTATTTCTAATTATGTTCTGATTTATTTTCAAAGACCCCCTTTTGTTACCTAAGACTCATAGTGTGTGCTTTGACTTGGCCTGCTCAGTTTGGTTTTTGTGTTTGTCTCCCCTTTACCTTGTCCCTGATGCTCAGTATGGTACTTAATCTTTCAAATAATCTTAAGGCCACAAGGAAAGAAAAGATCCTTGTGTTTCAGTGTTTGTAGTATAAGGAAGCCGCTAAGGCTTGATGCTTACGGCAGCATTTCCTCCCATGTGGGTCTGGTGGCGATAGTGGGAGAAAGGATAACCATGGCCCTTGCAGTACTGCTGCTCAAGTCTAGACACCCACCTGAAACCCATCTGCTGTAACATTTACCCTTCTAGTTCATGCTTGGTTTTCTAGATGTTAAGGTGGGGGTGAGGTAGGGTGGGGGTGGGGCATTGCTGATCGGATATTGCCAGAAGACAATGGAGGTCAGATGTCTTTAGGTATTCTTTAGCTGTGCTAGATTTACATACAGATCACTTTGGGGGAAGTCCTTTTCACAACATATGCCTTTGTGGGTCTCATTTCAAAGCTGGCTTATTTTGGTACTGTAAGTAAATGAACTTATTTGTTACAAAAGAGCACTTCTCAAAAGAGTCGATTTGAGGGTGTATTTTCAATTCTCTGTGTTAATGGGATATGACTCCTTATCAAGTGGAGAAAATATCTGTGAAATGCCTGTTGTGTAAACAAAGCCACTTCAGGCCTCATCAGGATACTTATCTTATAACTTTTGGTT
This sequence comes from Rhynchomys soricoides, assembly GCA_019843965.1. NCBI lineage: Eukaryota > Metazoa > Chordata > Mammalia > Rodentia > Muridae > Rhynchomys > Rhynchomys soricoides. The sequence goes on along the minus strand of JADRCH010007456.1, from coordinate 1,733,003 downwards.
GAATAAACTCCAACTGAAAAATTCAGTCAGATGCAGGGCCAATTAGTGCCGTGATCAATAGCATCTGCAGCCGTATTTCCTGGGTTCAAATTCTAGCTTCACCAACTATTAACTGTATGACATATATATATGACATATATATGTGTGTGTATATATATATATATATATATATGACATATATCTATATCTATCTATCTATCTATCTATCTAGAGAGATACAGGGAGAGACAGAGAGAGACACAGAGAGAGACACACAGAGAGAGACAGAGAGAGAGACAGAGACAGAGAGAGAAAGAGGGCTATAGGCACTTAGTACATATTTGTTATTAAAAATACTAAATAGTTATATATGGCTCAAGACTTTTGCTTTTAATTATTTTATGTGATGCTGAAAATCTAGTTGCTCCTCAAATAGTACTTGAGTTGATTGATCCACATGTGTTACCTAAGGTTACAGTAAAGAGAAAAGCAGAGGTGTTTGAACATGATAAACTCAGTGAGATTCAAATACAACATGACCTCAAATGGAAGATGTCTTGGAAACTCCACAGGGTCACCATTTTTGAGCAACAGTCCTTAAATAGCTTATTTTTCTGAGCAAAGAAAATAATTACTCGAGCAAATAGCTGTGGATACCAGAGTCTGAGTGACTACAAGGTGTTATGTGCTTTTCACACATTACCTGATGAGATCCTCAGCAACCGCTGAAGGATGGTAGTGAGATACTTGTGAAATTAAGTCTTAGATAAACAGCCATTTTCCTCAATATCACCCAATAGAGTAGTGAGAGAGCTAGGGTTTGAACTCATGTGTCTATGCTTCTCAAGCTTATGTTCATTCAACTGAATGACACACAAAACTATTCTAGGAGTAGATGCTAACTCAGATTGTCATATGTGGTAGTAAGTCAACTTACTGTTCTGCCAAGAGCACTGAAAGGCAAGGCTAGGGGTTGATCTGCTTATGGACTGTTTTCCTAAGGGGCTCTGTTACATCATCCATGAAGATATAACTTGGCATGAGAAAGTACCAGGAGAAATTTATGCATTCTATCGTTCTGCTGGGTAAAACACTTAAACATATTGCTTCGGGTTCCATTTAGCTCATGTTATAACTCAGGCAGAGAATGTGCTAATAATAATGTTTAGAAAGGAGAAAATATGGTAAAGAACAAGTGGATAACTTGTAAATCTATTTAAGGGGATAACTTTCTGGATATATGATACAGAAGTTAAGAATTGGTTCTGGACCTATGAATTCACCTAGCATGCGATCAAAAATACTTTTTAAAACTCACATCTTTACTAAGTGCATATAGAGCCTCTGCTTGACATTATCCCTTGGATAATATAAAAACCACACATAGCATTTATATTCTATTCATTATTATCAATAGTCTAGATATGAATTAAACTGTACAGGCAGTTATGAATAGGTTAATACAAATGTGATGCTACTTTATAAAAGGACCATCTGTGGAGTTTTGTACCTGTGGTGAGTCCTAGAACCACAGACACTCAGGAATGGCATACGTTCTTTTTCTATTCATTAAGGATCTTTATTTGCTAGCATGTAGTGTAAACCTGAAATTTTGCACATTTTGAAAAACAATATTGAAAAATTTGTTAATCTTAACTTTTTCCTAATTCAACAGAGTCTTGCCTTCATACAGTATGAAGTGGGGAGATTGCCTTTTCTTCCTCTTTCCTTTATAATGAATCCTTCCTAGTGCTGACTGTCTCTCTGGTCCAGTTAAGCTCATTTGCTCCACTGCTGTCATTAGGCATGCAGAACAGTTGGTCAGTGCCCTCTTTATGACAACTCTTTCTACTTGAGCATGGTGATTAAACTGCCTCTTGGCTCTCTTTCACCAGGATAAACATCCTTAACTCATTTAGCCTTTCCTCCAAGGCCCTGTTTCCAAATGCTTTAATCATTTTCTTGCCATTCTTCTTTGGATCATCTCTAATTGCTTTGCCATCATTTTAAGATCGAATCTGATGAGCGGACCACATTTGAGTTTGATGAGTTATTTAATGAGTAATGTAGAAATTAAAGGAGACAGTGCAGTTTCAAGTAAGAACACTAGAGGAGAGGTCAGCGGACCCTCTTCTGGTTCACACTTCCTCTATTATGCGCTGATATTGAGCTGGAAATCAAATTTTGATAAGTCATCTAGAAGTCTTCAATCTTCAATATATAATCTGTAAATTCAGAATAAACATATCTTCCGTGCAGGCATCCTATTGTGAAGTTCAGATGAGACCATTTGTATGACATCAAAGTGGTATACCAACACTAGGGATCAGGGACCTTTCCAAATGATTTGTACATATTGACTCATCTAGGTAAAGGTTTCATTTATGGTTTCTTTTGAGAAAATGGAAATTCAGGGAGGCACATAAATTACCCCTTGTTAAAAAGCTACTAAGTGACAGAATCCATTCAGACTGGATTTTCGAGACAAGGGGACTAGCTAGAATTACCTGGAGAGTGAGCCTTAGGTCCAAGGAGAGAACCTACCTTGATAAATAAAGTAGAGAATGATGGAGGATGATACAAGATATCAACTTTGGGCCTCTACATACATGCACACAATGTACACACACACACACGTGTGTGCACACTCACAAGAGCTCACACACATATGTACATGCATATGCATACACAGATGCAATAGCAATTAATGAAAACAGGAGGCCGTGAATTTGAAGAAGAGTGGGAAGGATATATGGGAGAGCTTGGAAGTAGGAAAGGGAAGGTAGACGTGTTGTATTATATTATAATTCCCAAATAAGAGAAAAAGAAATAAATATTAAAATTGGAGAAATAAAACAAATGCTCTAAATCTTGGGCTTAGGATCTACAGTTTATAAATATTCTCTGAGGTCTAAGGAGTTATCATGGTCTCGTTCGACTCCTCTGTCAATTTCTATGGTAATTCTCATACTTGTGAATGTATCTATCATACACTTCTTGTAGATTAACTGGTACACAGAGGTACTAAAGGAAGGTCAACATCTATCTGACTTTTTTCTCTAGTAATATATGAAGGCCTTGAAGAGTTAAAAAAAACAAAAAGAACTTTGGGGAGCTGAAGAGATGGCCTAGCAGTTAAGAGCACTGACTATTCTTTCAGAGGATCTGGATTTAATATACAGCACCCACATGGCAGCTCACAACTATCTGTACCACTTGCAGTGGATCCAACACCCTCACAGAGACATACACACAGGCAAAACACTAATGCAAATAAAAGTAAATTAAAAAAGAACTTTGGAAGAAATTAGTAGAAGAATTTCTATTAATCATATAACTGAATATTCTCAGGAAAATAAGAATGTATATAACACAGTGTGGACATTACACTATATAAAACTTTATTGAAAATCTGCTCATATTTGAGCAATTGTACCACACTACCATATTTTCATTAATATGTGATGGATAGAGACTACAGTATGAACTTTGTACTTACATCTATTCTACTGACAATAGTGTTAGCAATAGGGTGGTAATGCTGTCAGAGGCCTTTTTACCTCAGATAGTCACATGAAAGATGACTTTGTAAAAGATTATAGAAGGTTTACCAGGAAAAAAAATCCTTAATAATAAAAAAAAGCAATGAGGCTGTCTTCTAGAAGCACTTAATACTCACTGAATTATGATTGTTATCATTGTACTAAAATTTGTGTAGTATATCATGATGTTTGTCAGAAGAATAAACTCTGATGAAAATATTCAGTTTCTTTTAATAAACATTTTCTTTAAATAATACCGTGTTGAAATTGTTTACTTAAGTAATTTGTATAATGAGAAATTTATTTTATATAGGAAATGATAAATAAAAAGCAATTTTATTATTGTTAGAATAGGAATAAACAGAGCCATTTTAAAGATTTAAAAATGCATATTTTAGCAATCACATTATGTGGCTACAAGTACGTTTTTATCTTTGGGTCAGTAGTTCTCAACCTGTGACTTGCAACTTCTTAGCAATTGCATATCAGATACCCTACACATTAGATGTTTACATTATAATTCGTAACATTAGCAAAATCACAGTTATAAAGTAGTACTGAAAATAAGTTTGTGGTTGGGGGTCACCACAACATCAGGAACTGTGTTAAAGGGTCACAGCGTCAGGGCGGTTGAGAACCACCGCTTTGGATGGAGCTGTAGCCAAATCTCAGTGCAACTTACTGCAGTGCACTTTATCAGTGACCATCCTCCCTAGATTAGTATGTACCATGTGCTTTGTAGCACATTCTAGCTCCTACTTTGCAGAACAGATAGTCACACAGGAGCTATTCAATGGTAAACAAAGCAAATATGTGTGGACACTTTTATCATGATTTTTTGAAAGATGATAAATGAATAAAATTGCATAAAGGCTACTTCTGAGGGAGATTTTCAAAGTACATCTAGAAGACAGGAAGAGAGAGAAGGAAGACATTAAAAAGAACAAAACAAAACCGAGAAGGTTGAATTTTGGTAAACAGTTTGCTTTTCCTCCTGTGATACTGATTTTTCTCTCCGAAATGTTATGCCTTTTAGAGGGATTGTTTTAATCTTGTGTAGTAGAGCAGAATTTTTTCCATCATGTCGATGAGGAAACCAGGGTGTAGAAAGTAAAGTGCCAAGGTGTCAGAGCTATATAGAAGTCAAAGCATTACCCACCACTTATTCCATTACATAGAACTGAAAAACCCCGCAGCCCAGTCTAAGTTCCTGCAAATCCCCAGACCTTTAAGAGAATATTGGATATTGGAGAAGCCAAAGTCCCTAATGAAAAAGAAGGAAAACAAAAAAAAGAGACGTTCTTCTGTTTGGGGCTACTAAGTAGGTCATCCACTCAAAGGCTATTTCGGTCTAAACATTTTGGACGGCATGTAGCACATAGAGCAGCGTCACTGACCTGATTCTTCATTTTTAAGATCTGAGAAAATCAAAGGAAGGTGTTTCAGTGAGGGAAAGCATGGACCATTTGTGTTCTTCGGGAGAATGTTAGTGGAGGAACTAACCAGGCTTTCGCTCTAGATTTTCTATGAGCCATCATCCATTAAAAGCAGTGCTGAGCTTAACAAGGGAGTAGCTTTATATTTCTAGCCTGCAGCACCGCAGTCTCTGCCCCCCTCACCCTCTCCCTCTCATTCTTCTCTCTCTCTCTTTTTTTCTTTTTGTCTTCCCTTTTTATAGGGATAGACCTGGCAAATTTTAAATATTTCATTTCCTACAAAAGACCTCTCATAGGCAATGGCTGCTCACCACGATTTTGTTCTCTGCTCTTTTGGCTCCCAAGCACATTGGGGTTGCATTAGAAGATTTCCCTTAGAGCTTCCTTCATAGTAGAGACAGGAAGGAACTTTGTTATTAAGTGGCAAAGTGAGACTTCTAAGGAAACAGTAAACTTTCAGGGTTCAGTTTGGCCCTTTATCTCAAACATAGTGCCCATCTAGCTTAGGATCAATATTCCTAGTAATTTTGTTCTACAATTTACATATTCATGCTTGATAATGAAAACATCATGGCACAATGGATTATATTTTCCTCCTTATCTGGTTTCTTATTTGAAGGATTTGTTTACATTTTTAAAAATGTTTTTATTCTTAGAGAATTACATACAATGTATTCTGATCCCACTCTTTTCCCTTCTTCAGCCCCTCCTAGATGCTCTCCCACCTCCCTGTCCACCTAAAAGAATACAAAACAATCAACTAAACGAGGAAAAACCCACAAATACCCATGGAATCCAATTTGTATTGACCAACTCTTCTTGGGCACAGAGCCTGCCCCGGAGTGTATTTGATATACCCAGTGTCTCTGCACTGAAGAAAACTGATTTTCTCTCCCAGCAGGTATCTAGGATTTCTATGTTTACTTCCCCTTCTGAATGTTGGGATTTTGTCTGGTTCGCTTGCGCATGTCTTATGTAATTTTGGCCTTCTTTTAAAAAATATTTTTCACACTTTTAAAACCAAACATTTTAATATATCACCTTATTTTTTAATATACAGTATAAAAAGTTCAGTATAACATCCAAAAATAGGAAAAGAAAGACTAAACTTAAGGGGACAAGGAAGGGATGGATGCAGGTAATAGACACGAGCTAGGAAAGAGGACATAAAGCTAATTGTTTTTCTAATTCTAATTCTGCCATGGAAGTTTTTTAATTTTATTGGTGGATAAAAGTATAAAGTGTTTGATACCAAAGTATAAATTTTAATGTACAGCTTCATAGTATCTGTTCCAAATGCCAATTCTAGTATAGAAGTTCATTAATCTATATAGACTTTGGTCCTGGTGAATTTTGGTGTGTAATATTTTTATTTCCAAGGTTGTTTTTATAATAAAGTTTAGGACATTAAAAATATCTTAAATTATTCTCTTCCTCTTACTAACCCAGAAAGATAATTTAGAATGATATAGACAATTTGACCTTGGTAAGTAGTATCTACCCACATTCATCAACTATAGCTGATGTTCCCTAGAAGGGTCTGGGGCAGTATATATTCCAGTAATGAGAAACAAAAATCCTACCTGTCAGCCCTGCCTAATCTATTGTCTGTTCCCTGTTGGGCTAGAAGATATAGGAAAGGACCAGGATTACTTTGAAATAACCAGCTATTTATTAAACAGAGGAGTGGAGCGATGGATTTATCTGATATGTAACATTAAATTGCACAGACATTCAAATGAATCATGCAATGCAATTTTTTTTATCAGCTTAGAATTTTCTTTTCTTTTCATTCCTTTTTTTTTCCTGAAGCCACTAGGGAGGAAAATGGGATTAGAGAGACTATGAAAACTGTTGGCATGCTTACTCTGTTGGCTACTTAATTTATTAGCAGATATGGGAACTGCCTCAGGATAATGATTTAATATGCAGGCCGGGAGAGAACTAAGTCTCAGACATACCTGTTCCAAAATTGTGTTAATCCTTTCAACTTCACAGTCAATCAAGTATCGTTTTTCCTGCCTTCGGTCCATTTCTTCAATGATGCGTCTGAATTCCTGGATGTCCTTTATGTTTCCCACAGACCTTGCTGTCACTTGCCAGTTGTTTTGCACTGCTGCTTCCATAATTGCTTGTAGGATGGAAAACCCTGAAGGAAGGAAAACAGCTATACTAATTTTTTTCTTGGAAAAATATTTCATAGGTGTTAAAGATTCCACTGAGTTTCTATTCACAGCCCATTGAGTCTCTTCAAACTTTATCCACTGGAGAGACCAAGTGACCCTCTCAGTTTCAACCTCAACTCTCCAGATGGTTGGCACCTCCATCTTGGTGTTTTGTCTTAAAGGAAAGAAGAGTCTATCACTTGTGAGCACCATGGGGATAGGTGTTTATCAAGTCCCTTTTGTTTTGACATGCATTATCAAAATATCTATGGAATGAATGCCAAGAACCTCTTAGGTCTGGCTGTAATTTTCTCTGTTGCAGTTGAAACTCATTTCTTTCATCTTTCACTTAATTCTTCAGGATTACAGGTTAAAAGAAACCTACAAAAAAACATTATAAATAACAACTAGTGCTAGAGCCCTATTAAAACAGGCTGAACCACACGAGGATGTGACTATTGAACAAGAGAAGGTGTGTTTCCCAGATAAAGTCACTCTGATTTTGTGAAAGACAGCCTCCAATATAGACTATTACTTTTTGGTTATATAGGGATTCTATCAAATATTCAATAGAATTATTTTTGTGAAGTATTTCCCATTCCCAATCAAATTTGCCAGGAGTTCCTGGTTGTGCATTAGCTAATTTAGATCCGACGAACATTAGCAACTAACCTCCTAGAGCTCTGTTCAAAGAAAGGAAAGAGCTACTTGGAATTACAGGCAGCTCATGCTAGATAGTGGTGGCATAGACCTTTAATTCTACTACTTGGGAAGCAGAGTAAGGTGGATCTCTGTGAGTTCAAGGCCAGCCTGGTTTTAGCAGTGAATTCCAGGACAACCAGTGTTAAAAAGAGAAACCTTGTCTCAAAAAACAAAAAAACAAAAACAAACAGAACAACAACAACAACAACAATAACAGAAAGACCAACCCAACCCAACCCAACCAAACTGCTACTACCACCAAGAACCCCCAAACAAAACCAAACAGACAAATAAGCAAGCAAGCAAGCAAACAACCCCCCAAGCACAAAGTACAAAGCACAATGGCACAAACGTTATGCAATCTTCTTTTAGACTAGTCACATTTGTAATAATATATCATATCTCCATTTGTGTTTCCTGTACGAATTTATCTCATCAAGAATAGACAGCTTTATTGAGATATTTTCAAAACAATCTCTCTACTCCCAATAGGAGTGAGTGATAGACCTGATTTGCAAATCCCAATTATCTGTGATGTAATAGTTCAATGGCCACAGAAGCAGAGGACGGAGGAGGTGGTGATGCATTTTGAACACACTCCCTGTTCTCTGTCTGCTGTGATGTAAGCAGGCTGTGGATCAGAGTCGTCCTCACTGTACCATAGAAAATGGTATTGGCATTTGGAGAACACGCTTTAGGGAGATGGCAGTAGTGACTCAGCCGGTCATTATAACTCCTTTGTGTGCTGGGTGTGTGCAGGAAGAAGATCACAAATGAGACCCAGGCACTTGGTAATTTCCAAATGAGCAATTTCAGCACAGGAGCTCAAAATTACAGATCAGACCAAATTACCATTGCTTTAAATGTTAATTCTTACTCTTATAAAACCAACTGTGCATATTTATTTCTCAGATTTACATTTTCATGTGGGTTTCAGATGTACTCTCTGCTTCAGTGGGAGCTGAGGGCACATAGTGGGCCAAGGCATGGGATTAAGAAATAAACATAGGAAGAAAGAGATTAAAGCATGTGGAAATCTTTCTTAAGCAGTGTATAATAAGGCCTCATTATTTTGAATGCCGCTAATTAAGAATTTATGAAAATTCAGTAAGGACTGTGTTGAATTTTATTTCTGGACTATTTATGAAGAAAATATTGGCTTAATAATAACAGTAAAGAAATTACATAGGAATTCTTTGATATATTTAAAGTAAACTTCTTTTTAAAAAGGACTCTTTAACAAAACACAAGTGTTCACGTTTAGTAGAAAATCCAAATTCTTGTCATTTCTGCCTAATGGACCTTGTCCACAATTTAAGATGACAGGGAGGAAGAATAATCTCTTTTTCATGTGACAGTCTTCCACATTTTTAAGGGCTGTTAACATGTCTCACTTTAACCTTGTCTTCTCCAGGTTAATGATGTCCCAATCCTCAACAATTCCTTTTTATGCAATGATAACTATTTTCCTTTCAGTTCTACTTTTTTTTTAAATGGATAATTTTCAATGTTTCTAAGCATATGTTAATTTTGCATAATAACGGGTTTCATGCTGACATGTTTGTACATGAATACAAAGCATTTTCATTATGTTCATCTTCTGCTACCGTTTCCTGCCCCTCCCATCCCCCACTACCTCCTTCTTCTTAGGTAATCTCCCTTCTATGTTCATGATTTTTTTTTTTAAAAAAGAATGATCTGTGAGCTTTATTAGGGTGGCTTACAGGGACATGGGTAAGGAGTTATTTATAAGAGCATAACCTTCTTACTAGTGGCTGTTCAAGAAAATGTCTCTCCCACTTTCAGTAATGATTAATTGACTGTAGATATTCAGGGAAGGATATAGCTTCACAATGGATACTATTATATGCCTATAAACCCTTCGGAAGGAGTGGATCTTCATGGACCTTTCTCTACTCCTGAAAAGATGTTGATTTGTCAATATTTTGTTGGTCTTGATGTTTCAGATATTATCTGAACAGTAAGTGTAAATGTTGATAGGATTACTGCTCATTTTGATATAAGTTATTTTAGCAGCATAGGGTTTCTGGGAGGAAAAATCTAGGGTCATATGAATGCTAAACTAGCACCAAATCACTGAGATATATCCCCAGGCTGGACTGGTAATCTACGTAAGCAGCCAAATTCTATTCATTTGTATCAAGGTTGGATTCAGCAGAAACTTGTTAGTTTTGATAAAGGTTTAACAATTTTCTGTGTACATGTTAATGTTCATTGCATTCTACCCTGCTTTTTTGTCTTTCTTCTTTAATCCTTCTTCCTGGACTGGGTCTTACTTATCATTTGTTTTCATGTTCTTTCAAACCTGAAAAATGGTATCATCTACTCATTTAGTACTTAGTTACCCATTTAGTGTAACTGCACATCTCTCCCTTTACCAAGCATACCCTGCTACTTGTAGACATTTCTGGGTGTTTCTCTTCTTCCTGTAAATGTTCCTTTAATGACTTCTCATTAATTTCCCCAGATATGCCTTATTTTGTATTCAAGATAAATCAATCAAAAGCAATGAAAAGGCATTTTGAATAACTCTCAGAGATATTTTAAAAATGCAAAATAGAATGTATTATGTATATTATAGTGAACACACATATCCATGCTCTTGCATGGACACACACACACACACACACACACACACACACACACAGAGGATGCTATGCTAAAATTTAGTTGTCAACAATGTACATACACTAACATGGGAAATTTCCACTACAGAATGGAAAAAAACCTAACAAATTAGCATTTATAATATAGTTTTATTATTATATTATATTTTATTTATTTTGCTAAAAAAGCTCATGCTTGAATATGCAGGGGGAAAATGATTAGTGTTTTCTCAGAGACAAAAATTATGAAGACATCCCACATTCACTGTCACTTGGTTATATAATGTTTGATTCTTTAACAAGAGCCAGGTATTATTCTCTGCAAGGATAAGACTGATAAGACTTTAAAAGTCCAGCTCATGGTGTCCTCTCAGAGTGTATGTTGCTAGAATATTCAGATTTCAGAGCAGCACTTTGCTATGCGCTTCCTCTTAATAAGCAACGATTATCATAGATCCTTTTATACTTCTGTTCTTTGAACCACGAGAATGCGTTACCTAATCAAAAACTCAGCAGAAGCAGCACACTGATTTTTGATGAGTGTGTTGGCTATGAGTCTTTCTTACATTTTTTTTTTTCTGGCAAGTCACAACTGTGGCTTAGCACCACACTGTTTTCCATGCAGTTTCCTAGTGTCTGCTTGAGCATGGCGCTGTTACAATCTAGAACTCTAGGTGAATGGTCAACTCAGTTCAGTATATGTCAGTGAGCAATCTAAGCCGAGCTTTTTATTTGTTTTCCTACCCCATTTATCTTAGTTTCACTGACGCTGTTCCAGCTGACCAAAGCAAAAATGGAAGCTTGAGGGGAAAAGAAAGAAATGTTTGACTTGGCAGAGCAAAACCAGGTGCTAGTGTTTGGAGGAGGTAAGGTTTGCAACCAAGTCCTGGCTTTGTTAAAATAAAGCCTGCTGTTTTAGCAGCTTCAGGATTGTCATCTGTCCTGTGTGAGTTTTCACCTGCCCAGCTTTGCAAGTCTCAAAGCTACTTTGATTTGAGTAGCAAATTATCTCATCTGGATTCCAAATCCCCAATGCTGGTTTTGCCCTTACGCCTCCTCATTTTAAATGGTGGGAGTTACCACATAGATAACTGGCTGACTGAGAGCTTACCCTCTGCATTTTACCAAAGTAACATGAGAGGATGGCAGTCAAGGAGGAACCAGACAATTAGGCATGAGGAACTAGATCATAGTCAGGACCAGTTGAATTCTAGTGCACTGCTTATTGAGCATCTCTTGGCAGACAAGCAGACTACCTTGGTTAAAGGCTATGCAGGGATGCAGCTCTGTGCAACTAGATCAGCCTTTGGTACCAAAGAGCTTACTTACTTCTGCTGATGGGAACGTTGGTGGTGGAAGAGAGATACCTGACTTAAGGTTGTGACTCCTCCCCAGGGCATCCTGCATCCAATGACTGCTAGCAGCAAAGTATAAAGACACGATCATTCCAAACATCCAGTGGGATAACTAATGGGCAACCTCAGCTTCAGAGCTCTAATGCCTTGGCATGGGTGTGCCACAGCTTTCCTTTACTTAGCCAACTTCATACTTCTCTGCACAAGTGCTGCCAATGAGTAGACTTACCAAGAGCCTTCTGGCATATGAATTGACATTTTAACATCTGTTCTTAGCAGTATTCAATCCATGGCCATTAGTTTGACCTCACAAAAGGGATGACAGCAGATACAAAAAGCTCTCAAACCTATATTATCAAAATCATGTTCCCAGAGAAAGAAGGCCAGGGTTCTTTTTTTTTTTCCCCCACTGTTTAAAGAAAATGTAAAAATACTTCATGCCGAACAAATTTAGTATTTTCTCTGAAAAAAAAAAAAAAAACCCAAACAAACAGAAAAACAGTCAACAGGATTTTGGCATACAGAAAATGGCAATGAAGACATCCAAGAAAATATACTGAAGATGAACGTCTCTCTGCTTCATATCTTCCAATAGGGGCTACCAGCACCTGTTCTTACTTAGAATTTGCACTCAGAGTCACATTCTAGGTACTTCTGACATGGACTCTAATACTGACTCAGATGACAGAGGTCTAGCATTTATGAACAGCCTTTATAGAAGTATTGGTTGCATTTATAAACATTTGTGCCTGGTAAGGTTTCTAAGAAGGGTTGTGACAAAAAATTTCAAAAGTATCTAATGGCTAGCTCTTGATTTTTTTGACTCCTAGAATCTCATTTAGTTCATGTTAACTTTGAACTTACTATGTAGCCAAGGCCGATCTTGAAATCAACAAATACTAAGAGTACAGGCATAGATGATCTTATCTGGCAATATTGCTCTTGTTCCTTTCCTTCCTTCTTTCTATTTTAAGATTCTAGTTTATTCCTTGAGTATGTCTTCTTCTTTTTTGTATTTCTAATAATGTTAATGTCTTTATTGCATCTATAACATATGCAATGTCTAGTTTATCTTAGCTTATTGTACTTTTAATGTTGTTTCTAATACATTTTGATGAGCATGTGTCTAGCATTTTTTATGAAACCGGTATTCTTGTTCACTCAGATGAAACGAGCCAAATGAAAATTGCTCTTCTGTTCTTATGTTTGTGGTTGCTCTGGCTGCAAACTCCAACCTTATACAACCTCATACTCTATTTCTTTAACATCTTTGATGTGCATGGACTTTGAAATAAATGTATCTTAAATGTTGGGGCAAAATAAGGACATGGACAAGCTTGATATAGAATACAAAGGTGATTTCAGAGACAGAGGGGAAAGGGGGAAGCAGAAGCAGAGCAGGAGATGATGACAAGCCCAGTCACTCATTTTGGGTTGCAGTTTACCGTGTCTAGGAGGCCAGATGTATAAAAATCTGACCTCAGAGCCAATAACTCAGAGGATGATTATTCACATCACACAATGTACTCCCTTAAAAATAACACATAACACATTAGAACCCACGCTTAGTTGTTCTGTTGTTGCTAGTATTTGCTTTAGCTTCATTTAAACAGTTTGGTCTCATAAAAAGCAATATAGTGAGTGCCTAAGCTTAAGATGGTAATACAGAAAATGTTCAGTATGTGAAAAGCTTTCGATTGGAAGATCAAAACCCCTCTCTATTTGCATATGAATGCCAATCTGTGAATTTTATGGAACATGATAAAAACAAACATTCATTCACACCCAACCCAATTTACCCATGGCAAATTAAGATTTCCCTGGAGCCTACATTCTTCATTACTTTGTTTGTTTAAGTCATTCTTTAATTAAGAACTGACCCTGTTCAAATCTTCTCTTTCTTATAGCTGCATTATTAGGATGGCCCTTGGCTAATTTGTGAAATCAATGAATGTAAGGTGCTCACTGGTTCTGTGTCCTTTATCTCTTCCTTAAATATATTTCTTTCAACTTAGAGCACGCTCTTTACTTGTGCTAGAGTGTTCAATAGTTTAACGCTGAACTCCCTTCCATGGAGGATTTATATTTTACAAACTTGGAATTAAAAGTCTTAAAGAATCAAGTTTTATTTTAATTTTTATTATTTATTTATTATTATTTTTTATATTTTTTGATACTTTACTTACATTTCAAATGTTTCCCCCTTTCCAGATCAAGTTTTAATTGAGAATTTGTAGACAGCAATAATTGGTAGGGTATTGTTTGGCAACTTCAGGTATTCCAATTACCCTAGCATCTCACCAAGGGAGGCAACTGCTACTTGTCAAGTTTAAGGGTGGCTGTGAAGCCAGCAGTGCATATAATCCTACATTCTCCATTTTTCTCGTTCACTCTGTTCTTCATTATGAGCCTTGTCTCTCTGCTGGTGAATTATGTAGTTCACTTTCCTCACCCTATGGCTGAGAAAATATGCCCAAAGAGATATATCAGTTTCACTGAGTGAATGTACACTTGCTTTGCATTATCAGCTGCAAGGGAATTTAGAAGACCATCTGGAATAGATGTGCCCAACGTCTGGGAAAATCAGAATAGGCAAGCCTCTGATTGTCAGCCAGCCACTCTAGGTCTGAAATAAAAATATAAAAGCAGCTTGGCTTTGGGTTAAAAGGAGCTCCTACAGTGCTATGTATAATTCTTTTATATTCATGTATGCTATGTAGATAATTGTTCGGGGATTGCTTGCAATCCAAATTCACCAAGGGCAAGAGTCAACTACAAGCCGTACTGCGTACTGTTGAACACTTAATAGATGTTGTCATGGTTTGAATGTGCAATGTTCCCCACAGATTCTTGTCTTTGGAACACTTTGGTCTCCAGCAGGGGGTGCTGTTTTGAGAGGCTCTCTAACCTTTAGGAGATGGAGACTAGCTAGAGACAGAGTACCTGGAGGAAATCTTGTTCCTGTTCCAGTTTCATTATCTGCTCCGATGAGAGCAAGCAGGCTCACACTCCTGTGCTCTGTTTTCTTCCCTATGCTGGATTGTGCTCATAAACCACAAGACAACACAAACCCTTCCTTCTTCCCTTAAGTTGCTTTTGGACGGGGATTTGCTTATAGTAATGAGAAAAGTAACCAATGTAGATAGCATTTAATAAACCGCCCTGTTCACTAATATGTTCTCACTTGGTTTCTTAGCCCTCCTGGAAGTAGTAATTTCCACCTATGAGTCTGTGATCAAGTAGTCTCTTTTATGAGAAACTGGTAAGTGGACTTACTTTTCATGGTACTTGCAGAGGGGGAGTGCCATAGAACTTAATCAAGAAATGTGCTTGGCAGTTGAAGTTGGATGATAGTGGAAGAAACTATCTATCTATCTATCTATCTATCTATCTATCTATCTATCTACCTATCTATCTATCCATATGTATACATGTATATTTGTATATATGTGTATATGTACATATGTATATCTCCACAGGTAGCAGGTGCACATATGGTGTACATACACACGTACTTGCATGCAAAACACATATGCAAAAACAAATCTTAAAAATGGAAAATTGAAAATACCTGAGGAGTAAAGCTAAAATTTTATTTATCACAATACATAAAGAAAATATTTCATACAAGCAATAATTTAAACATGGCATTTGACCATAGCCCTTCAGAGATGATGGCCAGTCTAACATAGTCTACAGGATAGATGTGAGAGCCCAGAAAAACTATCTCAAGCAGATATTTTCCTTGAAAAATATTATGACCTGAGTCTTAATGAATAGAAGAGTATTGGATGAAAGATAATGCCTTATTAAGAGGACAGTGGGGGAAATATACCTCTTGGCAGATAAAGATGTGCAGGCTATAGATAGTGCCCAAGAATCTGTGGAACTCAGAATAATGAACCAAGCCATAAACTCTAACACCTGTGTAGATTGCAGTGGGCCTTGGCACCAAATAAGAGTCCCAGTGTGTAAGAGAAGGAAGATATTTTTTTAATGTTCAGGCTAGCTGTGGACTCTACGGCTTCTCCATACAAGGGTATTAAATGAAAGAAGTGATTCCTCAAGGAAGTCATGAAAGACTTACAGGCGAAGCTACAAGGAATGTATCTGTTAGGACACTTCTGTTGAATGTAAGCTTTTACTGTTAATCAAAATTAATCACTATCCAGAAAATAGCAGAAATGTCATTTTATATCAATACTGAAAGTTAAAAATAACAGGCAAAATACATGAGTATAGGATCTATTGTTGACTAAAATTTTCCACTCCGCTTTACTGTTTCTCATATGTACAATGAAGAGATCAGCTTATTATTTGTTCTGGTTTTCATATTTGAAAATTGTAAGAGACATGGAAGACTTTTGTTCACCTCTGAAAGCCTGATGTCTTGCAACTCAGGTGCAATTCAATAATTTTGTCTGGAGGCCAAGACATGAACAGGACGAAAGATTAGTTTGTAATTTTCCTTCACAGTTCTAAATACACTTTTCCCCTTCTAGACAAACCCAATTGAAAGAAAATGAACAGTCAAAATAGAGTGTCCTTGGAATACTTCAATGTGCTTTTATTCTAGGTAGCATAGGGAATTATGTATTTACACTGTATGTTTCTCTTACTCAGGCAGAGTTTTAGAATGCAGAGTTTTGTGATTACCTAAAAATCCTTTTGGGTATTTGGACATAATAGAACACATATGATGTAATCAATTTAAAATGACTCTATATGTATCCCTAACATTGGTTTCTTTGTATGGTGACATCTCTCTTATCACCTATAGAACTGATCTGAAACTGTTAGGCTTACATTTTCTTTGTAGACTAGGTTAGTTTTGACATCTTTTTGGTATTTCAGAAGCTTCCCTGCTTCCAATCCAGCTGACTGGATTCTGACTTTCTTATTTTTGTTAATTTCCTAGTTATAAATTCTGAGTGTTACCTTGGACTTTTTTGCCCTAAGCATATGTGAAGTAAAGTTAATTCATGTTTCATATGTCTGCGTTTTTATTTTACATCCCCAGTACAGCGAGCTCCTTTGAAGCTATTATTAGTATATGCTTTGGCCATTGCATCAACCCTTCCCCTTCTATCCAGGATGCTTGTTCTTCTGATTGTGTTAAGGCCAAGTTTAATCTAAAAAAATCACAAGTATTTCTTTGCAGGTATTAACAATGTTTGTTACCTTCTCATTCTAGAACTTAGTTTCTTCTTAAGTAAAATGATATTCTATTTCTAGGGGTTCCCTAGAGATTTTATAAATAGGTACAACCAGACAGTATTGGAAGTGTCGATGAAGAGAATGCAACTGTACTTAGAGGTAAGTGGAGGATAGAAATTAGAGATGGAGGGGGTTAAAATAAGGTGGAATATCTCTTTAAATATTTCTCTTCATTTCCCCTTACACTTCCTGCCTTCTGTCTCACTTGGGAATTGGCCCATTGACTGGAGCTATTGAGATTTAAATCAGTGAAAGGTTAAGCCAATTTATAATTTGGCCAGCCAATCTGGAGGAAAATATCTGGACTCATAGACATGACAGAGAGAAGCTAACTGACACTACCAGTTCAGGATTTGACTTCACTCAGTCAGAGGATACATCCAGCTGGGCTAACGTTTTTTGTGAAGGACAAATAACCACATGGCTGTGACTGAATTTAGAAGTGCTTCAGCCAACTAGAACATATAGGGGCTTTACAGATGGGGAGTCCGTGGCCACTAATAATTAAGGTCTCAAATCTGATATTGGATTGCTGGGAAAGTTTGCGGGCTAGAAATTTACTTGAATAAAATGCACTTAGAAATTATAAAGTTAGTCATCATAATGGTGGATTCGTTGAGAAACTAGTCAGCCATGACTTCAAAGCTTTTGTGCTCATTCAGGCTGAATTCTTAGCTAGAAATTTGATTTTACTAGCCACTATTTTAGCTCTTATGTATGATTTTGAGTGAGAGATAGAGTTGTAATATCATATGTACATGGAAGTATTGATCTGATGAAGAGTTAAGTATTTACCCAGAGAGAAAAGAGCTAAAGAACATGGTGAATTGGTTAATGGTAAGTGTTTATTTCTTTAGTGTGGAGACCCCACCAGGGGCAGTAATGGATCTGCACAGCAAACACTTATTTCCATGTAGCCACTGGGATGTGAAAGCGTGGGGCTGTTCTGTATCTTCAAGCTGCCCTACTTTTAAATCTGTGTTAAATTTGCCAGTGTGTTTTAAAACTGTTTGACAACTCCCTTAGGCCATAAAACATGTTTATATTTTGGATTGAAGCCGGATAATCATAACGCTCTGGAATCTTCTTAGGGAAACCTTCCAATCTGTAGTGTTTAACTCTCCAAATATCAACAAGGGAGCATCTTGTTACTTGCAACAACTTGGATGAATCTGGAGGGTATTATCTTAATTGAAATGAGAAAGGTACAGAAAAAAAGTATTGTACCCTCTCATTCACATATGGATTCTAAAAACGTTGATCCCATGGAAGTAGAGAGTGGATTAGCTGTAACTAGGAGCTAGGATGGGTATAAGGACAAGGATGGGTATAAGGACAGGTCATAAGGTAACATTGGTGACAGGACATGCAGTTACAATTAGAAGGAATTAGTTTCAAGAACTCTATAAAGGCAACTATAGCTAATAACAATCCATTCTTGAAATACATAGAATGAATATTAAATGTTCTTGCCACCCAATGACTATATATTTATTATTTAAATTTAACTATTTCTCAATGTATATACACATTCTACCAACTTTTGAATACGCTGAAACATATGATGCTATTGAGATGTTCCCTAAGACTGATTAGCTGTTTTGAGTCGAACAGAGAGCAATGCATGAGAGACAGTGATTTGAGGCTTTGTTTAGATGAGAAACAGGGCAGCCAATTTCTATGGAAAAAATTAAGTAACTGCATGAGTTTTGCAATTCACACCTTAAAAGAGAAATCCACTTTCCCTGTCTAGTATTTTATGGGTAGGATTAATGACACCTGGGCCACACTCAAGGATTACTTTGCTCTCTACTGAGGAATTCAATAGTGTAAAACGCACATTGCCTGTAACTTTAGAACCATGACAACTGCCCAGCTTAGCTGGCCCCACTTGGATAGAAGACTTATTTCTCAGTATGAAATATGTGGCTTGTGCCTTGGATATCGAGCTGCTTCTTCTGTCTTAACCACTGATGCAGATCACAGCATGAGCGATATGGGGACAGCAGTCATCCTGAGCCACTGTGAAAGTGAATGCAATGAATGGAGTGTCTGGATACAGAATGAGTTTGGTCTGCAGAGTTGGCTTCAGAAAGCAGAGAAGGTACCCAGGATGGCTTATGCTAATGATCCAAATCCAAAGAAGGGTAGTCTATGCCAGGGTGTACTTTGCTATACCTCTGTGCAAGTCTGGCTATGTTTCTTTTAGCCTTAATAGGAAAGGAAGCTATTGTTAGTTAAGAGGTTGGTGTGCCAGTCTCTTATTCTAGACACACTAGTTGGGATTAACTCACTCAGAATTGAGATGTATGTTTCTTCTACTTATCGAAATCTCAATCTTAGTGACAGAAATCATAAAGATGTTGTCCCTTTGCAACTTTATATATGCCCTAAGGATAAGCGACATTGGCATTATCAAGGCCATTTGTTAGAAATGCAAACCCTTTAATTCCTCCCTACACTTAATGAGCAGAATACATTTTAAATAATCTTCCCATGTGGTCCATTAGCGCATCATAACGTGAGTAGTAATGGTCTTGTCACTACTGTATAATTACACAAACCCACAGGTTGGCTGGTTAATATAGATGGGCTATTCACATGCATGAAAGGCTCATTATCCAGTAGATATAACAGAGGGATGGGTTAGGAGGAAACCAGGTCATATATTGGCAAAGTTTTGAGAATGGCTAGATTGTTGAATATACGTCCACAAAAAACTTTTTAACATGTTGAGAAATTTATGCAGCTGAACTTGTGGCATACCAAGTAGTACATCAGGATCTTCATCTACTGGGGATAGTCCAAGGCTACACCCAAGGCAGATCAGAGGAAATCCCAGCATCACTAGGCTAAAATAGACACTTCCATATTCATTTTAAGCAGACATCCTAATTTTGTCTATTCTGTTGTCTTTCCCATCATTTATGGAGACTCTCAAGGACTGTAGTCAGTCTGGTGACTATAGCAGCTTCCTGTACAAGTAAGAAGGGCTGTATGCAGACAAATCCACAGACTGCAGCTTGTAGTACAGGCAAACAATCTAGAGGGACTATATTCATTTATTTCTCTCTGCATAGGTGACATGAAGGAGGTAGATACCTGCTAGAGATCCTTCAAACTTGCTCAGAGGTGGAGAATGGATAATTAAAGCCACCTAGGGAAACACTCCAGCAACACACCTCTGTCCTATGTGAAATACTGCTGGACTTCAAGTTTCAAAATCCTCCCTGATTCTGTCAATCTTATATCAAGTTATACCAACTTATACGCCATATAATTTTTTGATTTTCTTGGACAAAGTACAAAAACCCACATATAAATACAAAGAGAAATAATATCTTTTATAAGCATCCTCCCTGCCTAAACCCCACTCCAGTTTAGTCAGTGAATGGTATGGGGTAAGGACACAGTTTTATAGCTGATGAGACATTTGCATCGATAATATTCTGACAGTGGCCTTCAAGCTGCTCCAGATTGTATCAAGTATGAAGTTGCTGTGCCAACTTTGTTCTGGCTTTGCCATAATTGTGGCCGAAATGGATATGAAAGGTATTTATAAAGTATTTCCTGTCCCCAGAGCTTGAAAGTCCCCTGTGCCATTTTAATTTGAGCCATTTCGATTGGAATAAAATGAATGCACACAGAAGGTTAATTATTCTAATTAGAAAAGAAGTAACACCATGGTCCTTTTAGGTCAGGAATTTGGACAAACCTCCCTTTGCTCTGCACTTCGGTCATTAGAGAGTTACTTGAATGCCGGAGGAATCACAAAGCATCCTCTCCAGTCCTCTGCCAAAGTCCCTGGAGCATGACAGAGGGGAATTCTTTTTCAGGAAATGGTGTATGATCAGTCTGTACCCCAGAGCCAGAGAGAGGGTTATCTGGAAGTGGCAGGCAGGGGGCATAGCCCAATTAGGATAACTGTGTTGCTCCAATCCCAAACTTTCCTACTTTGTTTTAGATGCCAAGAAAGCTCAACATAGCTTGGGGAATTATTACTGTTGTGAGCATTTCAAAAGATGTGCATCACTCTCAGAGTTTCTTGACATTCTTTTATTCAGCTGGCTAAGACTGTGATGGTATCTTTCTTTTTCTTTCTTTCTTTCGTTCTTTTTTTTTTTTTTTACAGAGCATGCTCTTCTTCTTGACAAGGAATGCTGGGATTTTCTGGCTCAATATTTTGTTGCTGCGTTTCTTGATTCCCCAGAGGCAATACCTCTGTGTTCTCCAATGGGACATTTATTCCTAGAGTAGATCAACTCAGCTCTCTTTTTAAAACATGTTTAGATGAGATATCTCTGTCACACAGTAGGTGCTTGCTCATGCTGATTTACCCCCCCCCCCCCAACTAGGTAAGAATACGATCAAGACAAAAAAAAAATAACCTGTTCTGCTTCCTGGCTGATATTTTTATATATGATATCTGTTCAATTTGTGTTCTGGTGATATAGGGAAATATAGAGTCTTAGGTAACTATAAAGTACTGATTTTCAGTATTGAAAATCAAATTGGCCAATTAGTCAGACATATATGCTTTTAAATTATCCACATACCATGGGATGAATAAGGAAAGGACTTAAAATCCATCTTTCAAATTAGACCACAGATTGTTGAGTGATCGATCTGTGGGTCTATGACAGTTTGCTTAATTCATGCAGAATAGTCCAAGAACATTAACATCAATGACTCTTAGCAGAATGCTGGAAAAAGTTGAAGTCTCACTAGACAGACTACCAAACCCTGCTTCCTCCTGCCTTTCCTTCTCTAACCATTTTATCTATTCAGTCTTGAGATTTACTTTTGATTATTTGCAGCATGGATAGGAAATTCAGGATATGGACAGTACTGAATAATGCATACATTTAAATTCACTTATATTTCATTTTACAAGCCTTTTATATTTTGTATTTGAATGTATCTACATGATGTGGAGATACTAATTTAACTGAAAAGACATGGTTCTAAAGGAAATCGAAGATGATCCCAGCTTCTTACACTTATCTTTCATGCATGTTTTGCCTTTGACTCTCAACACTCTTCATCTCATCTCTTAGGTTTATACAAAATACTTGCCCATGTGCAATTGCTTCCTTCCAATCCTCTCTGGAACAGACAGGATGGCTGTCAGCTTTAGCAGTGATTGGGAAGGGCTGGGGTGTAACTGTGTGTCAAAGTGCTTGCTTAGCATTTACAGGGCTTTCAGTTCAACCCCTAATACCACAAAAATCAAGCAATCAATCAGCTAAAACTGTGAATGCAAATTTTAGAAGTAGAAAAGAAACAGAAATTTTATGGCCTTATAAGAGCATTTGGTGTGTTGGGGGAGATGTCTCAGTTGTCTCACAAGCCTGATGACCTAAATTCAGATCTCCAGAACCCATAGGACCCTCGAAAAATGAACATAATACTACCTGAGGACCCAGCTATTCCATTCCTGGGCATATACCCAGAAGATGCTCCAGCATGTAATAAAGACACATGTTCCACTATGTTCATAGCAGCCATATTTATAATAGCCAGAAACTGGAAACAACCCAGATGTCCCTCCACAGAGGAATGGATACAGAAAATGTGGTACATTTACACAATGGAATACTACTCAGCTATTAAAAACAAAGCCTTCGTGAAATTCTTAGGCAAATGGATGGAACTTGAAAATATCCTGAGCGAGGTAACACAGTTACAAAAGAATGAGCATGGTATGTACTCACTGATAAGTGGTCATTAACCCAAAAGATCAGAACACCCAAGATTCACTTCGCAGCAACAGTAGGGCTGAGTGTGAGGAGTTGGAGAAGGGACTGAAGGAGCTGAGGGAGTTTGCAGCCCCATGGAGGGAGCAACAGTGTCAACTGGTCTAAGCCCCAGTGCTCCTGGAGACTGGATCACCAAGCAAAGAATACACATGGAGGGACCCATGGTACTGGCCATGTATGTGACAGAGGAGAGTCTTGTTAGCCATCAGGGGGAGGAGAGGCCCTTGGGCCGGAGGGTGTTAGATGCCCCAATATAGGAGAATGCCAAAGAGGGAAGCTGAGAGTACCCCCATAGAGGCAGGGGAGGGGGGAAGGAATGGGGAGGTTCCAAAGGGGAGATCTGGAAAGGGGGAAACATTTGAAATGTAAATGATGTATCAAAAAAAAAAAAAAAAGAAAGAAAGAAAGAAAGAAAGAAAATCCAATATAGTATTGCATACACCTTAAATCCCTGCATTCCAATAGAGAGATGTGGAGAGAGACAGTACAATCTCCATAGCTACACTGGCTAGTTAGGCTGGTATGTGCAGTTACACTGAACAAGAGAGATCTCATTTCAAACAAGTTGGAGTCTCTCTCTCTCTCTCTCTTTCTCTACCCCCTCTTCCCTCCCCCATCTGTGTCCCATTTCTCTTTCACACATACACACCATGATCACAAACAACTCATAAAATTGGCTTTCAAGTTATTCATACCTTCACCAAAATAAACAAAGAAAATGTACTTGACAACGCACAAAGGACTTCTAAGGTAACTATAGCAAGATTCTTTTTCACTGAGAGTCGTTTTAGGGATATTTTATACTTCATTTACTTATGCATTTGTTTTATATTGCCTCCTGTATATATTATGCTTAAATATAAGCAAGTCATGAGAAACAGGACTTAAATTAAAAATAAGGACTTGTGAAAAATAGGTGATGCATCTCAGTCATATTGGTACTACATTGCAGTTAACTGCACATAATCAGGCAAGTATGATACAGGAGACAAGCTTTCCAATGTCTTGGTATTTATTTTTGGAACATGAAGTAATTTTTTAGATCTGTAGAGATTTATATGTTAGGATATAGCAGTGATATAGACACTGTAAAGTAGTTATGGATTTTTCAAAATGTCTCGGCCATTTTGTTCACTGCTATTGTTTTGCTAGTTTTGACATTATTCTCTTCTGTAACCAGAATAGATATGTCACTCTTCACTAGGCAGAATCGGTAACAGTTTTCCTTTGTGTTTGGGTTGGTGTGGGTTCAAAAATGAGATCAGGTGGTATACAATTGATTTGAAAGTAATTGTTTCCACACTGAGTCCTACATTTAATAGATGTGGCTCAAGTAAGCTGCTGGAAATTTTCTTTTATTGTGGGAGGAAGCATCCAGGGGCTACCTCTACTTGGGGAAGAAATTGTGTCTTTAGAGATATTTAACCCTTCTAGAACTTTTGGAGATTGATTTTGGAATTTTAGTTATAAATCCATTTTGGAGAAAGAAAGTGCAGAAATACATTCGAACCTACTGGCAAAGGAAATCTGAAGGTACTTTGTTAAGATTGCTGCCAAATGCCAGGGCTGCCTGTAGTGTACCTCTCAGCAAGTAAACTTATGTGTGTATTTCTTTTGTCTAATACATTCTAAAGTTCTCTTCTTGCTTTTCAATTAATAATACAAATTTAATTTCAAATTATCTTGAGAACAATATAGCCTTTTGGAAGCAGCTGCCGAACTCCTTTATTGAATTCTCTAAGCTGCTTCCCCATCCTTGTGAAATGCATCCTGGTCTTCTATTGAAGTCGTCCTCACCATTTCAAAGATACTCTTCACTGCCTTTCTGTAGCCTTTCATAGGTAGGTTAAGAAAAATATCTTAGTCAACTTTTGCTAATAGTCCTGAGACTGCTCTTTAGCCTTTGCAATAGTCCTGAAACAGCTCCCTAGTCTTTGAAATTTCAAAGGCCAATGATAGAAGGACAGTGACTGAATTACAGTTCCTTTGACGTAGGCTCTGTTCAAATTATTTTTAATGCTGTATATACAGAGGTCAATCAAGGAATTACAAAGACAATACAATTATTGGACATCAGAGTTATGAACGACTTTAGGCTTCATCTAATCTAGTCTAATCTTTCTATTTTGCATGGGGTATATGACATACCCAAGAAATTGTAAGCGAGAAGGGAGGCCGAGGAATATCTTACAGTAACATCTAGACAATTTGCTGAACACTTGAGCACTAAACGAAGATCTCTTTGTAGTCATTTTATTGTTATTGTAATGCTATTGTACCTCTAAATCATACTCCTACAATTTCCTTTCAGAATAAATATGATCAGATAAATAGCACAAAATTGTTTGTGTTGTCTGAGAATCTTCGAGTGTCCTAGAATTATCATTTCAACATAGATATTAATTACTCAGGTCTGAAGAAATCAAAATTGGAGAGAATCAGCCAAGTGCACACTGACCCTGGAACAATTCAAGGGAACTGTCACTTCTACTAAATCTCTGAAGTCGCCCAATCATAGTTAGTAATTGTTTATTAAAAAAAAATAGACTCTGGACAAACATTCTGGCCATTTGACTCATTAGATTCTGGTTGATTTAAACTTACGAATAAAGGAAAGTCAAAAAGTAATGGTGCCTGCTTTGTGTTGGCCAACTACTTCTAGGCATGGGGCCTGCCCAGTATTTTTTGTTTCACTAGTTCTTGTTTGCATGTTTTGTTTTTATGTTTTTGTTTCAGAGAGGGAAGAAGGGAGGGAGGGAGGGAAGGAGGGAGGGAGGGGAGAGAGAGAGAGAGAGAGAGAGAGAGAGAGAACATGAAATGAACTTAGGGTAAGATGGTGTGTAGAATCTGGAAGGAAATGGGTAAGAACTTGATCAAAATATATGAAAAGTATTAGTAGATAATAAAAAGGAAAGACAAGCATTATTTTGGAACTTGAAACTAGGCAGACACATTATAGGCCTTCAGTAAAATTTCCATGGGCTTTGTGCTAAACTAGGTCCTTGGGACTAGTGAGCAAGTCCCACCACAGAAAGAACTTGTTTGAAGTATATTCTTGGTGTATGGAAGTCAGAAATTGTGGTAGCAACCTTGCAGCCAATAAATGTTATCTTTTTGCAGGGTGAACCTATTTAGAATGAGTACCAATATAATGCTTGAATCATCAAGGGGATTTCTGGGAAGGGACGAAACTTCGAAATCGTAGTACTTCTCCAGGTACATGTTTTCTTGGATGTTTAAATGACAAATCATGTGATTTATATCAATGGATGAGAATTTATTACTAACAGTAGATGTCCGGTGGACAAATTATATATTATTGATATAACTTTCTGTATACACCATACTGTCATTCATACCTAGGTAACATATTCCCTCGACATGGTCTTTTATTTATTTAAATGATGCTTGACTAGGGAGTAAAAACTATCTTACTTGGACCAAAACACTGCTCAGAAAACAAGGGAATGATTTTATAATTTGGTTGGTCAAAGTTGAATCTAAATAATTCTTACATTTAATGTGCTTGCTCAGTAACATAGAAAACCCTCTTTCTTGGTCCCATAGCCTGCTTTTTTCCAAAGGGTTTTATAACATATATGAGAATAAAATATGAATGCATTAAAATTAATTTGATATATAAAATTTTTTATGACTCCTTGGAAGTAATAGGCTACTCTTGAAAGTGAAAAATGGTAAAGGGGTTACTAGGGAAAATTTTTTTTGATTCCAACCCTGGATTTGAAATATTCCTTAGAAACCCAGGCCATAGAAAAGAATTCCTATTGGTGGGTGTCTAATATTGAACACTGGTCCTTTAAGGTTTAGACAGAGGATGAAACTGCCAAGGGAAAGCCATGACCTTTGCAGAAGCTATTTTCACAGCTTTTCTCTGACCTTGTCAAGAGATTAAAGACCTTCAGTGGAACTTTCTGGTTTATAGGGAATGATATCAGTGTTAAGAGAGGTCATTAGCCTGTATTGACCTTAGCATCTCTCGAGACATACAAGAATGTCTCAGAGCAGCAAGAGTGACAGACACATGTAATGATCCTCAGAAAGTTAGGAGTGATCTGCACTAGTAAGCCAAATGCGTTCAATTATATCTAACTCCCACTTGTGTATAGTCTAAGGCCCGTGGGTGGGGACACTATTATATGTCCAGTCCCAATGTCCCTTATTTCTATCACATAAGGCATGAGAGAGGAGAAAGATTTTCTCTCAGGCTATGTAGAGTTGAACAGTATGAGTTCTGTATCTTACAAAGAAGATTTTGTGTCATGTCTTTACCCACCCACTGGCTGTGGAACTTTGGAAAAGTTTTTCAACTTCTGTGCATAAATGTCTCCATTTGTAACATGAAGATGGTAACCTCAGACATTTATTGGATGGTTACTATATACTGTCCCTACTTTGTGCATATTTATTCTACATATAACTGCTTTATGCATATTAATTCCTTTAATCCTCATGACTACTTGTGAGATGCTATTTCATAGGTGAAGAAACTAAGGCATATGGAACTTAAACATCTTGTTTATGATCACAGAGCCAGCAAATATTAAAGACAGGATTTAAAGCCAGACCATCTGCCATGTTTAACAACTATATAATACCTAGCACATTGAATTGGCATCAAAATTAAACTGGATTATGTGCAAAAAAAAAAAAAAGCCAAGCCACAAACATTGGCAAACAATAAGTACTTGATAAATACTAGCTATTATTACTGGTTTTCCTATATCCCAAAATCCTGGCTAGTAGGTTATTATTTATTCCTTGTCCCAATAGCCTTCTATCAATAACACAATAACCTACACAATCCTCTCTATGATTGCATTATTTGCAATAGAAACTATGCAATTTAGGATTAGATTATAGATTATCTTAGGTGATCATTATGCTTCTTCCTTTGTATTTTCTATAGGATCAGTGGGGCTTAGGAGATGTTTTTGAACTGGAGAATAAAATGTGACAGCTGCTAGTATGTGATGGGATGAACAGCTAATCTTGTAGTGTATACATCAATCACATGAGAATTTTGTATATATGGACTCTACTTCTGTAGGCCTAGAGTTCTACATCTAAAGAAGTATCCAGATGATGGTAATACTTCTGGCCTATGGACTCCATGGAGAGTAGCAAGGCTATCTACTCTAATATCATCACAGTCTTCTTTATAGCTGCTATGGTTTTGATAAGCAGTGAATATGTATCACTGCATGAAGTCAAATCCAGCATTATATTTGTGTGAGGAATAATATGTAAATGAGGGACTACTGGTAAAAAGCATAAATTTAGCAGCCCACCCTTAAACACACTACCCCATGCATGACTGTGTGCTAATAGTTCCTGTGAACAATGTAAAGATATGTCTGAGGTGTAGGTTGTACGTTACTGTGGGCATTGTCGGCTTTGGTAAAGTTTTCCACTTTCTGATCCAGCAAACTAAGAGGACTTTGCATGTCCTAATTGAACATTGGGTGGAAAGTGGTGTAATTATTATTTGTGTACACAAATTAGTAATGCCAATTATGTCTATTTAGTTTTGCTGGTTGTAGTTAACACTGTCTTTTCTATTGCATATTATTGGCATAATTGTGTCAAAGTAATTTCAGAGGGCATACAGCATGACCTTTTTCCTCCCATTTAGATAATCTGAGAATTTCAGTGTGTTGAATAGTAGCTAGAGACCAGGACACATATACAGATCTGGGTGTGGGGGGTGGATGAGGCAGTAGTGGGAATGTGAGAGGGAAAAGGGGAAAAAAAAGACTGATGAATATAGTATAAGAGAACAATATCCAAGAAATGTATGCTTTTCTCAAAGTAAACTAACCAGAAGAGCACAGGAAATAGATGGCACATTGGCTAATAAAGACATTGGGCCAGAAATCAGGTAACATACAACTTAAGTTGTCCTCTACATTCATCTGGTACATTCATCTGTTTGGGAGATCATGGGGGAGTTGCCTCACCTCACTATGCTTGGCAAAGTACTCATAGCATTTGTTAAAGTTCAAATCCAAAGCCTTTGTCTAAGTTAGCAGGGGAGGTGCTCTTTTCCAGGAAACACACCAATTGGATATACAGTCATCCTTAATGACATATATACAGGTAAATTTATATGGACTCAACAGGTTATATTTAGGTACACACACACACACACACACACACACACACACACATACACACACACACACACACAGAGAGAGAGAGAGAGAGAGAGAGAGAGAGAGAGAGAGAGAGAGAGAGAGGTAGGCACATAATAACAGTGAAAAAGAGGCCACTTTTTTTTTGAAAAAGGTAGGAAGAAATACTGCAATCATAATCTCCACAGTTAAAGATCTGAGCTAGGCATGTTGGTAAACACCTTTAGTATCTTCCTCTCACCTTGGAATGGAGGGGGAATGACATTTGGTTTTTCATCAGACATATAGGGAGTTGGAAAAAATATTTAAAAATGTGCCCAATAATAGTTAGGCCTACCTTGAAATTTTTAGGGTTTTTGTTGAAATTATAATTTATTTAATGCAATATGTTGCCCTACTTGTTGAATATTTGTGTGTGTGTGTCATGGAATGGATACATTTTTTTCTACTCACATATGGCTTATCTTAGTGATACTTTCCAACATCATAAAGGATGGAAACAAAATATAGGCACAGGAAGTTGGATCATTTTCTCCAAATTCTGGTAATCACATACTTTGTGTAGGTTTCTTTAAGCAAGGGTGTGCATTATTTTTGATCGGTTATTAGTTTTCTTTAAAAATGAATTGGAGAAAATTAATGTACTGTTTTTAGTCCTTTTATAATTTTCTGCCATTTACTCTTTATAAACTAACACTGTATGTACATGCACACACCCACATGCCCCATACGTCACATACACACACCCACACCCCAACACACTACAAACACACCACACACATATACACAGCACACACACAGGCACACAGACACTTTATTTCTTTATTTGAATTATGTCACAAGGCATAGGTTATGAATAACTTTGAATACAACAAAAGAAAAATTAGAAATGATTGGATATAGATGCTTTATCGTGTTTTAATCATAGTTCATATTTACTATATACTCTGGTGCTGTTTTAATAAGACTTGTTAACCCAAAATGTTATAAAACAGAAAATAATGTGAATCTAAGAAATACAGATCTTTTCATCTCAAAGAAAGGAAAAACTAATACTATGAGAATTGTATGTTTTACTATGATTTGTTTCCTGCATGTTAAAAAATCAGAACGAATAAATGTTTCTCCCAAATGTGCTCCTAATCAGCTGGGGTTTTATTGGAACAATTCTTCCTTCCTATTTTATAGATCCTAATCCCCAGTCAATGAGCTGCAGTTACAGCTATAGGCCACGCTACTTAAATCACAGTGCACTTTAGACAATGCTCCTCTCTCAGTACCACCACAATGCAGAACATTTCCAGGGTGTGCTATTTAAACATCCAACTCAGCATCCTGGGACACAAAGAACCCTTCTATGCCATTCATTATAATAGAGTGTGTAAGGCATAACTCTCAATCTGGGGGCTTCAGTGCACAATAAATCCAACCACACACTGTTGGCAGCATACATAATTATAAAAAATGCAGAATGCTTGTTATTAAGTAGTCGTATGGAGAAGATCTACTATGCCATGCAGGACATATTTTGGAATGGCACTACAAGCAAAGATTGATTTTAAAAATCTCCACATCTCTTCTATACTTTTAATTATTTAACCTCTAAGAATTGTTAAGCATTTAATGAATGGGAAACAAGAGCCATTCATAAAGACTGACAAAAAATTACTGTTTGCTTCTTAAGTGAATTACATCCTGATTTTGTTTGAATATAAAATTACTTAACATAACATTTTTAATGTTATCTATTTACAAATAGGGACTGACTAATATCAATCAGCTGAGAATTATCAGGGGAGCCACTTAATAGTTTTAAAATCAGTGAAAGCCGTTTGTAATCTTTAACCATTTGATTTCTGGTGGATAAATGATCATTATTTAGCCAACATTTATCCTCAGCAGACAGGCTTTCTGCACATTAAAACAACAACAAAAGCATTATAAACATTTTCCCATTCTTCTGCAGTGAATCTACTGCAGTTAACTGTAGGACACTTGTGGAAGAAACAGAGTTCACAGGGATTGTCTGAAAGCCTCCAAGGATGCTATGAGCCTCTGTGGGGAAAGGCTGAAGGCATGTAGGGATCAAGAGTAGGCTTTGCTCAATTGATGCCTGGCTTTGTGCATCTTAGTAAGGTACTTTCCAGGGTGTCATGCTGCTGTTTTGCTGTTCTCAGAAATATTTCCAGTACTAGCAACAGAGATGTCTTCATCATAATTTCTTTTTCCTGTCTGAAAGGGACTTTCTTCCTTCAGAAATGTGTGTGTGTGTGTGTATGTGCGTGTGTGTGTGTGTGTGTGTGTGTGTACGTGTGTGATGCTGTAGATTAAGCTCCAGGCTTTGTGCAAGCTAGTCAAGCTATCCACCACTGTGTTACACCACCAGCCTGGAAGGGAGTACCATTGGATACAGGAAATCCTGGCATGAGCTTTGGTTTTAGTAGGAATTCTTTGCTGGAAAGTCTAAGCTGCATACAATCAGAAATCCTGGTTTCCCATTGAAAAGGAACCCCCAAGTAAAAGCTCAACCTGTGTAGTTCCTGATTCCTTTGAAATATGAAAGGGTAGTTATTTGCTTGTCAGGTTACTTACCCATTAAAGCAGAGTCTTAGAATGAAGTTATCTTTGTTTCCCACTATTCACTGGTGGCATGCTCTATTTCTTCACTAAATACACTTAGTACACTTGCTGTACATAAACAGAGTCTCAAGTCAAGCTGCAGGAGTTCAGCTCACAGCTCTACTTATTAGCCGCATGACTCAGGGTAAGTTACTTAACCTCTCCGTGCCCTAGTTTCTTCATTTTCAAACCAGGAATAATAATAGCAGTGCCTAATGCATTGAGTTGTCAAGATTACATGAACTCGAACATTTCACTTAACTTAGAACTCCTTTGGTTATAGGAGACAGAAACCCTACTTAAACTGACTTGAAAAAAAGGATTATTGATTTACATAACCTAGAAGTCTGGTGATCATTCTTTTTCTTTTGTCCATTGGCTCTGCTTTACAAATACAAAATTTTGACTTAAATCTATGTGCTTCTTTGGGAATCAAGGGAAGGACAAGGGTATGGGAGAGGGGCATGGAAGGGGAAGATCAGTAAGAATGCAGTACATCATCGGGAAACCTATTACTCCACATGCTAATATAAACAGTCTATGCCTTCATTGTCTGAAGTGTATAAAGTACCATAATATGAATGTTGCAGCAACTTCACAGAGTTACTGCAAAGATTTAAATGAATTTATGTGTGGGAAGTGCTTCCAGCAGGGCTTATCAGGCATATAATGTTATATAAATGTTATTTAGTGTTAGTGTTAATTACTTTAATATCTAATGTCTTCTTCCTATGTTTTTCTTTTACTTCTTCTCATGTACCTTCTTCTTTTACTCCTTTTTTACTTCTTTTACTTCTTCTCATGAACCCTCAACCAGTTCGTTTTTCTACTCTCCCTCCCTAACTACGCTGCGCCTTCCATCCGCAGCACAATCTGTTTTCACTCCTTCCAGCTACAGATTCCAATGACTCTTACCTACTGCACTGCCAGATTGGGTTTTCTACGAGGTACAGACAAACAAAAATGCAAAGGATTTATACTAAATGATGCAAGTTATAAAAGGAAGGCTGCCAACAGATTTGGAAGAGGAAAAGCAGGTCTGAAGTAGAGGATGATATGATTGGAGTATATTATTCACACGAATAGAAATGTCACAATGAAATCTGTTTACTTTGTACCCTCAATATATGCGAAATTATTTTGAGAAGCCCATGATGAGAACATGCATGATATGCGGTCACTATCACAGGAGACACAATATATGTATTGCCATAAGTTGACAACAAAACAAAAAGTGAAAATGCAGGCAGACTCATAGCTGCCAACCTATGAAGAGATTGCATTTCATCTCCAAGCTGGAAGTCTTTTCCCAGCTCTAGAAATAGAGGAAGAGAATGGAACAAACAGTGTTTAGTGCTATGGGGGGAGAGTTCTAAACTTTGAATCTAGCCATCTTTCTAATTAATGTCACTTTGATTTACTATCCTCATCATAAATTTGAATTCTCTCTCCTTATTATTTCAATATGTTATATCACCACAATTACAAGAATAAGACTGATGGGTTGCCATGATATTTTGGCTACCCTGGGCTACTTAGTGATTTTTATACTGGACTGGGTTACAGAGCAATACCCTGTCTCAACACACACACACACACACACACACACACACACACACACACACACACACCATGATATCTCTTAGAATATTAAAAAGATAAAAATCAATATGGAGAAGTAGGGAATATGAACGGCTTTGAAGTACCTCCACTGTGCCATAAAGAAGCATTAGTGATAAAACAAACAAACAATAAACCAATTAAAAAAAACAGAACAAACCAACAAACCAAAGCCCAAACCAAACCAAACCAACCAACCAGAAAACAAAAACAAAACCCACAGAGAGAAACTAGAGTAAAAGCATCCTTTAAATACAAATCTTTTCCTTACTGGGTAGAACTTGTTAAGCACTTAGAATCATTTGCTTTAACAACCTGAGATATATTCCAGGCAAATATTCACATGGCACGGGGTTGAGATGAGTAATCCTGTGGGAAACTTAAGGATGGAAGAACCTGCTTCCCTATCCTAGTCTCAGGAGGCTTAATGATATGTAAATCCAGGAAAGGGTGACTTCAAGTCAGATAAGAGTCTTTAGAGACCTTGCTCATTGTGTTTTTCCTTATATGAGGGGTTCTCTAAATGTGGCTTACATCAGAAATGTCCAATAACCTGAGGAAGTCACAAGATTAAATTCTTAGGTGTCACTTCGGGAGATTGTGATGTTTTCCTTTTTTCTTTTTGTGGCCATAGTGTGACCCTTTCATGTCCATTCTTTATAATATACCAAGTGATTCCACCACTGTTCCCCTGGGAATGTGACTCTGAGAAACACTATCTTTTGAAGTGATAAGAGAGGTGCCCCTTTTGATGTCCCTGGCTGACTCCAAAACAGAAGCCCCTTTAGTTCTAGAGAAAGGAAGGAAGCAGATGTTTCCATTTGAAATGGCTCCAGCATATGCAATTATGGCAAGAAAATGTGAGTGTTTTCCAGGCATCAGGAAGATTTCTTCTGTGACTGGGAAGCATGGACATATGACCCTGTGTGGTCAAGGAAGGAGAAAGGGTATAGAGAGAGATAACACTATATCACAGCTCATTCCTGCTCCTTTGTTTGATTTCCTCTCACATATAGTCTGAAGTCTTTCTTTTAAATCTTAAGACACCCACAGATTCTAAATAGTATCTGTGCCTCAAAGTATGTTACTTGGACAATTATCATTGGCACTACCTGGAAACTTGTGAAAATACAGATTGTTGAGGAACTTCTTCTAGACTGATTGAAGTAGAGCTTGAATTTAATCCAATTGTCCAGATGTTTCTAATGTATGTTAGAGTTTAAGAAATACTTATCTATATAAGTGATTCCCTTCTAAAATTACCAACATTGAAGTCTTCTGCACCTTTCATGTCTCTATGCCAACTCAATTTCCAACCGAGGATATGCTGCTGTCTACAGAGTAGGTGAATATGAACTTGTTGATTGAAGCAGCTTCCATTCTCTGGGATCTTAATGCCCTCCGTCCCAGGAATAAAGTTATATGAGTTGATCTTTATTGTGATCATTTAAATTTGGCAAGATAGGCAATTTTCAGTAAGTTAGAGATCAATCTGGGAAAGCAGGATTGTCAAAAGCTTCCAGGGAATATTGAAAATAAGTGAGCTTTCTAAATACCACAGGGAACAGGGGTATGTGACCTGTGTTAAGGTACCCTGATGATATAAGTGAACTTAAGGACTCACTTTTGTGAAAGAGGGTCCTGGCATTATCAACTTAAAAAAGTAATTTAAAAAACAGTTGAAGCCATATATTAGACTGAACTTGGAGACTCATGGAAGTATTGGGGGAAGGATCGAGGGCACTGGAGGGGATAGGAACCCCATAAGAAGGTTCCTCTGTCAACTAACCTGGACCCTTGGGAGCTCTCAAAGTATGAGCCCCCAACCAAAGAGCATACATAGGCTTGACCAATACCCCAGCACATGTATAGCAGATGTATAGCTCAATCTCCATAGTTGCCTTGTCTGGTCTCAGTGGAGATGTGCCTAGCCTTGCAGAGACTTGATGTGCCAAGGTGTGGGGGGATACCCAGGGGGAACCTCCACCATTTCATAGGAGAAGGGGAGGAAGATTTGGGGGGAGGGACTGTGTGAGGGAGGATCAGGAGGAAGGGGACAGGATTCGGATGTAAAGTGAATAAATAAATAAATAAATAAATAAAGGAAAAAGAACAGTGGAGATTACTACTTTTTAGTTAACTAAAGGCTACACAATCTCAGAACACACATTTGACTGCTTTTTAAATAACATTATTTAGAAGTCTATCAGTATATTGTTGGAAGACATTAGAACCATTCTGAAAAAATTTATCCCATAGACAAGTGTCCTCAAAAGAAAAATGCAAACAAGCTTTTAGTATGCAAAGATCATATTATGCAAAATAAGTGGCTCTCAACTGGGGTGCTAATGGATATTATCATGGCAACCATTATTATCTAACCCATGACTTTCATCTAAGCTATTTTTAGTGCTACTAAAGCTGAGTACATATTCAGATATTATTCCTACTATGGTGAGATTAACTGAACCCAGCCAGTATGGTCTGCTTGAGAGGAAGTCAATAGAAATATAGTAAATGAAGAAGTGATATTGATATCACAGTGTGGTGTACAGAAAAATTAGTAGACTGGAGTTTCAGAAGCTCAATTAATATCATTGGACAAGTTCCTGGGCATCTTTCTGCCTTGGTTTATAAATCATATTATTTATCTCCCAAGAGTTCAGGCATGAAAATGTATGAAAAAGTGAGAGGTATTACATTTTATATAATTAGAACCTTCATTAACAATATTGTTCCTTTTCCACATGTGGTGGTTTGAATGAGATTGTTTCCCATAGCTCAGTTGTGTAAGTACTTGGTTCTGAGTTGGTGGTGCTGCTTGGGTAGATTGTGTAGTTGTGATCTTGCTGGAGGAATTAGGTTGAGAGGGAGGTAGGTTTTTGACGTTTCAAACATCATGGACATCCCGGTTTACTCTCTGTTTCCTGCTTGTGGTTAGAGAGGTGAGCTCTCAGCTGTTCATGTTGCCTATGCTTGCTGCTTGCTGCACTTTCCTAGCTATGATGGACTGTTACCCTGTATAACCATAAGCCAAATAAACCCTTCCTTCTGAAATTGCCCTTGTCATGGTGTTTTATCACAACAATAGAAAAGTGACTAACATACCATACCACTGACTTATTAAAAGAAGTAACAAATTATAAACCTCAGAAACTGGATACTTTTTCCAAGCTATATCCTGAGTTTAGCTATGTCAAGTTTTAGCTATACCTTCCTTCACTTGTAATCCCAGACCTTGAGAATACATGTTCAAAATGGTAACTCAAGGCCCATGCAACAGTCAGTGGTATTTTATGTGCAGAACACAAAACAAGATACATCAGAAAAAAAATTGTCAAAAGTAGTCCAAACTTAATGAATTATTTCAGCATCCTTTTCATTTCAGCTGAAGCATTTATTAGAAGACTCTTAATTAGAACAGTTCATTCCTTAATAATTTTGATGGACTAATCCTCAGCTGCCTTCTTTTTAATAAAAAAGAAGTACGCATTTTTAATTTGGCTTTTTGCTATGGAATTGATTCAACAGCTCGACTGAAAAGCACAGAAAGGATGGAGCATCGTTTATACAGTCTAGGGGCAACAGTCAGACAAGAAACAAAGTGAAACCATAGTATAAACAAGAAATGTCTGTAAGACATGCTTGGGTTTGGGCATCCACAACCCTGGACTGTTTTTTCAATATGAACTAAGGACTGCACTCTGATTGGGAATCAAGCTGGTGATGATTGCTTTGCTTGGGGAGCTTTATTCTTTGGAATTATGCCACTTGTTTATGAAGTGAAAAACTCCTGATCTCCTGGGTGATGTTTTTCTTTCAGTTGAAAGATGGAGTTACAAGCACCTGCAATCTTGCAAAGTTTCAGTTTTTGGCCCCATGGGAAATAGAGTGTCCTGATCCATTAAATAGCATAGCAGGATACTTTTGACAGGATTTTGTGATTTCCACAGAGTAAATATAAAGCAAAACATAAATAATAATATTGGATTGGGCTGAGCAAAATTGTATCCTTTTACAGTAATATAAGGACATACTTCAGGGCCTTGAAAAATTCTTGAGCCATGAGGTGGAATGCTAGGTCTCCATGCATTGTTGATATAGAAGAAAACCTGGGTCTTAGAGAAATCCATGGAGGGTTAAAGCACTGGAAAAGACAGGAGGATGTTGTACTACTCTACCAGGACTGGACAAGATGCTATCTGAATGAGTCAGAATATTCTGCTCCCATCTCTCTTTCCCTTTACCAGCCCCTCTCTGTCTTCTTCATCTTGCACATCTCTGCACATTCATCTACAAGCTCTTTTATATCTTCTATTTCCCTGAAGTAAAGCAATTACATGGATAGGAACAACATTTGAGCCAATACCCAAATCCTAAATCCTCTGGTTCTTTTAAATGACTTAGTCATTTCAAGACAAATAAATATCCATGGTCACTTAGTCCTGAATTAGGGATTCTGGGAGCATCCATTTTTTTGGTGGGATTGGATCTTTTAACGGCAGCTTTATGTGGAAATCAGAGCTATTCATGATGACTGAAACGCTGCTTAGTTATGAAACCTGCGGTGTGCTGTAAGGACCTTCCTAAGTATTCAAAACTGACCACTGACATTTCTTAGTGTGGGTCAGAGCTTGAACTTCAAAGCTTGGAGGGACTTCAGAGATCACCTGGTTCAAAGAGGTTGAACTGTCTCTGCTCTGTGCAATCACTTAGAGTGTGTGTTGAAGCCTGTGCCCAGACAATTATATCACCTGCCTCATTATCATGCTTATCACAAAACTCAGAAGAGTAGGTATTACTGACTCTGTTGTCAGACAGGCAAACAAGCCCAACAACACCAAGCAGCAGTGTGAACATTACATTTCTAATAATTAGCAAAGTTGTGACTGATAATTAACAGAGTTGGGATGTGACCGTGCATTCTGTGAGTCCATTTCAAAGGTCAGGTCTTTTCTGTACATACCAGAATCTTTCTTGTCACAGCTCGAGAGCACCCAGTCACTAGTGTGATGTTAAGACTTCTTTCGCTTCTGGTCTGGGCTGATGCCCGGAGCAGACCTTGGGTGCAAACTCCTCAGCCAGTCCCACAACACCCAGAGGAAGGTCCACTCCCATGCATTCTAACTGGCCCAGGATCATAGGATCAGAGGTGAGGAGGACTCAACATCTATCTCAACACCTGGAGTAACTAGAACCAGCAGGATCCAGGGACCCAGGAACCATGCTAGAACAGTGGCACAGGTTCCTTACAGTCTGGGCTGGTGTCCTGAGTAGACCTTGGGTACAAACTCCTCAGCCAGTCCCACAACACCCAGAGGAATAACTTCCCAGAGGAAGCTCCACTTCCAGGTGCTCTAACATGCCCAGGATCCCAGGAACTCTGTCACACCCAGGATTTCAGGATCCCAGGATCCCAGAGACAGCTGGTTTCTGAGGAGTTCTGACACAACTAGGATCACAGGAAGAACAAGCTCCAGTTAGATAAAGGGAGGGCAGGTAGCACTAGAGATAACTAGATGGCAGGAGGCAAGTACAAGAATATAAGCAACAGAAACCAAGTTTACCTGGCATCATCAGAACTCAATTCTCCCACCATAGCAAATCCCAGATACACCATCACACCGGAAAAGCAAGATTCGGATCTAAAATCACTCCTCATGATGATGATAGAGAACTTTAAAAAAGACATAAATAACTTCCTTAAGGAAATACAGGAGAACACAGGTAAACAGCTAGAAGCCCTTAAGGAGGAAACAGAAAACTCCCTTAAAGAATTACAGGAAAACACAACCAAACAGGTGAAGGAATTGAACAAAACCATCCAGGATCTAAAAATGGAAACAAAAACAATAAAGAAATCACAAAGGGAGACAACCCGGGAATTAGAAAACCTAGGAAAGAGAACAGGAGTCATAGATGCAAGCATCACCAACAGAATACAAGAGATAGAAGAGAGAATCTCAGATGCAGAAGATACCATCGAAAACATTGACACAACAGTCAAAGAAAATGCAAAATGCAAAAAGCTCCTAACACAAAACATCCAGGAAATCTAGGACACAATGAGAAGACCAAACCTAAGAATAGGTATAGAAGAAAGTTAAGATTCCCAACTTAAAGGGCCAGTAAATATCTTCAACAAAATTATAGAAGAAAACTTTCCTAATCTAAAGAAAGAGATGCCCACGAACACACAGGAAGCCTACAGAACTCCAAATAGATTGGACCAGAAAAGACATTCCTCCCATCACATAATAATCAAAACACCAAATGCACTAAACAAAGAAAGAATACTAAAAGCAATAAGGGAAAAAGGTCAAGTATCATATAAAGGCAGACCTATCAGAATCACACCAGACTTCTCACCAGAGACTATGAAAGCTGGAAGATCCAGGGCAGATGTCATACAGACCCTAAGAGAACACAAATGCCAGACCAGGCTACTATACCCAGCAAAACTCTCAATTACCATAGATGGAGAAAACAAGATATTCTATGACAAAACCAAATTTACACAATATCTTTCCACTGGGCAGTGGTGGCACACGCTTTTAATCCCAGCACTTGGGAGGCAGAGGTAGGCAGATTTCTGAGTTCAAGGCTAGCCTGGTCTACAGGTGAGTTCCAGGACAGGGCTATACAGAGAAACCTTGTCTTGAAAAACAAAAACAAAAACAAAAAAACAAACAAAAAAACCACAATATCTTTCCACAAATCCAGCCCTAAAAAGGATAATAGATGGAAAACACCAACACAAGGAGGGAAACTACACCCTAGAAAAATCAAGAAAGTAATCTTCTTTTAACAAAGCCAAAAGAAGATAGCCACACAAACATAAAAATAACATCAAAAGTAACAGGAAGCAACAATCACTTTTCCTTAGTATTTCTTAACATCAATGGACTCAGTTCCCCAATAAAAAGACATAGACTAAGAGACTGGATATGTAAACAGAACCCAGCATTTTTCTGCATACAGGAAATGCACCTCAGTGACAAAGACAGACACTACCTCAGAGTAAAAGTTTGGAAAACAATTTTCCAAGCAAATGGTTCCAAGAAACAAGATGGATTTTATTTTAATATCAAATAAAATCAACTTTCAACCAAAGTTACTAAAAAAGATAAGGAAGGACACTTTGTACTGATCAAATGGACATATTTAAGGGGTAACTTCAGCAAGTGTTATAGGTATCTGATGAATCTCAGTGTAATGACCCTGGGAAACGCAAAGGAATGGTGCTCTTTGCCCAGAGTGAAGCTAACATATCTTCAAGAGAGAACATTGGAGGTATTTGAATTTTATGGTCACATTAGGAAGGTAAGTCCTATGTATTTTAGAAGACTAATATTTATTTTCTCTGAATTTAGTCAGGAGTTGTCAACTTATTTCTAGTTGAGTGTGACAGTAGTAAGGTTCTCAAAACCTACCGAAAACAAGTAACATTAAACGTGTGATTTATGAGAAGAAAAAAAAGACCTCTCTCTCAGGCTTTCTCATAGAGGCGTGTTTAAGCCTAGTATCAAAGTGCACCGGGTGTTATTTCAAGGAGGAAATCCATTGTATACATTAGGATTTGGACTCACTTGTTTGCTCTAGCATAGCAGGGCCTTCATCCTCAGACTCCCACACCTTTCTCCAGTTTCATTTTTTCCTCCTTGTTTTCTTTCTTTGTGTGGAAAAGCTAGTAGTTACCAGGTTACAATGCACTTGACACACTAGGGATAGGAGTTGAAATTCCAGTCTCTACAGAAACATTGCCCAATAAAAATTTCCACAACAATAGTAATAATCCATTCTTGTGCTGTCCAATCTCAAGGGAAGGGAATACATTGTGGGAAGAAGAACCAGAATTTTCCAAATAAACCATGAATGCATTGAACCAGGAGGTTCTTGGAGTACAAGCATATGTATTAGAAGAAAAAGAATATGGAATACTGGAAAAGACTCATTTAGATTCTCCAGAAATACATCCTCTGATAGTACATGGAACACCTGGCTGAGTGTGAAATCATAGTCCATGAACTATTGTGGTAACTTAGGATGAGTATTTTGTCTTTTCATGTGTAAAAATAACAAGTTGAAATACTTTCATTCCTTTGATAAATATTTGTGCCTGTCTTGTGAAGCTATCTGTCAGATATAAATATGAGAAAATGATCTTCAGCCTCAACATTCTTGCATTGTTGTGGAAGAAACAGATATGTTTTGGATAGAATTGTGGAAAGGTGGAGTTGGGGTCTAAAAGGAACAGATGATTCTACAGGACAAATGAGGACAGCCTCATAGATATGGGAAGCTATTTACTATGAGGCTCAAAGGTATCAAAGGACCAAGGTATCGGAAGACTCAAATGATCTCAAGGATCCTTCAAATAATTCAAAGTTTGCCCTACAAGACCAAAGTCAAATCCTAAAATAAAAACTTAGTTCTTCTATATTGACAAGAGACCAGTGGTTGTTAATCCATTGAGAGCATGGTGAGGCTGAGAAGGCTCCTTCTGTTTTAGGCCCATAAAGTACATTTGTCCATTTGACAAGTGTATCCTTGTGCTAAGCAGGCTTAAGTGTTTGAAAGTACTTTATAATTATTTTCAAGGTTTGATAAAGTCTATTCAAGAATAGATAGATTCTAGTACCTGCAAAGCAGAGAACTGCCTTGAGGTCAAGGTTAGCCTAGCTAGGGACTAGGGACTAGTTTAGCAAGATCCTGTCTGAGACCAAAAAAAAAAATCAAAGAAGCAAGTGAACTAACAAACAAGAAGAGATTAGAACACTGGTAGAGCCTAGTAGTTAAGCACGTGGGCTTTGGCACCTGACTGCCTAGATTTGATTTTTCTGATTCATCATTCAATAAATGCGTGACTCTAGGCAAGTTATGTAATCTTTCTGCACCTTTCTTATACAATGTTGGTGACAAGCCTCACAGGGTTGTTGTCAGGATTAAGT
The DNA here is from genome assembly GCA_019843965.1 of Rhynchomys soricoides. Taxonomy (NCBI): domain Eukaryota; kingdom Metazoa; phylum Chordata; class Mammalia; order Rodentia; family Muridae; genus Rhynchomys; species Rhynchomys soricoides. The sequence goes on along the minus strand of JADRCH010007456.1, from coordinate 1,690,879 downwards.
GAGTTAATTCGTGTAAAGTAAAATGTACAGTTCTGGGCACATAACAAGCTCTCAGTAAGGTCTGCTATTTCTGTCATGATCATCACCATTATGATTACCATTCAATGGCTTCATTTCTGGAGTTCATACTCCTCTGCCTCTGTAATTGTCTTGCATGTGAGCCAGCCCCCTTTTGCTGTTCTAATTTTGTCAGTTTTTCAATTTCTTCGTCTTGGTAGGTGCCTCAGCCACTGCACTAGCTTAACTAGCAAGAATTTCAAATACTCCCTTCCCTTGGGTGCAGCTTGGCTTCTGTAGTGTGAATCTACAAAGTTGCCTGATATTGGCAACATGTTAAATTTTGATGTTGTACAAATTGTTAATTAGGCTTATAAGTATCTCTACTCAATTTCCTCTATCTATCTATCTATGTATCTATGTATCTATCTATCTATCTATCATCTATCTATCTACCTACCTACCTATCTATCTCTTCATGAGTGCTTGCCTCTGTGCGTGTGTGTGTGTGTGTGTGTGTGTGTGTGTGTGTGTGTATGTGTGTGTGTATTTTGGTCATGGAACACTTCCCACCATCACTCTTGAGGTCTGTGCTTGGCACTTAATTACATTTCGGCAGCTCTGATGTCTGTGCAGTGGTTTGGCTGCACCCTGCAGCCTGTCTTGATGTTTGCTTGTGATGTGTCTTCTGAGGCCCAGTTCACTCTCTGAGAACTCAGAGCCTGGCAATGCCACTCTGCATGCCTTTTCATCTATCAGCAGGCAGGAAATGGTAGAGGAAAACAGTATACCAACAGAAGGGTGGGTGGTGAGAGGCAGATAAAGCTATTGTTTAGAAGTGTTTAATGACATTGCTTTTTCTGTAATATAGAGGTAATAAGGACCTGTCTTATAATGTGACCATTTTCTCTGTCCCATCTCTCTTCTTCTCTCACAACCCTCAGTCTTTCAGCCCTCTGCTTTGGAATTAGTCATTGGCAAGTGTCCCAAGCAAACAGATACCCAAAGTCACTTCTGGATGGCGATTCTCCTTAGAATAGGACTTTGAATTAAATTTGGGTTGCCAGATATAATAACAAACAGACAAAGCTAAGTAAATTTGAACTTCAAATAATATTTTAGTTTAAGTATGACCTTTCTATTTAGGTTGTACTCATAATATAAGAATAAGTCTTTTTGTTTATCTGAAAATAAAATTTTATTGAATTACCTACATTTTAATCTGGCAAGTCTAAGTTAGGTAGTTTAGATAGCCCCTCGGGTAATACAAACTAGTTAACCTGAGAAACTCAGATCTTTTTCTCTCAGTAGCCTAGCTCATTACTTGCAGTCCTAGCTATATACAGTGTCCTTGAATCAGGCAATTAGAAACTTCTCTCAAAACACATATGTTCCCCGGGATGAGTTGCACCTTGAGATAGTAACAAGGATGCCGTTCCCTACCCCAGATTAACTTAGTAGGTCAATTCAATGATCATTTTATAAACTGTGGAAATGAGACACAAAGGAGATGAATTTCTTTTGGGAAATAAGGAACTGTACTACAATAAAATCTACATGGTATCTAAGAATGGATACTAGAATGGAGAGTCCAGACCTTGTTTCATAAAAAGAATATCTCCTTTATAACAGCAGGGGAGAGATGTTATCTCTCCACCCCTGTAGTTAAACTGTTGACACATCAACATTGGCTTTCCATTTGGTTATCACTGCTTTATCTCCCAGCACTCTCGAAGGTAGTCTGAGATCCCAGATCTTAGAGTTAGATACATGTTCAAGTCTCTAGTTTGTAACTTACAAGCTATATGATTTATTTTGGGCAAGCAACATCTTCCTGTTACTTTTTTTTTTTTATCTTTAAAACTGGAATAATGATTCATTTTTTATTGTTTCATTTTGCTATTTTATTTTAAAAGTTTTTCTTCTCTCATGTATTACAGCCACTCTGCAGTTTCCCTTCCTTCTCTCCCCCAATCTCTCTTCTACACCTCCCCTGTCCCTTAGATACAACTCTCTTCACCTCCTCTTCAACAGGAACATGCCTCCCAGGGACATCAACCAAACAGGGTATAATGAGCTACAGTAAGACCAGGCACATACTATCACATTAAGGCTGGATGAGGCAACCCAGTAGGAGGAAAAGGGCCCACATGCAGGCAAACAAGTCAGAGATGGGCCCTGCCCCCACTGTTAGGAATGCCATAAGAACACTAAGCTATTTAGCCATAACATATATGTGAAAGGCCTAGGTCAGACTGCTAAGGCCCCCTGATCTCTGTGAAACCCCATGAATCCCAGTCAGTTGGTTTTGTGATTTCCTGGTGTCTCTGACCCCTCTGGTTCCTCTGATCTTTCCTCTCTCTCATCTGCAGGACTTTCTGAGTGCTGCCTAATGTTTGTCTATGGGACTCTGCATCTGCTCCCATCTGTTGTTGGATGAAGCCTTTCTGGTCCCTCTGATGACAACCTTGCTAGACTCCAGTCCTAGAACACTTTGTAGATGAAAGATTTTGCATCTGGGTTGGTCTTTCAATCCCTCCACTTGAGACCCTGCCTGGAAATGGCCTAACTCAGTTATTGCAAGGAGATCATGAAAGCACAGTATGTATAAAATCCTTGGAAAATGGGGCATTAACAAAGCACAAGCATACTTATATGTTATTGTATTTAATACTTAATATTAAAATAAATAATTCTTTAAAAATACTTATTATTTGTGTGCACATGTGTTATTGCGCATGTGCAGGTGTTCACATGCCATGACACATGTGTGGAGAGCAGAGGACAACACTCAAGAGCTAGTTCTCTCCTCTACCATGGGTGGTAGCGATAGAACCCACGACATCGAGTTTGACAGCAAGCACATTTACCTGCTGATCCAGTTTGCTAGTCCACCTTTGAAATGCTTCCAAAATGTCAAAATGCTTGCTTAATAGACAAATAGTCAAAGTTACCGGGCATATCTTATAACTATCTTCCTGGAGTGTAAAGAGATATACCCATAGTCAGGGTGGCTATTAGTGGTGGAGGTTGCTGCAGAACCTGAAGGTTATATAAAGCACAGGCAAAGAAAGCTATGATTGGACTTGCTGCCCCTATGTTAACACCCAGCCACAGAATTTTGCTAATGATAGATGCTAAGACATGGAGGCAGGACTCACAACAGGAAGGCAGGACTGGAGTGAGCTGGTGCAGAAGGCTCCCTTAAAATATTGCGGGTGGCATTCACCAGTTATCAAGGAAAAGCTCCAAGTTTGGGGGGGACAGGTGGCGAGCGGAGGATTTGAATCTACCAGTGGGATTTATCCTCCCTCTATGTGCCCAGGATAAGATCTGAGAGCCAGGGAATGTTTGTAAATGGTCTCTCTCATTTAAATAAATCCCACTTAAATATTTATCAGATCATGAATATGCATGTTTCTCTCTCAGTGCTGGAAAGAGAACGGGAATGTAATTTTTAGATGGCCCATAAATAATGTAAGGGGGAAAAAAGGGATCTTTGTTCTGAGTTGCCTGTGTATTTACAGCATCTCAAGAGATCTTAAAATAATGGACTGATTTTTCCCTTTCCCAGCCTAAGTGTTCACTTAGAGCTTCACCTTTCTGTCTTTAGGGTGATTTCCACCGATTTGTATCCTCAGGGGAAGATATATGAAGGCAAGAATACGAAAATGGTCAACTTCAATAATTAGTGAGTTAGCTATGACCACACTTCCCTGACTGGTTCTCTCCTAAATGACCCTGCTTTAGATTCTTAAAGGTAAAGACCTAGAAAGGCACTTCTTTTCAAAACTTTTTTTTTTGATATTTTATGTGTGTGGGTGTTTTACCTGCATTTATATCAGAGTACCACACATGTATAGTACCCATGGAGGCCAGAAGAAGGTGTCAGATCCTCTGTAACAGGGGTTACAGAATGTTGTTAGCCACCATGGGGGTCATAGGAACCAAATTCTGATTCTTTGGAAGAGCAGTCAGGTACTTCGTAAGAAAGACAAGACATTGAGATGGGGACCAGTGTCCTCCTTGGCCATAAGCACTTGGATGTGGCTCCAGCTGTTTGGTAGAGTTCTTGCTAAAGGAAACAGGCAGTTCTGTTGATGGATGTGGGTAAGTGGGGATGTGGCAAGAATATTAGGAGTGGAAAAAGCTAAAAATTGACAACTGTGATGTCACAGTTCAATTTGGTTAAGAACCAGCTGTGACTGGCAACCAGGGTATGAGGAGAGAGAATGTCCCCCTACCCAAGTCCTCTCTACTAGACTCCATGTCTCCTTCAGAGTTGCAAATTTCTGGCTTTTATATTAGGCCAGATGTGCTTTCTTTGTGTACCTCTCTCTTCTATCAGTATGAGGAACTGAGAGAGTACCACTTATCTTTCTGCCTCAACACAGCTTTAAAAATAACACCTCTTCCTTGTGAATAGGAGAGCTGAAGGTGGCTGTCAGTGTGGAGTGCTAGGAAGAACATTTTAAACAGAAGAGGAAGGAGAATGCACACTGCTAGCTCCACCACTTCCTCGGAGAATGATGGGAGAGCAAATCGCTTAACCTTTCCATGCCTTTACTTTCTCATCTGTAAAAGGACCATGGCAGTCACTCTGCTAAAAGTACTCTGAAGATTGAAGGAGGTGATGCATTTTGGAGACTTATTGCAGAGTCTGGCACATAACAAGTGCTCTATCAAGGGGAGATATTAGTCTGAGGAACTGGTTATTCATTAACACTCAGACTTTTCCTTAAAGCCAGAATCTTTCATGGTTCTTAAGAAAATAACTCCTTGCCTTAAAGGTATGCAGTAGTCTGATGGAGAAGAAAGGTTTCTGGATAGGGTGTTTGGAAACTTCGGCTCTAGCCCTGTTCACTTTTACTTTTTTATTAGCTACATAACCTTGGGGAAACTAATCTCCTCTTTGGGAATATAAATTTATTTCATCCCCAAACCAACAATACATGGGGAAAGTACCTCAAAGTATAGAATGGTGGGTTTAATTTTGAACAGTATTAATTACAATAACTGAATATTCTTCGCTTTCAATAGATTCCCATCAAACAAATTTTTGATATCAAAGTTACATATTGGGTGAGGTCATGAGAGTAAATAATATATGGAAATATTTTGCTAGTTCTGTGTTGGAACACCCAGAGAACAAAATATATAGATGCTAGGAATAGAAACTAGATCCCAAAGCTCCAAATAGGTTATTAGAGGCTATGGGGAATTATAGGGTTAGGAGTGTTGCCTTTGCTTCCCATTTTTGTATTTTTCTCATTTCTTCATTTGTTAAACTGAGAGGAAGTCGCACATGTATATATATTGATAAAACACCTAGAATGTCCAGTGACAGCCCCAATTTTGTATGTCTTACCTCTTTTTATTTATGAATATGATTTGTGAATATAGTAGTATAGTTTAATATTGGTGCCTTTAAAGAAGTTTAAGCATTATCATAAGCAATAATAGCTACCACTTATTGAGCATATTTCCTTTTATCAGATACTCTGCTAATCATGTTCATAGTATCTTATTTAGTTTTTCTAGCAGCTCAATGAAGTAGATACTAATAAACATTGCAACTTTACAGATACACAAAGAGGTTTGTAGCTTAATTTCATAGAACTGATCGATGCCACCATGAATACTAAATCGTAAGATTTGCCTTAGAGAAAACAAAAGAAGCTATTTTCAGACCCCTTTTCTTGTATCTGCATTAAGAAAAGATAGCTTGTAGACTATAGATTTCTGAAAATCTGTTTGGTAGGAATAATCCAGGCATAATGGTACTCACTTGTAATCCTCACTCTCAGGAGGCTGAGGCAGGAGGACTGTGAATAAAAAATGACCCTAGTCTGCAGAGCAAGAACCCAGGCTCAGTCAAATAGAATAAGATAAAAACAAGTGAGAGAAGCTATAGTCTGGAGGACACTGGCTTCGATCTTTGAGGGCTATTAATGAAGGTAGCCAATAACACATCTTTGAATCTGTTCACTTTTAAGAGCACAAAACAATCCATTTTTTAAAAAATCTCCTACAAAATGATCTCCTACATGTTCTCTAATATCTGTTCTTTGCTTTCTAATTCTATCCCCCCACTCAGGTTAATACAGCCAGATAACTGGGTCCATCCAGCTGTTTGGCAATGACCTCAAGGTTTGGTCTGTAGTCACAGGGAGAAACTAGAAGGGAATTTGGAACTGCATTCTCATTTGGTTCCTCCTAACTTCCTTTTAATTGATTAATTTTTTTGAGACAGAGTTTCTCTGTGTAACTGCCCAGGCTGTCTCGGAACTCACTATGTAAAGTAGGCTGGCCTCAAACTCAGAAATATTCTTGCCTCTGGAGCTGAGTGCTGACATTGAAGGTTTGTACCACCACCCTGGCTAGCCTTCTAACTTCTTTTTTCCCTTTTATAGAATATTTATTTACATTTCAAATGTTATCCCCTTTCCAGGTCTCCCCTCTAGGAACCCCTATCCTATCCCCTCCCCCTGCACCTATGAGGGTGCTCCCCCACCCACCCACCCACTCCTGACTTCCAGGCCTGGCATTCCCCTACACTGGGGGCATTGAATATGCAGCAACGTAAAGCAAACAAATACAAGATTGCAATCTGAGCTTTGCTTCTAATTTCTAGGGTTTATTATGTACTTTAGGAGGATTTAAAAATATGTCAGAAACCTTCAACCCAAAATTTGTCCTACCTTCAAGATGTGCAGGAATAAAGATAGAGGAGAGACTGAGGGAACAGCCAACCAATGACTGGCCCAATTTGAGACACAGCCCATGTAAGAGAGCCAATCCCTGAAACTATTAATGATATTTTGCTATGCTTGCAAACAGGAGCCTAGCATAATTGTCTCCTGAGAGGCTTCATCCAGCTGTTGATGGAAACAGATGCAGAGACCCACAGCCAAACATCATGTGGTGAATTTTATGGAAGAGTGGGGGATAGAATTGAACAAGCCAGAGGGGTCAAGGACATCACAAGAAGACATACAAAGTCAACTAGCCTAGGCCCATGGAATCTCACAGAGACTGAACCAAACCAAAGAACATGCAGGAGCTGGACCTATCCCCCCTACACATTCATACCAGATGTGCAGCTTGGTCTTCTTGCAGGTCTACTAACAATTGGAATAGGGACTCTCTCTGACTCTCTTCACTGCCATTGGATCTCACTCCCCTAACTGGACTGCCTGGTTGGGCAACAGTTGGAGAAGATGCACTTAGTTCTGCAGCAACTGGATGTCTCAGGATGGGGTGGTACCCAAGGGGGCACTCCCCTTTCTCTGAGGAGAAAGGGAGGGGGTTAAGGGAGGAAGGACTTGTAAGGGTGAGACTTGGAGAAAGAAGAGGGACAAGGGGCCATGATAGTGATGTAAAGTGAGTAAATAAATTTTTAAAAATATGTCAGAAAAGACATACACTGAGCTCTGTCAGCTCAGTTAGAAGGAATGCAAATTTATATTTTGGATGGTGTCAGTGACTTTAGTACTTTGTAAAGAAGTTTTCTGCTCAGGTTAAGTTACCTTTAGGCTTTTCTATTTGATATAAATGAAGAGAATTCCATTTCTACTTTATTATTCTCTTAAATAGATGCTAAGTAAAACCTCAAAAAAGCTTTTCAAACCACACTATTTTTTAATCAATAGATTTACAATTAGTCAGACGAGGAACAGATGGAAGGTTGGCTGTGAAATCAGGACAACAGGAAGAAAGCAAGCCCAATGTCCTGATCACCAATCCCCCAAACAGAGCTTCCTTCTTTTGGGTCTGAGGCTCTCTGCACTTACAGAAATGTCATGTCTGAGCCCACTGTCCATTTGCCATTTGTTCCATTTTCTGTGTGTTTCCAACCTCTTTTCATGGGAACAGTTTCTAATTCTGATAGAGTAGAATCAAAATTAGCACATTGAAGGGATGGGCATTATGACACTATGGTCCAAGACTAGGGCAGCATCACTTGCCTGTGGCCTTGTTAAGAGCTTCATAACAATGGTTAACAGTTACAGATCCTTTGTGCCAGGAACTGACCTAGGTACCTTTTATATGTGTTACCAGTGTAGCAATCCTATGAGTTAGGGACAATTATGGCATCCATTTTGAGGGTGAGTAAGCACACATATGATTTATAGCCTAGTTCCTATGGCTTTTCTTGGCAGCCATGATGTGGTCTGAGATGTTTACTCTAAGAATTATTTGTTTGGTAATCATTTGTAGATTCTTTTCCTATTTGATGCACTATCTTGTTGACTTGCTAGTCAACAGAAGAAATGGGTAGAACTAGTTGGAATACCAGTGTAAATAAATGCTTGAAGAACATAGGAAGGTGGGTTAACTCTTAATTTGATTGGGTAGAACTTTACAAACAGGATTGTTGATTCTGGGGACACAAAACACACCCTAAGCACTCATCTACAGAGTTGCTATTTTAGCTTAGGGAATGGCCTGCTTATCCTCAGCATTTGATTTTAGCTTACACCATGTCATTTTCCTTTATTTCTATGAAGCAGAAAAATATATATAATAACTACATATTGCATATATATATATATAAAACTATCATTATGCAGATAAAATAGTTGAAACAGATCAAAAGGCTCAGTGGGATAGATCTGGGACTAGCCTTTAGATTTTTTAAAGAATAATACTTTTTAAGTAGAATTACAGATTAAGAGACTCATGAACATGACAAAATATGGAGCTGATTCATATTTTAGAATCTCAAACTTCAGACTTAAGATCTTTCAAAACCTTTCCAGCTTAATGGGTCTAATAAAAAATTTAATGTTACTATTTTGTTCTGTGCTAGGTGGAGAAAAAGTCACCTAATAAAGCTGTGGTTCCTTCTTTGAAAATTTCCACTTTGTGAATAAATCATGACACCTTTGCGCTATTGAAAGGCATCAAAAAATGAAAGAATGGATAGCCTTAGTAAATAGTACTGTCCTGTTCCCCTCCATGATCTGTGTCCAGTGGAAACAGGTAATACTTCTTCGGATTTTCAGGAGAAACATGCACCTGCTAAGAGCTTTCGAAGAAAGAAAGCAACCTGATTAATCTTTGGGAGCCTTGGCTCAGCCTTTCGGGAACATAAAGTGCATCTGTGGAATATGGCAGTTCTTTGCTTATGGAAACCTGGAAATTTTACAGTTGATGCAATGTGAGTTTCTTAGGTAGTAGAATGTCTTATATCAAATCTCCACTGCAAAAATTATCAGGCTTACAAGTGTTTATTGCTCATTATCTTTGTTCCTTTGTATTCCTTCGTCAATATGCTTTCAGGTAAAGTACTGCCCAGCATTTCTTTGTTTTTATTTTCTTTCTTTTGACGTTTCAATATTACCTCATTTTTGTGTCTACCTCTCGTAATTCTGGTTTCATAGTTCATGATTTTGTATCCTATACAGTCCTGTTACTCAATCAAGATGGTATTTTTATACATGGGGAATTTATAATCAAAGAGACATCCTTAAAAAATCCCGTTCACTGGCATGTCTTCTTTACTTTCCATACTCAGGAAAGTCAAACTATGCTGGAATCCAAAGGGAATATCTGCTTTTACAAGACACTCTTTTATACCGACAGAAATGCCCTTTAGATTATCATGTACAAGGCCTTGCCTCTTGTGTGGATAAACAAGAACGGACTATATTGGTTCTCACATCACTTTTTTGTGTTTGTAGCATTACCTACACAAGCAATTTAAAGTAATTTTCTTTCTTTAGCTTTATAGTTGGATCTGTGGAGATTAATATCATTTTACTCACATTTCCAGTGAATTCACATAGTTTGCATGAAATAGTGCAACAGCTACATTCTAGCCCTTGAGAGTCCGCAAAAATTAATGGCTTTGTATTTGCTGAGATTCAGAAACCATGCAGAATTTTGAATATCTGTCCATTACCTAGAGCCTCTAACTAAGATTGCTAGTATCCAAATATCTGTGTTGCTTCTTAGTTGGTGTAGGAATGTGGTATATTTGGTATGGAGGTTGGGTCACAGGAAGATTCAAAATCATGTTTAGGCTAGTATACAGGAGGTACACAGTTATCTAATGCATGATCTGCAAACATATTCTATTCAAACTGTAGATGTCCGTGTCCATGTCCTTCAGTATGTCTTCAAAGCCTATGTAATTCTGCATTTTGTTTTTAGCTAAGGTTATTTCACTCCCTCATTCATTTGCTTAATAGTAACATCAATCACTATGTTTTACCCAGCACTTAATACAGTGCTTGCAGAGATGAACAAGACAGTAACCCATTCCTCAATTAGCTGGTGGTATTATTCAGAAGATAAGTATATAAACAAATAAATAATAATATTAATAATAATACCTTTTTATGTTTAATGCTGTGCTAGAGGTATAGGCAAAAACTAGGAGGGCAGAGGTCAGTAGGCAGGGACTACTATTTGAGCAGGACTTTAAAGGATAAGATATTTTCCAGATTTTTGTATAGATGTGTATAGGTTCCTCTGTGTGTGTGTGTATGTGTGTGTGTGTGTGTGTGTGTGTTTTGGAGGGAAACTGAGGAATATAAATGACAGAAAGAAAATGCTGCATGCAAGAGATTAAAAGCTGTGAAGTATATCTTCCACAAAGCATATTGAAGCACTGACAGTTATAGAATACCAGTGTAGAGAAGTTCATGGTGGTGGAATGTGAAGGATGCTTGTGGGCCAGTCAAAGACAAGGTTTCAAGGCTGTGTAAATGACTCAGTAATTAAGAGCATTCATTCTTTCAGAGGATACAGGTTGCATATCAACACCCACATGCAAGCCCACAATCATCCATAGCTCTAGTTCAAAGGGATCTGAGATCCTTAGACACCAGGCACGTAGTACACATATATACATGTAGGCAAAACATTCGAATGCCTAAAATAAATCTAAAAGATTCAAAGATAAGATTTCTGAAAAAAGTATATGGAACAGAAGGGTTTTCGGGGGAAGAAGAAGTCTAGATAGAACATCAAGTTAAATGGTTAAGGGGAAATTAAATGTAGAGATCCAGAATTGGGAATGGGTAAAATTCAGATGAAATTTTAACTCTTCTGCCCAGTGAGGCATTTGAAGCTTTGAGAAATGATATATTCAAGCAACAAAGCTCCTTTACCTTTTGTTAAAGAAATTCTTGTATAATTTCTACTAAGAGATATTTCTTTCATGTACAGGAAGCATAGACATTGAAAATGACTGTGAGGCCATGTTTTAAGATCCCGAAGGGTGTTACAAGAACAGGCCTGGCATGGCAGGCAGGCCATTGTTGAAAAATTCAACAAGTATTGTTAGAAGAAAAGAAATGTTACAAGTGCATTATGACATGAAAATTTACCTGGAAAGATTTTGAGATCTAATAGATACCCCATTCTATCACCCTGGCATTGTTTCCTTTTCTCCCTTGTCGCAAAGGATGTGAAAAGGCTCAAGGATGATCACTAAGAGATGATCAAAGAGGAAACATTTGGATGCCTTGAGTAGTCTCTGGCTAGTTAAAGGAGTCAATGTTACTTGCATATTCAACCCCAAGGAAGAATAGTCATTTGAAAAGGCATGCTATAATAGCTCCCAGAAATCTACAGCACTTAACATTTGTGTTAGATTCTATTGATTTACACATCTGGGATGTCTTTCTAAACTGAGCTTATTATGAAGAGGCACCCTGTTTCCTTCACTTATATAATAACCCTGCACTGACAGACAATTTTAATTACAGAATGCCAGAATCCATCCTTCATTCTACAGATGTAGAAACTGGGGGCTCGAAAGGCCAGGCCACTTGAGTTTGATATTTGATGACAGAGACGGACTTAGAACCAGAGTTCTGGTTTGATAATTTGTTCTTTCCATGCCTTTAACTGGACCATTCACCCTTTACAACAGGGTGCTCTTGGTGTGTGGCAACAAAAATTATGTCCTTAATTAAACTCTTGTCAGACTCCTCTAAGTCCTCTACTTGAGGAGGTCTCAAGCTTGGCTGAGCAGAACTTGAGCAAAACTCGGACATATTTTCCAACAATTCTAGACCACATTCCTATGGTGATCATAGCCCATTCTAAAATGCCTGTCTGAGAAATTCAAGGCTGAAAAATGAGTTTATTATTTGATCTAGTCAGTACTTAAGTATAATGCCTATGTGGCCCAGTCTCTGTTGGATAGTAGAGGGCTGAGTTCAGTAGGTATGGCTTAACAAAAAAACTGCATGCGTTTCCCATGGACCAAGCTTTCTAGTTATTTACATCTTTCACTTACATGGTGATTGAGGAAACCTACTCAGATACTCCTGTTTACTCATTTTTTTCCCTCTAAAGTACCCAGGAACTTTTGTAAAAACTGAGATGACTTCAGTTTATGCTGAATTCTTTCCTTATCGCAATACTGTGTTACTGACTAAAATCTGCTAAAGGGTCGGGTGTCCAGCTGTGTTTATCTTTGACAGTGGTTAGAAACCCTGATTATGTGAGAGGAGACAGAATGTTCCTGGATAACATGCATCTATTTCTGAGCCTTCCCTTTCTTTTGTACAGCCCAGATGAATGCTACACTCCTAACTTTACATCTTAGGGGTTACAGTGCCAGCGTTCCATGGGACTGTGTGCCTACCAGAAGACGAATATGGGCTCAAAAACTATCTACTATGTAATCTGTGACATCCTTAGTTCAAAAAAAAAACCTCCAAATATCTCTCTTGTTCTTAATAACTCACTGTAGATCTGTTATCCGTGAGATAATATAAACCTTTATTTGGGGGAGGGGAAGCTATTTATATTTATACCACTTGGTATAATGAGTTCCATGTGCTTCTCCCACTTTATACCTTCTGTGAGAAGTGGAGCTACCTTTATTTGTCCTAAGCTCACCTCTGTATGCTATATGTTGGTAAGACACTCAGCACACAAACACATGATTTAGTAGGGAAAATGACCCGACTATTAATTGTTGTCTTTGTTTACAAGCATATTAAAAATTCAAATGAAAGAGAGCCAGAGTAATGCAATTGAAAGCAAACACACTGGTGCTTAATTACCCCAAGGAGAAGGATGTAAATCCTTAATAACATGGAGGCCTGTTGATGTGAGAACCTGTGGAAATGAACTGGAGGCCTACTATGAAATCAGTGCCTAGCCAAGTGCTGCTTGCCTGCAGTGAAGTTGAAACACCTTCTAAAAGTTCAATGTGGCCCAGGAACATAACCTGTCAGCCTTCTTGCCTGACATGATCTTAATTAGCCTCTCTTCTACTGCTGAGAAAGCCCGCTGAGACAGTTAGCACCAGAGAATTCATCAGATCGTTTGTGGAGTCGACAAAGCAGGACAGCAGCTGACACTGGCAATTTATTGATTGGAACGGATCCCTGAAAATGGGGAAGTAAAGTAGTCTTTATTTGAGTCCCTTTTCCTTCCCTGAACGAAGGTGCTCCACAGAGAATTTGTAGAATTGACAAGCTGTGCTTCATGTTAACCTCCCCCCCCCCCCCATTCCTTGGCATTTTATATTCTGTCTTGCTTTTGTGAAATTTTTTTTTTCAGTTGAGGCATCCTGGTAGGCATGGTGCTACCAAACAATGTGTTTGACTGATAGACAAGGGGTGAGAGCTCTGTTGATTTTGCTATAAATTGAACATTTGCTAGAGCTTTAGTTGAGAAAATGGAGTTCTGCCAGTATTGCCCTCCCGTTGTTTGTTTATTGCCTATTTTCAACATCCCTGTAATTGTTTTCCATTTTGTAAAAGGCACAGTGATCCTTTAAATTTTTTTTTTTTTTATTGTATGTCTTGTCCTGATCTCTTATGTTGGAAAGCATTGATGGGAACACCATGTTGTTTTGGTTCTAGAGGCCAGGTTGACCTTAACAATGAAGGTAAGTCATTGCTAAGTGAAACAGTTCCATTGAGGGCTCAGAAACATAGCGTCTTCCATGAAGCCTTCCCTGATGGCTCCAGCCTGCCCATCAGGAACTCTCTCTTCTTTGGTCTCCCTTGGGGCTTGAAATCCATCCCACACAACAGAGCTCTTGCCTTGTGCTAGTTCATACTTGTTTCATGTACATTACTCTCAACCCATCTCTTTGGCCGTGATGTAAACTATTGATAGTTAAAGACTAGAGGATATTAACCATTGTTGTTAATGCCAACGTAGATACAATGAAGCTCTCAATTAATGGTATATTGGTTCATAGCCAGTCTCTTGAGGAGTTCCAGCAACCAGTCCATTGACTCAATACTGTCTTCCTACAACCAACATTTTGTAGCAGATACTTTCATGCTGGAGGAGAGGATGCTGTCTTTGTACATCACAGAATGTCTCACAGTATCCCTTGGTTTTTCCTTATTACTAAAATATGTCTATATATTGTCATATGTCCCCTGAGAAACTTAAATTTACTTCTCCCTCCAATGAGGAGTAAATTTTTGAAACTATAATAAAATCACAAGAACTAACATTAATTGGACATGTTATTCTGTTCAGCTTGATATTAAAGACTTTATTACACTGTATTCTATAATTCACATACCCTTATTTGAATTTATGTCTATAGGGCTCCAAGAGACAAACCTCAAAGTCACAGTTTCAGGATTACTACACAATCTGTCTCCTTTTCCACACTCAGTAAGGCCCAGAAATCGTAGCAAATTGTAGCTAGCCCCTAGTACTGTGAAGAACATTCATTTCTTAAGAACTACATCTTCAGCTCATTGAGGGTTAATTCCTCAAGGAACCTAATGAAAGCAATGGAAGGTCAGAGCAAAAGAGCAACTCTGCCAGCTGTCACCTCCCCTCAAAGATGCAAATGCAGTTCTAAACACCATGTTAGCATGATAGTGGTGGCAGGGGGAAAAACAATTTTTTTTTTGCTTTTGCCACAATAATGACATGCTAGGGCAGGAAACACAATTGTAGCTAGCCTACTGAAGGAACTCCTACCTTAAACCCTGAACTGTCTTGCAAATAATTCAGTTGGTCACAGGAAAGACAAAGGGAAAGAAAGAGTAAGGCAGTATAGACATCTCTTTCTAAGAGGGAGGGGCTACTCAAAGCACATCTTGTGACAGGAATACCATCTCCGTACATGAAGGACAACCCAAGAGAGAAAATTTGACGTTTTAGTTTAATGTGTCTTTGGAGACGAATGCTCCTCTGGCTGTGAAATCAATTCAACCTTGAATTCACTGTGATCAAGGAGTTAACACTATATTAAAATTAGTCATGTCATTTGATGGAAAAAATAGTCTACTTATGGAAATACCTTTATAGAAAAACTGAGTCTGAGCTGGAAATATTACAGTAAACAGGAGCTAATCACAGCGAAGCCTTTTTTCAGCTTTGCATGACAGCTGTAAAATATGACAGTATTTATTAATAGTTGTTGCAGTCTAATCTGCAGCATTGGAGAGCTACAGCAAAAA
The DNA here is from genome assembly GCA_019843965.1 of Rhynchomys soricoides. Lineage (NCBI taxonomy): Eukaryota > Metazoa > Chordata > Mammalia > Rodentia > Muridae > Rhynchomys > Rhynchomys soricoides. The sequence goes on along the minus strand of JADRCH010007456.1, from coordinate 1,675,472 downwards.
TATGTTAAGCTACTCGGAGAACAATTTCCACAGTAACTAATATGCAGCTTTTGAAAGGATACTTTAATGTCTTATAATATTTTTATTCTTCCCCTACTGATAGTCCAACCCCAGGAATGAAGGAGCTACTAAGCTAATAACCTCTGTGGAGAGGAAGTGTTTAAATGATAATTTATTTCAAGAGCTGACAACAAATTGCTCGGCACTTTCTCTTTTTATGCCCCAAAGCAGTCAAGGATGTGCAAATAGAAGTATTAAAAATATGACAGCTTCAGTATTTTCATTTTCAATGAAACCCTCATTATAGACATACACACAATCTTTTATTCACAATCCAGTCCAAATATTCATTCACTAGTATTATCGTAAGGCTCTCAAGATGCTCTCATAGTTGAAGACTCATCACAATAGATTAAGCAGGCTGCAGAAACTACTAACTGTCTTAGGTCCTGTCAACCCTGATTACTGCTGCTCAAACACGAGAATTTAGTATCTGTCTCTCACTGGATAATGTACTTTTTTGGGCCTTCCTAATTTATTCAAATATAAAAAAGTAACTTGAATTTCAATAAAAACTCTCTTGACTTCACTTTTCCCAGAAGGCAAATGGACATGACTAGATTTGGAGCCACCTGTCACCTCCGTATAGCCTTTCATTAGATCTTGAAGTGGGTGAGAAAAAGACAAGGCAAAACAAAACAAAATAAAGCAACAAGATTTGTTTTGCTGGAGGCACCTGCTACTCACAGTACTTGGCTGGAAATATAATCTTTGGTATAATCCACCATTGGTCATTCCTTGCTTTCTGACACAACCAGGCATATAGCTCCTTAGCAGTATGAATTTATATTCCTGTTTTTCTGAGCTCCAGAAACAATCTTAGCCACAGAGAGGGATGTGTGAGTTCTCTTTCCTTTAGATGCAGGCCTCACCACACCTGTTCATTCCAAACCTGCATTCTACCTGCATTGACAACATTGTCCTTTCTCTGCTTCCACCATTTTGACTCATCTGCCCTTTAACTTGGGTCTGTGGCCATCTGTTTATGCTGATCCTTGGTATTCTTGTGCCAAAATATATTGTATTTATTTGTGATCACTATGATATAAGAAGTAAATAGAGAATTGGATGGCATCTACACAGATACAATTGAAGAACAGAGAGTCTAAGTACAGTGTCCTTTGAAGAACAGCTACATGAAAAATGAAGGAATGGGTACGTGCTGCCTTTAAATGTTTAGACAGTGGGAAGCAGTATGCTAACCAGAGCAAAGCGTACAGTCTGTGGAATGTGGCAGACCTAGGGTGATATGTGCCTTTTTTTTTTTTTTACTTTGGTGTTGCATAAACCTAAGAACCACCATTTCATTTTTTTTGCCTTGTTTCCATCAGGTGTAGAGGTATATAAATGGTACCATGATGAACTGTGATAATATATAAACACAAGAACGAGTATATATGTTAAACATTTAAGAAATAGCAGCCGCTCTTATTTTTAAAATATGATACACCCCAGCATGAGTGCACAGGCTTGTAACCCCAGCTACTGAAGAGGATGGAACAGGATTGCAAGTTCAGGGTCTGAGCTGCTACAGAGAGAATTGACAACCAGCCTAGACAACGTAATGTGACTTCTTCTAAACAAAAAGTTTTGGAGTTATGGCCACAGACCTAAGTGATAGAAGCTTGCCTTGCATGCATTTTCTTGCACTGCATGCTCTCTCTCTCTCTCTCTCTCTCTCTCTCTCTCTCTCTCTCTCTCACACACACACACACACACACACACACACACATTGACAATAAAATGAGAATTACTGATTTGTTGTCTCTTGGTTTGTCTGTCTCTTTGTAAGTCTGTGTTTGTGAAGAGGAAGAAAGAAGAAGATGAGGAAGAAAAGAAATGCAGCAAAGATATGGAAGAGAAAGAATAAAAACAGTGAGAAGGAAAGTTTTTGTGTGTTATTTGGTAAAAGAGCATTATGAAGTTAAGACATGTAAACAGTGTGGGTGTCAGCATGTAGAAAGGTGTGAGAACAGGAAGCCTCTGCTCATCTCGGGAGAATTAAAATCCAACCAATGTGGAAGCATTCACAATCCTCCTAGGAAAGGCCTCTCTCTTTCCTTGTCTTGGGAGATCTCCTTACTCCTTAAGATCTCAAGGACCTGGTAAAAATTCCCCAACATCTTAGTTGTCTGAGAGCCTTTATTTTTTCCCTCATGGGCCATGCTGAAATCAATACAAATGTCATCAGTAGGGATGGCAACAGTTAGTTTTCTTTTTTTTCCACAGTAGGATTGTCAATTCATCAAAGTCAGAGACCAACTGTGCTTCTTTTGAATAACATCAGTGAGCTAGGGCAACCTAATGCTAGAAAAAGCTCAACAGTCCCAGGTTGACCAACAAAATAATTCCCATAGCCTTCTCGGTTTCTACCACAACCTTTAAAAGAAGATAACAATGTCTCTTAAAGGGCTATTGACTTTCAGAGAGTTACTTGGGAACTGGGTAGGGAGTTTCAGATTCAGAATGGGAGACAGCAGGAGTTTATTGAATGCTAGAAAGAAGGTTGGCACTAGTTGTCTCAAAGGGCACCCAGACTATTATCTCATTATCTAGGCCCACAGTCACAGCTGGGCCAGGTTCTTTCATCTCCATGGGTTCTGCTCATTGAAGCCAAGGAAAGGCTTCATGTACTCAAGAGAGCCTGGCTTCAGTTCTCAGGTATGTCACTATTGTGGAGGAGATTTTCTTACTATTTAGAACACCTTTACACCCCCCATGTGTGTAATAACTGAAAGAGGCAGCCATATTCTTCGAATGGTTTTTAGAATCTTCTGTGCAGAGGAATCTATGTGTGTAAGCAACCTCCCAAATTGGATTCCTAGTACCTGAGAGCTTGAGATTAAAGTTGACTCGTAAAAGTGAGAATAGAATGGTGGTTACCAGAGCCTGAGGGGAAAAGATGGATAGAAGTTGGTCAATGGGTACACAGTTATAATTAGAATGGAGAAATGAGCTTTAGCATTCTGTTGCCCAGAAACATGAGTATAGTTGACGGCATTCTGCATGCTTCAAAAATAACCATGAGGGAATTTTGTGAGTGTGTTTGCTATAAAGAAATGATAAATAGATGATGTGACCCATATGCTAATTACCCTGATTTTGATCACTACGCGATGTATACATGTATCAAAATATCACATCGTATCGCATGAATATGTATAACTAGTGTGTGCCAATTAAAGACGATAATAATAAAAATAAAACCATTTTTGGATTAAGGTTTTATTTCTATAGAAGTTCCTTGCCTGAATAGAAATTTCTTTTCTCCTGGATACACGAAGTCATTAGTAACCATATAAATTGGCATGAATAAATTGGTGAGCTGAGGTGTTGTCATTAGCAGAGAAAGACTATTAATCAATGGGACCAAAATGCAGGACATGAAGATTTGTGAAGGTGTGGAGGAAGGGTAGGCAGAGATGTGGTTTTATTCCTGACAGGGAAGACAGGCCTAGCGATGCTGTACTGTGAGAAGGACTAGGTAAACAAGTAACAGAGAAGTCGATAAAAGGAAAGGTTATAGAGAGGTAGACAGCACAATTAGTCAACCTCATAATTTTCCTAAGCACTGACCTTTTGTGTATGTAGAACCAAATGCATATTTTCTAACTTGATATTAATGAAGCAAGGTGTCATTTTATTAACCAAGTGAAGCAGTGACTTGCAAATCCTGAATCAGACCTCTGTCTGCAGACAGAAATTAGAGCAGAGTCAGTATATTCCACCAATTTATTCAGTGTTTGATAATGCCAGAGAAAATTGGCCATGTTTGTGCAATGTATCTTTCAAATGACCTCTGAAGCTTAACTCATTCTTTGGCTAAACAGAATAGTCACAATATTGCATATTTAGGTTATTTGAAAATGATTATTAGGGTTCCCTTCTGCCTCTCTTTCAGCTTCTACATCTCATATAATTTAAAATATTTTACGCACTTGTGCTGAGGAGGCAGTGGAAGGCTGGCTCCAGACACAGGGACTGAGGAAAAGCCTGGAGGTAAGAGCCTGCCTGCTTCCACCTGTGGCCAGAAACCCCTCCTGGGCCAACAGGTCTCTCCATATACAAGTAGCTCAGAGAGAAAGCGACCCGCCCACTAGGGCTCCAGAGGCAGGGACTGAGGAAAAGGTGAGAGGTAAGAGCCTGCCTGCTTCCACCTGTGGCCAGAAACCCCACCTGGGCCAACAGGCCTCTCCATATACAAGTAGCTCAGAGAGAAAGCTACCTGCCCACTTGTGCTGAGGAGGCAGCAACAGGAGGACTCCAGACTCAGGGTCTGAAGAACAGCTGGAAGAGAGAACAGGTCTCTCAGGAATATTGACATCTGAGCTTGAAGGAAAGACAAGCCACAGTCAGACAGAGAAAGACCAGCTAACTCCAGAGATAACCAGATGGGGAAAGGCAAGGGCAAAAACACAAGGAACAGAAACCAAGACTACTTGGCTTCAGGTGAACCCAGCTCTCCCACCACAGCCAGCCCTGGATACCCCAACACACCAGAAAAGGAAGACTCAGACTTAAAATCACTTATCAAGAGGATGATAGAAGATTTTAAGAAGGAAATAAATAACTCCCTTAAAGAAATACAAGAGAACAAGGTAAACAACTGGAAGCCCTTAAAGGGGACACACAAAAATCCCTTGAAGAATTACAGGAAAACACAATCAATCAAATGAACAAAACCATTCAGGAATTAAAAACAGAAATAGAAACAATAAAGAAATCAGAAAGGGAGACAACCCTGGAATTAGAGATCATAGTAAAGAAATCAGGAGTCATAGATGCAAACATCACCAACAGAATACAAGAGATGGAAGAGAGAATCTCAGGTGCGGAAGATACCATAGAAAACATGGACACAACAGTCAAAGAAAACACAAAATGCAAAAAGCTCCTAAACCAAAACATCCAAGATATCTGGGGTGCAATGAGAAGACAGAACCTGAGGATAATAGGTATAGAAGAGAGTGAAGACTCCCAACATAAAAGACAAGTAAATATCTTCAACAAAATTATAGAAGAAAACTTCCCTAACCTAAAGAAAGAGATGAACATAAATATACAAGAAGCCTACAGAACTCCAAATAGACTGGACGAGAAAAGAAATCCCTCCCGTCACATTATAGTCAAAACACCAAATACACAAAACAAGGAAAGAATATTAAAAGCAGTAAGGGAAAAGGGGCAAGTAACATATAAAGGCAGACCTATCAGAATTACACCAGACTTCTCACCAGAGACTCTGAAAGCTAGAAGATCCTGGGCAGAACTCATACAGACTCTAAAGGAACACAAATGCCAGCCCAAGCTGCTATACCCAGCAATACTCTCAATAATCATAGAGGGTGAAACCAAAATATTCTACGACAAATCCAAATTTGCAGAGTATGTTTCTACAAACACAGCCCTAAAAAGAATAATACATGGGAAATGCCAATGCAAAGAAGGAAACTACACTCAAAAAAAAGAAAGAAAGTAATCTTTCAACAAACTCAAAAGAAGATAGCCACACAAACAATATAAACAACATCAAAAATAACAGGAAATAACAATCACTATTCTTTAATATCTCTTAACATCAATGGTCTCAACTCCCCAAGAAAAAGACATAGACTGACAGACTGGATCCATAAACAGTACCCAGCATTTTGCTGCATCCAGGAAACGCACCTCCATATTAAAGTCAAACACTACCTCAGAGTAAAGGGCTGGAAAACAATTTTCCAAGCAAATGGCCCCAAGAAACAGGCTGGAGTAGTGATTCTAATATAGGATAAAATTAACTTTCAACCAAAATTCATCAAAAAGGATGAGGAAGGACAGTTCTTACTCATCAAAGGAAAAATCTACCAAGAAGAAATCTCAACTCTGAACATCTATGCCCCGAATGCAAGAGCTCCCACTTTCATAAAAAAAACTCTACTAAAGCTCAAAGCACACATTGCACCTCACACAATAATAGTGGGAGACTTCAACACCCCACTATCAACAATGGACAGATCTTGGAAACATAAACTAAACAGAGACACAGTGAAACAAACAGATTCTATGAACCAAATGGGTTTAACAGATATCTATAGAACATTTCATTCTGCATCAAAAGAATATACCTTCTTCTCAGCACCTCATGGTACCTTCTCCAAAATTGATCATATAATTGGTCACAAAACAAACCTCAACAGATATAAGAAGATTAAAATAATCCCATGCCTCCTATCAGATAACCACGGATTAAGGTAGGTCTTCAATGGCAACAACAACAACAGAAAGCCCACATACACATGGAAGCTGAACAATGCACTGCTTAATGATAAGTTGGTCAAGGAAGCAATAAAGAAGGAAATTAAAGACTTCTTAGAATTCAATGAAAATGAAAGTACAACTTACCCAAACCTATGGGACACAATGAAAGCAGTGTTAAGAGGAAAACTCATAGGTTTGAATACCTCCAAAAAGAAACTGGAGAGAGCATACACTAACAGCTTAACAGCACATCTGAAAGTTCTAGAACAAAAAGAAGCTAATACACCCAAGAGGAATAGAAGGCAAGAAATAATCAAATTAAGGGCTGAAATCAACCAAGTGGAAACTAAAAGAACTATAAAAAGAATCAACAAAACCAAGAGCTGGTTCTTTGAGAAAATCAACAAGATAGATAAACCCTTAGCCAGACTAACCAGAGGGCACAGAGACAGGATCCAAATTAACAAAAGTAGAAATGAAAACAGAGATATAACAACAGACTCTGAGGAAATTAAAAAAATCATCAGATCCTACTACAAAAGCCTATATGCAACAAAATTGGAAAATCTGGAGGAAATGGACAAGTTTCTAGACAGATACCAATTACCAAAGTTAAATCAGGATCAGATAAACCATCTAATCAGTGCCATAACTCCTAAAGAAATAGAAGCAGTCATTAAAAGTCTCCCAACCAAAAAAAGCCCTGGACCAGATGGGTTCAGTGCAGAATTCTATCAGACCTTCAAAGAAGACCTAATACCAATACTCTTCAAGCTATTCCATAAAATAGAAACAGAAGGAACACTACCCAATTCATTCCATGAAGCCACAGTTACACTGATACCAAAACCCCACAAAGACCCAACAATAAAAGAAAACTTCAGACCAATTTCCCTTATGAATATCGATGCAAAAATACTCAATAAAATTCTTGCAAACAGAATCCAAGAACACATCAAGACAATCATTCACCATGATCTAATAGGCTTTATCTCAGGGATGCAGGGATGGTTCACTATCCGGAAATCCATTAATGTAATCCACTACATAAACAAACTCAAAGAAAAAAACCACATGGTCATTTCGTTAGATGCTGATAAAGCATTTGACAAAATTCAACATCCCTTCATGATAAAAGTCTTGCAAAGATCAGGAATTCAAGGAGCATACCTAAACTTAGTAAAAGCAATATACAGCAAACCAGTGGCCAACATCAAACTAAATGGAGAGAAACTTGAAGCAATCCCACTAAAATCAGGGACTAGACAAGGCTGCCCTCTCTCTCCCTATCTATTCAACATAGTACTTGAAGTTCTAGCTAGAGCAATCAAGCATCAAAAGGAAATCAAAGGGATACAAATTGGAAAGGAAGAAATCAAACTATCACTATTTGCAGATGATATGATGGTATACTTAAGTGACCTGAAAAACTCCACTAGAGATCTGCTACAGCTGATAAACAACTTCAGCAAAGTGGCTGGATACAAAATTAACTCAAGCAAATCAGTAGCCTTCCTATAGTCGAAGGATAAACAGGCTGAGAAAGAAATTAGGGAAATGACACCCTTCACAATAGTCACCAACAATATAAAATATCTTGGTGTGACTCTAACCAAACAAGTGAAAGATCTGTATGACAAGAACTTCAAGTCTCTGAAGAGAGAAATCCAAGAAGACCTCAGAAGATGGAAAGATCTCCCATGCTCATGGATCGGCAGGATTAACATAGTTAAAATGGCCATCCTGCCGAAAGCAATATACAGATTCAGTGCTATCCCCATCAAAATCCCAACTCAATTCTTTGTAGACCTAGAAAGAGCAATTCTCAAATTCATATGGAATAGCAAAAAACCCAGGATAGCAAAAACTATTCTCAACAATAAAAGGACCTCTGGGGGAATCAGCCTCCCTGACCTCAAGCTGTACTACAGAGCAGTAGTGATAAAAACTGCATGGTATTGGTACAGTGACAGGCAGGTTGATCAATGGAATAGAATCGAAGACCCAGAAATGAATCCACACACATATGGTCACTTGATCTTCGACAGAGGAGCTAAAACCATACAGTGGAAAAAAGACAGCATCTTCAAAAAATGGTGCTGGATCAACTGGAGGTCTACATGTAGAGGATTGCGAATTGATCCATTCCTATCTCCCTGCACAAAGCTCAAGTCCAAGTGGATCATGGACCTTCACATAAAACCAGACACACTGAATCTAATAGAAGAGAAAGTAGGGAAGAGTCTCGAACACTTGGGCACAGGGGAAATGTTCTTGAACAGAACACCAATGGCTTGTGCTCTAAGGTCAAGAATTGACAGATGGGACCTCATAAATTACAAAGCTTCTGTAAGGCAAAGGACACCTTAATTAGGGTAAAACAGCAACCTACAGATTGGGAAAAGATCTTTACCAATCCTACATCTGATAGAGGGCTAATATCCAATGTATACAAAGAACTCAAGAAGCTAGAATCCACAGATACAAATAACCCTATCAAAAAATGGGGAAGTGAGCTAAACAGAGAATTCTCAACTGAGGAAACTTGAATGGCCGAGAAGCACCTAAAGAAATGTTCAACATCCTTAGTCATCAGGGAAATGCAAATCAAAACAACCCTGAGATTCCACCTCACACCAGTCAGAATGGCTAAGATCAAAAGCTCAGGTGACAGCAGTTGTTGGCAAGGATGTGGAGAAAGAGGAACACTCCTCCATTGCTGGTGGGAATGCAAGTTGATACAACCTCTCTGGAAATCAGTTTGGCGGACCCTCAGAAAATTGGACATAATACTACCTGAGGACCCAGCTATTCCACTCCTGGGCACATACCCAGAAGATGCTCCAACATGTAATAAAAACACATGTTCCACTATGTTCATCTCAGCCATATTTGTAATAGCCAGAAGCTGGAAACAAACCAGATGTCTCTCCACAGAGGAATGGATACAGAAAATGTGGTACATTTACACAATGGAATACTATTCAGCTATTAAAAAAATGACTTAATGAAATTTTTAGACAAATGGATGGATCTTGAAAACATCATTCTGAGCCAGGTAATGCAGTCACAAAAGAATGAACATGGTATGTACTCACTGTTAAGTGGTTATTAGCCTAAAATTTGAAATACCCAAGAGTCACTTTGCAGGAACAGTAGTACTGAGTACGAGGTCCCAGATGGAGGGCTTGGAGAAAGGACTGAAGGAGCTGTCGGAGTGTGTAGCCCCATGGAGGTAGCAACAGTGGCAATTAGCCTAACCCCCCATACTTCTGGAGACTGATCCACCAACTAAAGAATATACATGGAGGGACCCATAGTGCTGGCCACAAAGACTGCAGTGGAGGGTCTTGTTACCCATCAGGGGGAGGAGAGGCCCTTGGGCCTGAGGGTGTTAGATCCCCCAGTATAGGAGAATGTCAAGGAGGGAAAGATGAGAGTGGGTGGGGGTTGGGGTGGGGAGGTGGGTTGGAGAATATCCCCATAGAGGCAGGGGGAGGGCGGAGGGAATGGGGAGGTTCCAAAGGGGAGATCTGGAAAGGGGGAAACATTTGAAATGTAAATAAAATATGAAAAATAAAATAAAATAAAATAAAATAAAATAAAATATTTTACAATTATATTTGATTTTATAATATCTCCCCACTATTTTATTACTGAAGCAAGAGATAATCACTCACAAAAAAAAAAAAGCAAACACAAGAGATACTATATTGCATAATTTAAAGAATTGTTTACTATCACATTGGAGATAAGGGGTTTGGGTTCTTTATATCAGACAAAATGAAAACACAATAGGGCACATCATGTTAAACACCAAGTGAATGGTGCAAACAAAAGGGGTTTCTGGGTGTTTAGAGGTGGACAAGATTTCTGCCCCTCAAAACAGGTTTAGTTAAAAGCATCTCCATTTTTACTTTTCAGACTTTTCCCTACCTCCAGCCTTGGTCAAGCTGTTATCATTCTGACCTGTAGGACCACAATAGCTCTTTTTCTTTGTTGGTTTTCCTTAGTTCACCATTCTACTAATTATAGAAGCTTAAATCAAGTCATTTGACAGCTCTGCTTATAATCCTATAATGCCTTCCCGCACTAGAATCTATTCTTACCATGGTTCCTGGTCATATTCCATGGCTAAAATACAGCTCTCCTCTTACCTCTGTGTTTTTCCAATTATTTTCACCCTCCAACCATCCTCCTCTTTTCTCACTAATCGCTACCCACACTGGTCTTTCATTTCTACAGGTTGTTTGTTGTGGCTGTTTCTATACTAGGTTGTATTCTCCAGTTCTTTTAGTTGCCAGACTATAATGGCCCTCCTCAATAAAGCTCTCACTTGACATCCGTTCCAAATTAGGTTTAAGCAGTATAATTTTTGTTTTTTTCATAGTGCATTATCTAAATGTACAATTATAATTTATTTACTTGATTTTGTCTATCTCTCTTATTAGAAAGCAATTTTTTAAATTTTTTTATTTATTTAATATGTAAGTGCTCTGCTGCATATACATCTACAGGTCAGAAGAAGATATCAGATCCCCCATGGATGGTTGTGAGCTGAGCCACCATGTGGTTGCTGGAAATTAAACTCAGGATCTTTGGAAGAGCAGCCAGTGCTCTTAACCACTGAGCTATCTCACTAGCCCATAGAAAGTAAACTTCATGACAGTAGGAACAATATGTGTCTTGCTTAACATTGTAAGCTTAACAACTATTAAATGAATGAAGAGGGAGGTACAATTTGCTATAGGTTTAGAAAAATTGAAATGATTTTCATTATCAAAATAAAAGAGTATTTCAGGCAGTACTAGAGGAAGTAAAGTTGATAAAGCAGCATCATGGATCTGGCACCTTTTGACAACAGTGAAAAATGGGAATTACCTACAGTAAGAGAGTCTTCTGATGTTGCATAGGGAGAAAAGGATGGTTAGGTGGCTGAGGTGTAAGCATACTGAATCTTAAAGAACAGACTGTACTTCCTTCCCATGTGGGCAACAAAAAGTTCTTAAAATTTTGTGATACTTTTTGGAATAGTTTTGAGAAGGCTTTCCAAAATGGAAATTAATGTTAAAGTTTATGTAATGAATTTCTCAAAAACATATTAGATTAGTCCTTCCTATTAAGTAGCTACGGAGGAGAGAAACAGATTTTCATCAATCAGGAAGGTTTCTTTTGGCTGTCAGACCAGTTGACCATACTATTTAATGATATAAGAAGCAGACATAAATATATGTCAGCCTTCTTTTTCATAGTAGAGATGTAATGAGCAGAGATGGTTCATTGATGCTGCTGAGAGAATGCATGTATTGGGTCTTCTTTTGAATGAATGGAGATAGAGCATTAACAGAAATAATCTTTAATTTTAACAAAGTTTCAGAAGAAAAGCTGCTGATTTCAACCTTCAGTTCTGAAAAGTAAATTATAATGCTCCATACTGCACTATATTGAATATATGGAAATGAGCTAATTCTGTGTTTTGAACCAAAGAAAATTCCTTGAGTAAACTGTAAATTAGAAATTTTAAGTAATTTTTAAACAACGTTGTTTTGCTTAGACACATGGGGTTCCTTTCTTACATTGTCCTTTGCCCATGTTCTTTCTTTCTTTCTATCTATCTATATCTATCTATCTATCTATCTATCTATCTATCTATCTATCTATCTATAATTTTTAATAATGTAACTATAATATAATAACATTACTTCCTTTCTTCCCTCTGTTCCCTACAGCCCCTCTCATGCATCCATTGCTGTCTCTCAAATTCAGTCTCTTTTTCTTTAATTGTTGTTACACATATGAAAATATTCCTCAATACATGAATACAACTGGCTCCTTCAGTATAATATGGTGTATATAATCTGAGTGCTGACTCCTTGATATGCGATAACCCATGGTGGGGGTCTTCTTTACAGAAGACTCATTTTTACCATTTTCAAAGTTCTCCAATTGCCTGTAGTTTTTTGTTTAAAGTTGAGACTTCATGTTGTTCCCATTTTCCTGTCCTAAAGAAATCCTGCTATAGAGACTCAGTTTCTCGAAAGAATTGTCTCTGTAAACTCCGCATTTCTGGAATGTTACATTTTTACAATCTTTAAAGCAACTAGAAGCTAGTATAGCATTCAATTCAACATTGTTCTCTGTTGTTCATGAATTGTTGTATGAATGAGTTTTTTGGCTCACCCCATTGGAACTATATTTTATATAAATCTGACACAGCAGTAGAATACACCACAAATGGTAGGAAGAAGCTTGCAGAATCACTAGATTAACTCACTGGTAACATGCAAGTTACAATTAGTTCCAAGATACAAAGTTTCTTGTGTCTGGCATACTGTCAAAAGCAAAACCAAAAACATAGAAGCATGGAATTTTACATAAAAAGGGGCTCACTGTAGGTGAGGAGACCAAGGTCAAGGGACTTTTCATGTCTCGATCAATATCAGAAAGCTAGCTAGTATTAGATCTTGAATTAGAGCTCTCAGATCTTGATCCTGATTGATGAAGTTCAATCCCCTTTTGCTAGTATGTATCTTGGGCACACACCAGTTTATGTGTCCCCTGACATGATCTGGTGCTACAGCTAAATAAGAGGGGTGTGAAGAAAAGCAAGGCTTCTCATGGACAAATGAACTTTTCAAATTATATTGATGAGAAAGAGCTTTTCTGTAGGTACAGCCAGGACCAGGAAGACAGACCTTTCCTGTGTTTCTTCCTTCCCTGAATCTGATACCTTAGAGTCAGAGAAATCCATCCTCATTTAGTCCCCAGGCAAATGACTGATATAAGAACAGTGTTTGACTGAATGTCCTGATGATAAGATCTGTTGGTATCATTGAGAAAAACCTCATAGACAACTGGACTTGGATAGTACATTTAGTTGGATTATGATATGTATATTTCAATAAATCAATTAATATATGTTGAAAAAGCAATCATAATCTCACAAGATTAATTTTCTAAAACTTTCCAGATTGAACTTTCATTACTATGTGACATAGTAGATGACATATATAGCAGTGCATGAAAATTTTTATTTTTTTAGATCAAAAACTTTATTTGATAGAATTATATGCTTTGTGTATTTTAGATCAAATAGAGTTTTTCTGAGCATGCTCTTTTGCAAAAATAATTTTTGGGGATTTAGCCCAAGTGGGGACATATGTATATGATTTGGAAAATTAGGTTCTAAAATTACCATTGATATATTTTCTATGTTTGATTTATACTAAATACTAAAAACAAATTTAAATGAGAATTAGATCTTATCTATTGGAAGAAAAAGATGTATGCATGACGAAAGGTAAAAGAATCATCATCACGTGACTACCCACAGAGAAAAGTAGATGTCTCTTCTTACCTCGTTCTGTGTCATAGAGGTACACAAACTTCTCCCATTTGTAGTAACCCAGAAGACTCAGAATGGCACCCTTCAAGGCTGGGCGCATCTGGATGACAAACTGCACATCTGCATCAGTAGGAAAGCTAGGTGTGACAAAAGATGTGTGCAGGGCCCCACAGAAGGAGGTCAGGGTGTTCATTGACATCTGGTCATAGAATCCAAAGATAGCATACACCCCTCTGGAGAACTGGGAGCAGACTGCAATGAGAAAGAGAGGAACACATTTCAATAGGTCAGTTGTCCCCTGCAGCAACTTGTAAGGTTAGAAAGCCAATGCATAATTAATCTCTGAATTAACCATGTCAAAAAGCAAGCAAGCAAGCAAATAAACAAGAACAACAAAGAAACAAGAAGTCAAGACTCTAGAAAAATATATAGAATCCTACCATAGTCTAGTTGCCCAGCGGGAAAATAAGAAAGAGAAATCTTCATTGGCCATAGTTATATATTATCTGTGTTTACAGTGGCCAAGAAACTGAGGAAGAGAATAGGTGACAGTTGTCTTATCTCATACAAGTCTCCCTGCTCACCTCTAAGGCACTTCAGGCTCTTATCTTCCCAAAACAGTTACCCAGTGGACCCCTAGTGTGGTCGTGCCACCACCAAGGCAAACTTGTCTTTCCATACCTTCAGTTCTTTTCCTCCTAGATCAACCCAGTGGATGCAGATTGAGTCAGACTAAGTGCTAATGTGTCTACCTGGAAATGTGTTATGCTTGCTATGCCAAAGAGTGCTACAACCACAGTTGTATTATAACAAAGACCCTTCATGTAGGCTGCTAATTTAGAGGATTTCAGATTGTCGACAGGCTGTGGGAATGGCTGACCTTTTAGGGGCTATTGAACCACAGGAAGCAGTTGGTTGCTTCCTGTGCCCAGGTATAATTGGCCAAGTTCTACTTTGATCCTATTCCATTTATCTAGTGGACTCATTAGTCTACATAGAGACATTTCATGGCTCCCTCATCACTGTTGTCAGTTTTCCTTCATTTCAAAGTGGGCCATGCCACTGCCTCATCTCTCTTCTGGCCCAGAGGAGCTTAAAAAATGTGAACCAATTTCAATATTAGCTTCAGTAGAACATAATTAGCAAAGCAAATCAGCTACAACAACACTGTATGGTGCATTCCCAAACCAAGTGGAAATGATCTTTCGATTATCTGCACCAGTGCCTCCTTCCATTCATGCGAAGCAGACATTAACGGGCATAATGCAATGTGATTTAAGAGGTCCTACATGGTCTCCCATATCTGATATGAAACCATAGATTCCAGTGTCAGGCTCATTTCTTTAGTTTTATGGCATTAAAATAAAAGTCTGTGGCTTGGGGGAGGGATGAAATCGAATCTTTAGTTGTTGAGATAAGAAGAGAGGCAGAAGGATCCATGGTGATGGGAATGAGCAGGTTAGAGACGAGAACTCTAGAGTCTGGTACCCTCCCCCAGGAAGGACAAACAGTAAAGTCACTACACAATATGAGGAAAGAAACCATGAAAAGTAGGAGGAAGGCAAGTAGAGACCAATCTAATTTATTTTGTCACTACATAATGAGAAAGTGAGTTCTTGATAACTCTGATACCTTGCTTTCCATACATGCCATTTAAATCTATGTTGGTTAGGGTCATTTACTGAGTAACCCGATCAGCCATGAGCTTGAGGGGGTCATTTCAAAGATTATATTTACTCTACAATCTCCGGTACCATCTCCAGCATAAAAGACCACAGCCTTTGATTTCAAGAATTATAAGTGGCCTTAAAACATATAGATAGGAAAGCTCTTTATATTAATTAAAGAATGGCAGCTAGTTGATGAAAGATAAAAGTCACAGGGACTTAGAAAAAAACAAACAAAAAACTTTGGTTAGCATGAAAGGAGATACTAAGGAAATCCATTCTAAGTTTAATCATGTAAATGGAGAGCTTCTGATATCAGGTCAAATACTGAACAATAATGATGAAAAACAGACAATGGTAAAAGTTATAGTAAATGAAATAAAAGTTTTAAATTTAAAATAACAAAAATCAATGATAGTGATAAATAATATTTAGCTAGGCATGGTGTTAAGTAGTATAAAACTATTATCTCATTTAATTTTTCCATGGACTCCATGAAGTATTAATACCTTTACTATTTAATTGCTAATTTGGACACCAAAAATGTTTCAGTTAGTAGGTAGCAACATGAACACTCTAAAACTTATAGTCCTGGCAGCCCAAATCCAGCAGTGTCATTAATAAATATCTGTTTGTATGAGATAGAATTTTCATTTTTAGCAAATAAAGATACATATCCAATTAAATTTGTATTTCATTCAGATAATAAATCAGCTTTAACATATGCATGTTTCAAATTCATATGTAAAACTTATTTGTGATTTATCTGAAATTCAAATTCAACTGAGCATCCTTATTTTACTTAAAATTCAAGAAAGAAGCTGTCCCTATTAATGGTCATGGAACCAAAAGGCTTGAACAAGTGATCATGGTCCTTCAACCAAAATGATTCAGAGGAAAACTGATAGTTCTCAGCTTCATCCCAACTAGTAATCACAAAAAGAAGACCCAGGTGCCCTGCATAAAACAGCCCAAAAGTTTGAAATACCCAAGAGTCACTTTGCAGCAACAGTAGTTCTGAGTGTGACGTCCCAGATGGAGGGCTTGGAGAAAGGACTGAAGGAGCTGAGGGAGTGTGCAGCCCCAGGGAGGTAGCAACAGTGGCAACTGGCCTGACCCCCAGATACTTCTGGAGACTGATCCACCAACTAAAGAATACACATGGAGAGACCCATGGTGCTGGTCACAAATGCAGCAGAGGATGGTCTTGTTATCCGTCAGGGGGAGGAGAGGCCCTTGGGCCTGAGGGTGTTAGATTCCCCAGTATAGGAGAATGACAAGGAGGAAAGACGAGAGTGGGTGGGTGGGTGGGAGGGTGGGTTGAAGAATATCCCCATATTGGCAGGCAGAAGGTGGAGGGAATGGGGAGGTTCCAAAGGAGAGATATGAAACATTTGAAATGTAAATAAAACATGAAAAAAAAACAAAAAACAAAAAACAGGCTTTGAAGAGATGCAGCATGTTTTCAGCATGAAAACCCCATTCTGACAAATATTTTTTTTTTCAAATAAGTGGAAAGAAATTATAGTGATGAGACTCTGGCTAATAGAAAAAGAAGTGTTATGTCCCTCTTATGTCTATTATTTTGAGACTGAGGAGTCATTTATGGAGTTTTCCTACTTTATTAAATTTGCTCATTTATTTAGAGTACAATAAAGACCGAGAAACTCATCACTCAATCCAAGAACTGTAACATAATTAAGAACTTTCTAGTTGTATGTTTCTCTTCTATTTCACTTGTTGAGACAACCTTTCCCCAAGTCTAAAAGGCACAAACATAATGATGGATATCAACTAGTGTTAAGAGAATATCATTCCTTCTTCTACTGTCTTCATATAAAGCAAAGGCCCAGCAAATACTGACACTTGGACAGGGTTTTCTTTGTTTCATCCACAGCAATAAGTGTAGGTAGCATGAATGGAGGGCCCAGAGACCAGACTATTATCAGCTGGCACAAGAGGACAGGTTTAGTAGCTTCTGAAAAAAGCTGGGACCCAGGGCACCTTACCAGAGCTTTTCAGAGCAGATTCTTACAATCATCCTTGGTTTCAGAGAATACAGTTGAATGTAACATTGAACTTTCTCATAGAATAATTTGTTTTACACACACACACACACACACACACACACAATGTATATGTGTATACATAACAATATTAGTCTTAGTATAATTTATATACATTATATAACATAAATATTAAAAAGAAGAGGTTATAAAATTGAAAAGGAGTTGGAAGGGGAGAGAGTGGTGTAGAAATGATGCAAACACCTTTGTATAAAATTTTCAAAAGTTTAAGTGAACAGAAAGTATCATTTCCCATTCTTAGAGGGAGCTGGGAGGAACCTAATGAGCTTTTCCCTTATTTTTTGCCTTTCAAAGCATAGTATTTGGTGATGGAAACCTTTGAAATGAAAATTTTAAGGAAAAAGTCTCACCATGTATCCCTGACTGTCCTGGGATTTGCTGTGTAGATCAGGCTAGCCTCAAGTTCTCATATATCTGTCTGCCTCTGCCTCCCAAGCACTGGCATTAAAGACATATATCACCAGCCCTGCTTGAAATGAAATTTTATGTGCAAAAGTCTAATATCTATATAGAAAGATACATATATCAAAGAGAAATTTGGAGCTCATGTGTTTGAACAGATTTCTACTGATCTGACACTACCTAACAGAAAGAAATTGCAATATAAAAAATGTATCTTTTACAAGATCATACAATGAATTTTGAGCCAGGCTCTTAGGAATGCTTTCTCAGCATTTCCTCAATATCCCTATTCCAGATCTAGCTAAGGTAGTGTGGGTTAGGTTTTGCCTAGCATGAAAGTAACATACCTTCAATTCATAATTCGCAGCCAAAGGCATATAGACGGATCTCAGCTAACTTCCTTAGCTCCTTCCAACTCCCAGAACCAACAAGAGCCAGTGGCAGCTTGGTGATAGTTTTGATATTGGTGATCTTTGAAGGAATATCTGTTTCCTTTGTTGAATCCTTACTGTACTACACCCATTTTTTTTTTTTTTTCATTTTAGAAGGCTGTTCTTGGTAAAACACTGATGGGAGAAATATTTGTCATGGCAATGTTCTAAAGTCATTCGCAAGGAGAAAAGGGCACTATCTTTTAAGGCAGGCAGATTTTGGTTCCAGTTCTTGGCTGCATGGTTTAATGTAGATTAGTATCTGTGAGCCTTGAGTAGGACCATTGTTACTTACGCAGGTTCAGAAGTTAGACTATTAAGATGGGAAGAGCCACCTAACTATGGGTGGCACCATTTCATGTGTTGTTTTCCTGGACTGAATAAAAAGGAGAAAGTAAAAAGAATACCAGCATCCATCTCTCTCTGTTTCATGACTATGGATAGAATGTGATCAGCCACCTCATGCTCTTGACCCCCAAGAATTCCCTATCATGATGGATGGTACCCTTGAACTGTGAGTCAAAACAAATGCTCATTAAGTTGTTTTTGCCAGAAGTTTTTTCCCAGCAATGGGAAAGTAGCAAATCGAAGCCTAGATGTTGACATGTAACTTGCTAAGTAAAATTACTTGTTACTTCTGTACCTTTAAGGTTGTTTCTTTTTTATAGAATCAAGATAGTAATAGTGCCTATGTCAGTACTGCTGTGAAAATAAAACTGGGCTACTTGATGGGACATGTCTAGTGTGGAATAGAGATGTACTCCATTGACACTAGATCTTTATTTGCTCAAAACATGTTTATTAAACTTCTACTATATGCTAGGGCACTCTTAGAGGTAGGAGAAACTGTCTTCTTATATCTTACATATCACTGAAAATCCAATAGATGATATAAATAAGTAAAATATGAAGTATGTCAATTTCATATAGTCAGCTTTTATTCCCTTGGCAGACTTTGCTTCCCTTTAATGCCCTCACATGATTTTATATACGCTTCCCAGTTGCTGTTGCCCACAGTCTTACACTGTTTCTCTGGGTAGCACAGCTTGTCTTCTCTTTTGCCTGTCTGATCCATTTCTTCACTGCTTTTCCCGTTCTCATTCCTGGGTAATCATGGGTTACAAAAGAAATCCTGGTGATTTGGCTCAAGAATATGTTATTGTCCTTTGCCTCTTGCGCTCCCTAAAATACTATCTCTGGCCTGTGGCCTCTGAACCTTTTTGATATGAAATTGCTTGGCTGTCTTTCTCTTAGGAATGCCCATCTCCACCTCTTCCCTTGTAGAAAAACCAAATTCTTCTCATTGAGGATGTTGTTTCTGACTGCATCCTGTTTTCCTAAGAACTATGTTGGAGTTCTCCAGCTGTGCTCTCTTCAGTGGTGAATGACAAGCAAAGCTGGACCCAGCTGTCACACTTTTATTTATAGTTCCCCAAATCTGAAAGCTTGGGACAGGTACTGTTAATGTACAGCATAACATCTAATTACACCACCCATAGCCCAAAAGGCATAATTAAAGACGTCAAACAACTCAATTATTCCAAAGATCCAAATAACAATATTGTGGATCATTTACAGAACACTTTTCATACCCCTTTGAATCAACCAGAAAAAAGGAAACTGAAGTCTCTTGCTGATTTAACGTGAGAAGCAAGCATGAAATGACAGAACAATATAGCTATGAAGGAACTGATCCAGATGGATCATGAGAAGCTTCTTTACATAATACCAGAGTATATTGAATTCCAGCAGATCAATGAAGCACAGCACTGGGAAATACTTGAACAGATCATATAGACTAGTGATTTCTAAAATGATTCCATTAGTCCACAGTAGATTTCTAGTCTGGTGAAAGGAGATATTTGTGTGTGTGTGTGTGTGTGTGTGTGTGTGTGTGTACATTATGCTTGGGGTAAGATGAATCACACACACACACACACAGAGAGAGAGAGAGAGAGAGAGAGAGAGAGAGAGAGAGAGAGAGAGA